>CM070034.1:141485390-141526545 GCA_036250615.1 Ptychadena robeensis
GAGTAATTACCTGGTTCGTTAGGGGTCAGTCCTACATCGAGAGATCTTTCAGTCAGTCAGAAGGAGGAGGAGAGGTGACAGACTTACTTGATAGGCGTACGTAAAAGCCAATCCGCTGGCTCCTGAGCAAGTCCCTTGCCTCTCCTCTACTGTTTGTGGGGGATCAGCAGACAGGTGAGTGCCTATGCTTCCACTATTCCACCAATGAACATGGGGTGATTGTATAATATATATTGCAGAACAAAGCCTGAGAAAAGGCTTTGATGAGATCTACGAGGCATATAACCTTTGACGATGTATAAGACACAGAATGTGTATAACCACACCACAGTGTTCCCTAATGCTTGAAGTATAATTTACAACATAAATAATGTCTTCCAGCTATGCCATTTAGCTAAGTCATTTATTATGTAAAATAATATGATTGAAACCTATAAAGGATTTAAAAAGAACAGTTTGCTTTCTAATTCTAAGTTGAATGCCTAATGCCACTAATTTAGCTGTGTGTTACTTTTATATAAATGATCTATTAGAGCAACAGATCCTTCTCTACCATTGGTCCCTCCATTTTTACACCCATTAAATGATGCAGACATGATTTAGCCTCCACATGCTGTACATATAAGCTGGCCATACAGGGTTCGATTTTTGCATTCTATTGGCTTAAAATTAAGTCCATAATTTGAAAATCGATTCCTTCTTTTGGATTAAAATCAAATTGGATCAAAATGTCTAGGTATTCCAATTGATTTGTAGCCAATTGTACTATGGAGCATGCACACAGGGCTTTGGAAAGGAATCCGTCTGTTTGGAATCTATAATGTTATATGGTGGTAAAAAAAGATCCAAATGTCATACAATCATATTTAAACATATTTTAAGTAGATTGAACAGAAAATCAGACCTTATATGGCTAGCTTTATGTACACTGGTCTAAATTTTACAGTATTTGTCCATCAACCATTGAGTTTGGTTGAACCTGTAAATTGAAGATTTCTGTCTGGATCAGGTACAGAGGGGGCGACCAGACAGGCAACACATACTGACATCCAGACAGAGGTAGGGTGGTGTCAAAACAGATTTAATGAAAACTCACAGACAGGATCAAGACAGGTGCAAAAGGTCCAGGGTACAGGGGTGTCCAGGGTTCAGGTTCAGAGACAGGAAATGACATGAAGACAGGGAAAGCAATGAACAGCAAGCATATCTGGATGAAGCACACCTATAAAGCCCTAAAGCTAACAAGGCAGGTGTGTGCTCCACCCAGCCCACGCTTGCAGGGAGCTACCTGCTGGTAACTGTGGGACCAACCCATGGAAGGGCAAGCACAGTGCCACCAGCAGACGGTGACCCGTACAGCCAGGGTCCTCACAATATCTTGCAAGGACTATGATTTGGGTCATCTGCAAATATTTGTTCTCATATTCTTTGTTATGTGTCAGTAAGGTAAGTGAAATGACAAAAGACCCCAAAAAACACCAGCCCAGGAGGCTAAGATAAAAAGGAATCTGTGGCTGTAGTGAATGCTTCCTTACACTATATGTACCAAGTTTTCCAGATTGAATAACAGCCTGTATCATTAACCTCCTTTCCCCCTGAGCCTAGACTGCTATGGACCCTCCCCATAGTTTACGTTACATTAATGCCTCATTTACACTGTTGGTTCCTCAGAAGCCACCAAGTGACTGAAACTGCATTCCTATGTTCAGCAGTTGCCAATATGGAGCCAGTGGGCATCTGTTAATCCCCTACCAACACCATAAAGTTATCCCTTTGGCCAAGTGTCACCTCTGGCTGGTAGTTGTGACTTCAAGTTCAGATGGCAGCATCTAATGGTGGTTTCCATCATTTCATTTTTCCACCACTAAAAGCCTGGCCAATACCAGGCCAATACCAGGCCAATACCAGGCCAAGATCTGCACTGCTCATATGTTAATAAATGGATTTAAAGCGGACCTACCACCAGGAATCTATGTTTTCATGAATGGCACTAGAAGTGCCAATAATAGGGAGAAATGCAGTGAAAAACCCAAAAACTTACCTGTAATGAGCAATTTAAGAAGATAATTCGGCAGCTCTTCTCACTTCCTGGTTCATTGTAGGCAGAAATCGGCAGCACGTCACAGGAAGCAGTGATCTGCTTTGAAAACGCCCCCAGTGGCCACCCGCGATATTGCACCCCCAGTTTTTTGTGTTGCCTTCAGCGAACCAGGAAGTGAGGGGAGCTGTGGGGTAATCTTGTTAAAATGGAACTTTTTTGAGTTTTTTAACTGCATTCCTCCCTATTATTGGCACTAGTGCCATTCATAAAAACATAGATTTCTGGTGGTAGGTCCACTTTAATGATGTAATAATACAAGTAGAACTGATTATAGCTGTCATCCAGTGTTATAACTTTTTTTCATTCATTAGCCCATTCAGACGTGTTATGTTCACATTTCTCAGTATTCAGAAGAACACAGAAATGAAGGGGCTGCCGCAGACAAATAATCAGATTCTAGGTGGCTGTGGATAGCAGTTCCATTTGACGTTTTATACAGTTATAGTGCTGTCCTTCATCACTAAAGTGGTTACAAGTGATAACAAGGCGTTTATTTACTTTCTATATGTCAGGGATAATGCATAGATTGTATAAGTATCTGAGGGGGAGTGCTCCCATGTCTGTCTCCCCAACACCCTGTGTACAAGAAATAGATTGGTCTTAATTGTTACATGTTCAGTAAGGAGAAGTACCCGTGAAGGTTATGGTGAGAAGGGATGAAGTGAATCAAAAAGCCCTCAACTCGAGCAGTGCATAGCACAAATCAAATCAAGCCTTCTGTTTTAAGAAGGCTTGATTTGTGCTATGTTCAGTAAGGGAAAGCTACAACATGTTATCATCCATTTATATGGATTTTGGAGCCTCTGTTTGCTGCAGGGTCTCTCCCAGGTATGCTTCCCCCTACACAATGAGGGCATTACATGCACCATGCTGGCATTCACAGAGGTGATAGTCTATGGAATATGCTGGCGGCACAGTGCTAAATAATAGTAAAACATAAGAACCCTACTATCACCCTGTGTAGCCGTGTGAGTGCGGGAGGCAGGCAGGGATATTTGAATTGGGTCAGTGCAGACCCCATGGTGCTGTCATTCAATTCTAGAAGAGGTCTGTGTTTACGACCTCAAATGCAGACATCAAAGAGAACAACTGTCAGAAGGGGAGTTAGTGATCTGCAAACTAAATCTACCTCTGACAGGCATTTTTCTTTGCTGCAGTTATCTGATTTGGAATTATGCACAGCCTTTGCTAGGGATGTCACCAAATGAACAGGCTTTAAGGCATTTCCTACCGAGCTGCCATGGAACTATGAAGTGTTTCTGGAGCAATGCAAGGTCAGGAAAGGGAACGTGGAAACTGGGAAAGAAAAGAATAATTACTTGGTAGAAAAGTTTGAAAAGTTATAGTGGTTCTTAGGCACATCGAAACGTGTTGTAGTTCTACATCAGTAATGTGGACAGTAATGCCTGCCATACACACGCCGATGTGTGCAGGCAGACTACCCCCGATGTCGCTCCGGGAGGCTAACGTGATGACGTCATCACGTTAGCCTCCCATTGCATTCTGGGGCCCCACAATCGGCCAGGCACCCTTTGTGTGCCGGCCATAAGCAGCGATGGAGACGCCGTCTTCATTGCTGCTTATGGCAATCGGCTCCCATCGGCTCAGATTTTCCGACATGTCGGATCTCTGGCCGGCCGAGAAGTGGCTTACCGATAAACCGATAAACGGCCGGATTTTAACCTGACCGACGGCGAGAGCGCGCACGCCCGTCGGTCAGATTAAAATCCGGCCGTTTATCGGTATGTATATGGCCAGCATTAGTGGGCAAGTATGTGTGATGTAGTAAAAATGTGACAGTCTAAACGCATGACTGGGGAAGACCAGCTGTTCATTGTGATTGATGGGCTTCATTGATCTGTGCTTTCAGAAGTGGTTAAAAAGTGGATAAAACACCATATGCACCCTGGTGACACGGTAACACTACAGAAGCTTTGCTGTATTGAGCTAGGCTTGGGTAGGTACTATACTATATACCTATCACACTAAACTGGTACTTGAAGAGTCTGAAACGACTTTATTTTGTGTGTGTTCAATAGACCATGAGAGTACATTTAAGCAGGGAACAGACGGCTCGATATTTGCAGCAGAGTGATGACGTCATCACGCTGCTGTCAGATATCGGCGGAGCTGGGGAGACAACTCTGCTCTCTCCCCAGCTCAGCCGATGCTTTGCATGGAGACCCGTGGTTTCCATGCAAAGCAACGGACATCGGCTGTATTTAACAGTCATATCCGATATGGCTGTTTTCGAGCGAGATTGATTGGTCCCACTCGAAAACAGCTATGGCCGCATATTATATGGGCCAGAGAGATGTCCGTAAGCGCACACGGCGCTCGAAGCGGCCATCGATCTGGCCCATATCTACATGTCTGCACCCTGCTTAATACTTCCGTTTTCTGGGTTGTTGTCAGTTGGCCATGTTAACCCTATGGAGCAACCAGCTAATAATCATAATAATCTAATTATTAGCTAAGTATAATCAAAATAATAAGCTAATAATAATAATCATGTCGCATTCCCTGGGTGGTTGCTTTAATTTCTCGTTTGTTGTTACCAACCGCCCGTGTAAAAGAGGCCTTACTATTGAAGAGAACTTCGATAAACAATGTCACTGTGATACAAATGATTCATGCATAAGTGCTGAGCCTTCTTTCTACACAATGCTAATAAAGACTGCAAATCCTCACTAATTCCTCACTGCTTCAGGCTCGGTTAAAATTGCCTTATTTTAGAAAGATATGAAAGAAAACATCTTCAACTGATCTTGACCAATCAGGCAATTAAAGCCCCCCATACAACTTTAGATCACTCCATACAATTTCCATTTGATAAAACAACAACTACGTAGTATAGTGGCCTCTCTGATAGAATACATAGTGATTGGAAGATTTAGAAAGGTCCTCATATTACATGGTTTTGGTAGAAGAAAAGTTGGTTGTACAGAAATTGTATGGTAAGATTGTAAGGTGTATGGGGGGCTTTACAGATCCTATTGTTTTCTTTTTGCTGGTAATGACCACTTTTCTGTTTCACCAAGGGCATGACTACAAATGAGTAATTCCTAGGACAGTGCTCCTGACTTATCCGTGAGGTAATTGTAGGTTTGTATCCCCATAAATTAGACAGATAGCTTACTCAGTCACACTGGTACGATGAAAGATCCAAGAGGTTTATTTTCCTGAACGCAGATCTTGTACTGTACATCAATAATGACAGATAAAAAGCAATTGAATTGCCCAGCTCAGCAGGAGATGTTATGAGGTGAGAGATAATGAAGAAGAAAATGGCTGCTAAGGAGACAAAAAGGGGAGGGGCTAAGCATCGCAAGACTAAGTATGGAAAGCTGGCTTGTACAATTCTCTCAACATGCAATTCTTAAAGGAACATGACACAGAAATAACTTTCCAGGGTCGTGAGACATAACACTCCCCATCTGAAATCTTTAGAGTTAAAAATACATAACATAATATAACTGTAATGTCATTACTTATGTCCAACGATGCATTCTCGGACCTGAAAAACAAAAAAGAACAAGAAGAAAACAAGCAAGCAATAAAACAATATAACTTGAGTGTGAGGTGAGTATGGCAAAGTCTACTACAATATAAAGTAGAAGAGTTCTACTGAAATTTACCCATCTTCAGGCTGGAGAAGCCGCACTAGGCCAAACTTCCACCACCCCATTACTAATTCAGCGATGGTAAAGTTCCAATGAAGATACAGCCATGAGTTTGAGGTAATGTCCTCCAGTCTTAGGCTGTAAAGAATGAACAAAGTCCTCTTTAGGTGACTTCCTCTTTTGGGAGAAGAAGCACTAGTTCAGTGATTGGAAGGAAGAAAAAGCGTGTCGTGCCTCCTTTGGTAACTTTTACCTCCACCTTACGGATTTTTCCATCGTCACTGGGTGTAACTTTGTTGATAAGACCTATTGGCCACTCATTGCAAGGAGCTTCCTTTTCCTTCAGGAGGACAAGGTCACCTTCTTGAAGATTAGGTTTTTCAGTCTTCCACTTGTGACGACTTTGGAGGATGTGAAGGTATTCTTTTTTCCAGCGGAGCCAGAAAACATTGGAAAGGTGTTGTACCTGCTTCCATTGTTTCCTGTAGATGTTGCTACAGTCGAAGTTCCCTAAAGGGACTGCAGCCGTTCCAATCCTTTGAGTAAGGAGTGTTGCTGGGGTAAGAATGATTGGGGCATCTGGGTCTGAAGATACTGGTACTAATGGTCTAGCATTAACAATGGCAGATACCTCTGCAAGAAAGGTCACTAAAGTCTCATGAGTAAGCTGAGATCTATGATCCATTAGCATTGAGTCAAGGATTCTGCGTGCAATTCCTATCATGCGTTCCCAGGATCCACCCATGTGAGATGAATGTGGGGGATTAAACACCCAAGAGCATCCATTGTTAGTCAAGAAATTGTCTAGCTGCAGTTCTTTGCAAGCTCCCACGAAGTTGGTGCCACAGTCAGACCTTAGTTGTTTGACAGTTCCTCTTATAGAGAAGAATCTTCGTAAAGCATTGATGAAAGAGGAAGAATCCATAGATTCAATTACTTCTATGTGTATTGCTCGAATACTTAGACAGGTAAACAGTACAGCCCACCGTTTGCTATTTGCTGCTCCTCCACAAGTTTTCCGTGTTATAACTGACCATGGGCCAAATACATCCACTCCCACATAAGTAAAGGGTGGGTCTGTGCTCAGTCGGTCTACAGGGAGATTTGCCATCTGTTGCTGTTGTGGTCTTCCTCTTAATCTTTGACACTTGACGCATTTGCGGAGAGTAGAAACAACACATCTTTTCATTCCTACTATCCATAGACCAGCTGATCGAATGGCACCTTCAGTAAACTCACGACCCTGGTGCTGTACACGCTCATGGTGATGTCGAATGAGCAGTGCTGAAATATAATGACAGCCTGGAACAATCAAAGGATTCTGTTCCTTGCTACACAGATCCGATTTAGCTATATGGCCACCCACTCTTAACAAATTTTGTTGATCAATTACTGGGTTGAGATCAATAATTGGGCTGTCCTTGGATACACAGACTCTCTTCATAAGTTTAGTGATCTCCAGAGAGTATACTTCTTGTTACACACACCTGATGATGACGTCCTCAGCATTTTTAATTTCTGACACTGAAGGATGCTGTGTGCAAATATGCCAGCCATGACATTCTGATGAAGTACTTTTCGTAAAGCATTGAGCAATGTGAATTAAATTAGCAACAGCTCGTACTATAGATGTCCAGCTTCAGAAACGCTCAAAGCGATGAGACTTTAACCTTGGTTTTGTGTTAACCGAAGTGTAAAGCACAGTGTTTGACGGTCTAATTTCCTTGTCGAATGTAGGTTCAACTAACTCAAACACAGTGCTATCATGGGCTAAACATGGTTCTTCATATAAGAATCTTGGAGGTGTTAGCCATGTATTGTAGAGGGCTTCAGCAGATGAAGATCGTGTTCCACAATCTGCAGGATTTAGGTCTGTTGAAATGTGATGCCATTGTTCAGGAGCTGCAAAACTTCTGATACGAGAAACTCTGTTGCTAACATATACATAAAACTGTTTTGTTTGGTTGTATATATATCCAAGGACCACTTTACTGTCTGTGTAAAATGTAAATGAATCAATTGTAATGTCCATCTCATCTCTAATGACTTCTGCAATTTCAACAGCTAAGGCAGCTGCACAAAGTTCCAGTCTTGGTATGGTATGAGCAGCTTTTGGTGTTAATCTTGTCTTACCAAAAACAAACCCACAGCGTGTTTTATTGTCCCCTTCTAAAGTCCTGAGATAGGCTACGGTGGCTATGGCTTCTACTGATGCGTCAGAGAATACATGGATTTCTTTCCTGACAGTAGCAGAAAGCGAGTCAAGTGTATAACAGCGTGGGACCTGGAGTTGTTCTAAAACTTTGAGAGACCTCTTCCACATATCCCACCTATGCTGTTTCTCACTTGGTAATGGAGTGTCCCAATCTATGCTCTCAGTGGTAAGTTGTCTAAGCAGTATCTTACCTTGAATGGAGACTGGAGCTATGAACCCAAGAGGGTCATAGATACTGTTCACAACTGATAAGACTCCCCGTTTGGTGAAGGGTTTGTCACATGCTGATACCTGAAACACAAAGCTGTCCAGTTGAATATTCCACAGCAAACCTAAGCTGCGTTGCATTGGGGAAGTATCAGATCCAAAATTGAGATCTTTCAAATTGGAGGCATGGTCATCAAAGGGAAAAGCATTCATCACCATCTGGTTGTTAGAAACATCTTTGTGAAGTCTGAGGTTAGCTGCTGACAGCATCTCTTGTGTTCTTTTTAAAAGGTTGATTGCCTCCTCACTTGTAGGTAAAGACTTAAGTCCATCATCTACATAAAAGTTCCTTTCGACGAATTGACGAGCGTCGGATCCATACTCATTCTCTCCTTCCTGAGCTGTCCTCCTCAATCCATAAACTGCAACGGCTGGGGAGGGGCTATTGCCGAATACATGAACAGTCATTCTGTAATCTATGACCTCTTTGTTGACATCATTGTCTTTGTGCCATAGAAATCTAAGATAGTTTCTATTGTCTTCCTTGACAACGAAGCAATGGAACATTTGTTGTATGTCGGCCATTATTGCAACAGGTTCTTGTCTAAAGCGTATCAACATGCCTAAAAGACTGTTGTTCAAGTTGGGTCCAGTAAGTAGCATGCTGTTGAGTGATACGCCTTCATGCTGGGAGCTGGAATCGAATACTACTCTTATTTGATTTCGTTTTCGAGGGTGATACACGCCAAAGGATGGAAGGTAGCAGCATTCTTCTCCTTCCTTGAGTTGTGGTGCAGGTTCAGCATGGTTTCTGTTTAGTATGCTTTGCATAAAGTCGATGAAATGTTTTTCCATTTCTGGCTTCCTTTTTAATGTGCGCTTTTAGGATGAAAACCTAATAGCGGCATATTGTAGGTTGTTTGGTAGTTTCTCTCTTGGAGTGCGGAAGGGTAAAGGTGCTACCCAGCTATTGGAATCATCTTGTATGAATTCTTTGTCCATAATGTTTAAGAATTCTGCATCTTCCCATGCAGGTGCTAATGTGTTATCTTTACTGGTTGAATTAAACACTTTGGAACCAATAGTATCCTCCCAGGACATGCAAGTGTTTGTGTTATCATGTTGCCAGTCATCACTACACAGCTTCTCTTTAATCCAATAATGGTTTGAACATGGCTCTAGGCAAGTGCTACGACCGTTTGGCAAGATATGGGTTTTACACGAGGAAATTTTGGTAGGAATCTTCATTTTGTCTATGTATACATTTCCTATAATGACCCAGCCAAGGTCAAATCGCTGGGCAAACGGAGCATCATGTGGACCATTTATTTGTTGACGTACCTTGTGTACTCTGAGCATGTCTCTACCAAGCAGAAGTAGGATTTGTGCAGATCTGTCCAACTATGGCTTTCAGATGAGGGTGATGAAGAGCAGACTCCGGTGTAGGTATTTCTTCCTTGTTGCATGGTATGTAGTTGCATTCAACAAGTGTAGGTAGAGGTAACTCCAATTTACCTTCAACAGAAGCTATTGTAAGTCCATTGGCTCTTCTTCCAAAGACCTCAGTAGTGCCACTGCAGGTACCTAAGGTGTAGGCATAAGCATCCCGTTTTATGCCAAACAGATCTTGGCCTTTAGGATATACATTGACCAAACAAATCTTTGCACAGGACTTGGCATAAGGATCTTCTCCACAGACCTCTGTACATGAAGATGACACTGTAGTGGGAATAATTGTTTGATCAGAGATCTCCCCGCCTTGCTTTGGTAAAGGGGGAGATGGATGGAGTACTGTCACACTCAATGCACTTGATAGGGGTTTTGCAGTCCTTTGCAAAATGTTCAGTGGAAGCACAACATCTAAAACACACCCCAAACTTCTTTAGAAGTTCTTTGCGTTCCTGTAGTGGTTTCTTTCTGAAGCCGATGCACCTTTTGAGGGGATGTGGCTTGTTATGGACTGGGCACTGGCGATTGGGATTTTCAATCTTACATCCTTCGTAACCCCTGTCTAATGCTCACCATACACTCTGAAATAAAAATATTACAACAAGACCATGTATCGCCTACTGCGTATGGTTTGGAATCGTAAAGTGTTCGCAAAAACGCTACCACACATTGAAAATCCAATTACGATCGTAATTTTTTTTTTACGAGGATGTCCATCGAAATAATTTGAAAATTAATCGCCATTTATATCGCCATTGTGATGGTATTTTTTTTTTAAAGGGTAAGTGATATTAGGGGGTTATTGTACAAAGCTTATTTGGATCCAGTGTAAATAGCGTAGTGCACATGCATTGTCATGTTAATACACATGTGGAGGAAATAAATTATTTGACCCTCACTGATTTTGTAAGTTTTGTCCCAATGTACAAGAAAAAACAAAGGAAAAAAATGAAAAGTCTCAGAACAGTTATCATTTTCCAATGGTAGGTTTTATTGTTAACAGTGGCATGATAGCACATCAAAAAGGAAAATCGAAAATAACGTTAAATAAAAGATAGCAACTGATTTGCATTTTTCATTGAAGTGAAAAAGTTTTTGAACCCTCTACCAAAAAAAAGACTTAAATACTTGGTGGAAAAACCTTGTTTGCAAGCTCACAGAGGTCAAAACGTTTTCTTGTAATTGATGACCAAGTTTTGCGCTTGAGCTTGAGCTCCCTCCATAGGGTTTTCTATTGGATTTAAGGTCCAGAGTAACGTGACTAGGAGCACGTTCCATGACCCTATATGTGCTTCTTCTTGAGCCACTCCTTTGTTGCCTTTGCGTGTAATGTTTGGGTCATTTCTTGCTGGAACCACCCTCCACGACCCATTTTCAGTTTCCTGGCAGAGTGAAGGAGGTTGTCGCTCAGGATTTTCACGTATACATGGCCTCCGTCTATTTCCCTGTATATATGCGAGTTAAGTTGTCCTGTGCCCTTAGCATAAAAACACCCCCCACAGCACAAATGTTTCCACCCCCCATGCTTGAACGGTGGGACTGGTGTTTTGGGGGTCATAGTCACATTTTTTCTTTCCTCCACACACAAAGCGATTTGAGTTAATGCCAAAGAGCTCTATTTTGGTCTCATCAGACCACAGCACTCCTTCTCCCATTCACTCTCTAAGCATTTCAGGTGTCATTTGCAAACTTCATACGGCCTGCACATGTGCCTTTCCTGATCAGGTGGGACCTTGCGATCCCTTCAGGATTTTAATCCATTGCGGTGTAATGTGTTTTCCAATGGTTTTTCTTGTGTGACTGTGGTCCCTCCCTGCTAATTTCAGGTCATGTAACTAACTCCTCCTCGTTGTAGTTCTAGGATGCTTTTTACACCTTTCTCAGAACCATTGGACCACCCAGAGGTGGAGATTCTTGAGCGTGGAGCCCCAGAGCAAGGTCGATTTGATGGTGCATTTGTGTGCTCTCCTTCCATTTTCGAACAATCGCACCAACAGTTGTCACCCCTTCTCTCCCAGCTTCTTGCGAATGGTTTTGTAGCCCATTCCCAGCCTTGTGCAGGTCTACACTTTTGTCATTGACATCCTTGGACCGCTCTTTGGTCTTTCCTCATGGTTGGAGAGTTTGGGAGTCTGCTTGATTGATGATTCCTGGTGGACAGGTTCTTTTTATACAGGTGACTAGGTTAAGCCGGGGGTCGCTTAATGATGTGACTAATGAGTAAAGTGTCTAACCACTCTAATGGGAAGCCAGAACTCTTAATTGATGGTTGGTAGGGGTTCAAATACTTTTTCACCAATGAAATGCAAATCGTTGCTATCTTTAATTAAAGTTATTTTTTTCAATTTTCCTTTTTGATGTGCTATCTGCCACTTGTTAAAATAAACCTACCATTGAAATGATACTGTTCTGAGACTTTCATTTCTTTGTCATTGGACAAACTTCAAATCAGTGAGGGGTCAAATAATTATTTCCTCTACTGTATATATATACAGAAATATAAATATCGATATAAATATCGTAAAAAAAGTATAATTACGATCTATCTAACTTCTTTCTCTGGTGTGTTCACGTTTGTACATTTATTAATATACACACATATAAATACTGAAAGATTGCTACGACATGCTGACATGCTGTTTAGCCACCAAGTCAGTGTCAGCAACATGCCAGTGGTGCCGGAAGTTTTAATATGCTAATGTTCCGCATCGGCAGTAATTGGTTGCTAAACACTATGAAAACACTATGAGGTTTCCCGATGTTGCCAGACCAATTAAAATTTTTGAACATGTCCAATAAATTACGATCGGAAAAAAACGGAAATTACGATCGTAATATATGGGTTGTACCATGTGGACATGCACGGATTTCAGGACGATAAAATGCATTTATTGGTCGGTGTTAATGGATCCTAATTTTTATCTCAGAGTGTATGGCCTGCTTAAAGCAGATGATAAAGGAAGGACATTGGTCTTTTTTACTGACACTGGACCTCTGTGATTCTTGTAGACAGAGTGTGGGGTTTCATGTTTTACGTCCATGTTCCCCCCCCGATGGGGAAACGGGGAGGGACGTGGAGAGGGGGGCTATCATGGGCGCAGCCAATGGGTTTGATGGTGGAGGCGGATGGGGGATTATTCCTCCGCCCGTCCCCCTTATCCATCGGCCTCTGGCTTAGTGCGGGTTGGTGTCCGTGCGTCGCCATGGAGACCATGTGAGCCGCGTCTTTGTTTAATGGGCGGGCTCCTGGTCTCCATGGCAACGGCGGGGGATTTAAGGACACGTGGAGGGGCTCTGGCCGTCAGGCGGATGTGACGTGGAGTGGTTTCACTCCCGGAAGGGACACAGAGCATCGCACTCAGGTAAGCACCGCTGTCGCGACCACACTGAGGCCATCGCCGGATAGCTTTACATGGGCACACTTTTGTTTTGCGGTTCTTTGGGTTTGTTTTCTTGTTTTTTCGTTTGGAGGGGACTCCCTTATGTTTAGTGGTTTAGGAGACACACATAGGCAGGGTGAGGCAGTGGGACTTGGGTAATTGGATGCACTTACACAGGATAGGCACACAACACTTACTCACATCACCACATCTACCCTTCATTATATTAGGGTAGAACATTTTCACTTATCACTCGTAACACACATGTATTGGAGTCCCCCTTTTATCACATACACATTATGTTTCACACACACATACACACATAGGCATTTGCCCTATACACCTCACTTGGTGTATAGTTATTTCACACACACACACATTTCTGGGCACACTTTCATGATGATGGCCCCACTGTGGGAACGCCTCCTTGTTGCCACACTGGGTTCGATAGTGTCTGACCTCCCTCCCCCATTTTTCATCTCCATCCACAGATGGCCACTGCTCAGACACAGTGTTCCAGCTTCTGGTCCCCCGTTATCGCGTGGCCCCGGGCCCCCCTTTCGCCCCGCCCCCCGGAGAGGAGGGGGGGAGGGGCGTTTGAATGGCCCCTAGGGTCCTCGGGACCTCACTCCACCATTTGAATGCTTCAGACATGTTTTTACACACCCTTACTATATCCATAAACTGTAAGTATACACTAACTTTGATATATGCCTCAGTGGATCGCCAATGACCACAATTTAACAATACTAACCCTTGATCTCTTTTGGATCTTCCACTGTATAGTACTGGGTAACACCTAATATTCTGTAAACTGATATGAATTTTTCGATGTTATGCTTCATGAACACTGTATCCACTGTTATATCTCTGTTATGGTTTTATGCTAGAATGACTGTCTGGCTTACTCACCAATAAAATATATTCTAATTTTACCCCTATGATTTACTTGTAGTGCCGCTAAAGTCCCACTTGGAGCCCCTAGTCTCCACTTTGGGAAGTATGGACCCCCATGTCCTTTTGACAGGTGGACCCAACGTTCCCCAAAATCCTTTTCCGTTTCATGTTTTACAACATGTGAATCTGGGACATTGGACTTGCCAAAAAAGAAGCTTGGGTCATTTTTGGACTCTGCAATGTCTCTGAAGAAGTCACAGAAAATTGAGAATGGAGGAAAGGATACTTGATTCTGTCTTTTATATTTTGAACCAAGGTTAATCCACTTATGTTGTATATTGTAGGGAAGCTTGGAGACAATAGGGTTAACTCCCCGTGCAGTGTCAAGGTAACTTTGACCAGGTAGATGAGTGTCTTCCTTGGCCAGTTTAAGTTCAAAGAGAAGGTCACTAAGTTCCTGAAATTTCTCTTTGTCCTTGACGGATATTTTTGGAAAACTCTGTAGCCTCTTAAACAAAGCATTTTCTATGGCTTCCGGGCTGCCAAAACTTTGATCCAATCGCTGCCAGGCAGCAACAAGGCCTGCTGCTGGATTATGCATATGAACTGACCTGAGTCTTTTAATTCGTTCTGTGGACTGTGGGCCTAGCCACCAAATCAGCAGATCCATTTCCTCAGATGGGGCAATATCAAGGTTACTTATTGCTGCTCTAAAGCTGCATTTCCAGCCTCTGTAGTTCTCAGGCTGATCATCAAATTTTGTGAGGACAGTCTTAGTAAGTTCACGGCGAGCCATGAATTTTGCAAGTTCAGACATGTCTGATTTCTCGGATTTGGGGCATAGGATTGCGGGTTTAGGTGCATTGGTAGGATTCATTGAAGTGTTCTGGTTAAGAGACATTGGAAAGTATGAATTGGCATAGGCGTTTAACCCAGGAGTTGGTTTAATGTCCATAGATCTAGCTAAAAGGGAATCTGGAGCCTGAGGATTTGTGTGTTGAGTATGCTGAGGTGGAGGGGCTTGTTGTACCAAGGTTTGTGGGACAGAGGCAGTATGGGAAGTAGGTAGTGTACTGTACTGACCTTGGATGCAGGGTATTGCAGAAGTATCAGCGACCTGCTGCTCTGGAAATACATCAGCACTGACGGGAACATTTGGTATATTTAGGAATTCACTGCTTAGTATAAAGTCTCTGGTGCGCTGAATGAAATCCTCTGTATCCACTTCACTCACACTGGTGCTGCTTCTCTCACTGTAATAATAATATCACAATAATCATTCCTAGCAAAAAGAAAACTATAGGAGCTGTAAATTTGGAGCTCTGCCTGTTTTTAGGGATGAGAGCACCCTACTGCCCCTTCCATAAAAAACAGCAACTGTTGGGAAGGTTGGTCATTAAAGCTGGGCATAGATGTCTAAATTTTCCGTACGATTACTGTGAGATCGATCACCGAAATCAATTGCCACTGATTGATTTGGGCCTACATTGTACATAAAATCGATTGAGCAGGAATCTGACATGTCTGTAAAATTTCGTTGATCGGGAATCGTGGAACGTTAATGGAGGCATGCAATCGCTCCTATAGATTGACCTGTTGGCGTCCAACCCACATTACATCATTTTCAATTAGAATGCGTGAATGACTCGACCTGAAATCAAAAACGTCATATGGTGCAGTGTGCGATCGATTGCCATTGGAATCGATTCCGGAATCCCATGTACGATGTACTGCAGATTATGGCAGCTGCCATTTAGTTTCCACCAGTGTCCTAAATATGGCAAGCTAGTCTCAGGTCAGTTTCTAGCTTAAGTATGGTTGTTCTCTAAAGCCCATGGCTCTTTGAAATAATTTGTTCCCTTGTTCCACTGGATTTGCATTTACAGTTACAGCCTGACGTCTTGAACTTATGGACAGTGGCAGTTCTACATATTGGAAGTATGGGCGGTTTGCCAGGGCGGCATCATAGAGGAGACATACTGCCCATATGTAAAACCAGCATCTCCTCCGCACGCTGACAGAGCTCACCCTGCGTCAGCAAAACCGGCCCCCCAAGAGCCCGTATACATCCAGGCATGGGGTGGAATCTGGGCTCTCGCTCCCTCCCGCTGTGTAGAGTAGAGGAGACTCAGTAGCAAGCAAAACATGGGAACACTCCCATACAAAATGAATGGGGTGTCCAAGAAAATCGTGACCACTATGGTTTCCGTAGTGGAGTTTGGCCTGAGTTTTCTTCTGTGTGATCCTTATTACTGGTCAGTAGCACAGCTCCCTCTACTGGAGAATATAACTAATGACACTGTCATCTAGTGACATTACGGCAATGTTACCGTTGCTCTAAAGTAAAAAACAAAAATATATTTATTATCTATTATATTTTTACCTCTGAGCATAACAATGGTGCTGAAGTGATCCACAAGTGACAGAAGTAGTGCAAGTTGTGCTGCTAAAATTGCTGCTGGGAGGATCTACTAGGGGCAGGGGTTATTAATAAAAGGTCATTGCGGACTGGTGGAATGCTTAAGGCTAGATTTACATGGACGTTTGCAGAGTATTTTTGTAACATACTAGTGCTAAAAAAATTACTTGCCATTTCGAAAATCTTCGGAGATAAGTTTTAAAACTATTTTATTATTTCTACCTTCAAATGGTACAGATAAACTCTCTTGGACATCCCCTTGCCGACCATTTGTTGTAGAGACCTTGGGGAAATGCAGTAAATTGGTCGCTCAGAAACCATTGGTTTGTTGTTTGAGACTGAACATGCACCAGGACCATTTTTCCCGCTATGCCCCCCACACACAACTCGGAGTGCCTGAACGATACGCTAAACACCCCCCCCCCCCCCCCACACACACACACACACTAAACAATTTAGCTTGCCTAGGGCCCCAAAATTCTAGAAATTGACCTGCCATGCCATGCAGGTTGACAGGTGATTGTCAGTCGCCTGCTGCCTACCTGTATATGTGCAACCACTGCCCTTGGTCTATCAAGTCATAAAGCTCTTCTGTACATTAAGTTGTGCATGAAATCCTAAACTCTATATTACTTGAATATGTTTCACTTTCAATTTGATGCCAATAACCTATTTAACCTCCTGAGCATTTCTCTGAGGTCCAGATTTCTGTACCAAAAGCATTACACTGTGTTTTGTAGGCCTGTACCTTACTGATAAACACCCAAACAAGGGTCTAGTAGACATTCTGACTATAATAAATAATAAAAATATCAATTAAACACACAATTATGTAAAAATATTAGTTACCAGATATATTTGAATATAAGCCGAACACAACATAAGCCGAGGTATCCAATTTTAGAAAGAAAATCTGGTAAAACTGAATGACTCGAGTATAAGCCTAGGGAGGGAAATGCAGCAGCAAAGGCTCAGAAACACACAGCAAATGTACTTTTGTTAGGAGATGTTAGTATTTAATTCAGTTAAGTTCAAATTCGACTTGATTTTTTAACCTAATTTGTGCAAAAACTACATATTCAAATGTTCCCACATCCCTTCTCTAAATTTTTGGTGGTGATAGCATGTTTGGGGGCTTTGCAATTCACCCATAAAGTCCACCTACAAAATGCAGCGATTTTAATTTTTTGACCCAAATAGAAGCCGAATTTTATTTTTTGAGAGCATTTCGGGTGCTGAAAAATTCGGCTTATATTCGAGTATTTATGGTAATTGTATTTCATAATAATTTTTTTTCCACATAACTAATGTGTGTTTCAGTTTTTATTAGGACGTCTGCTTGACCCTTGTTTGGATGTATTTCGGTAAGTTACAGACCTATAACATAAAAAAAACTTTTTTTTTACCAGTTAGTTTTTAACCTCCCTAGCGGTTGAGACGAACCCTGTTCGTTCAGTGAACAGGGTCCTCTCAACCGCACGGGAAGCCGGCGGCGGGGAGACCCTATCCCTCCCCGGAAAGCTGCAGCGATTGTCTACATCGCTGCAGCATTTCCAGGTTAGCGGCACCGCCCCGATCGCGTCACGGTGACGCGGGGGGGCCGGCGCCATAGACCTCCATGTTAATGGAGAAGCGCTGGCTTTCTCTCTCACGCAGCTGTTGTAATGACAACAGCTGCGTGTAGAGCTCCGGCGAGATGCCGGAAACGACAGGCAGTGTACTCTGTACACTGCCTTGATCGCCCGTATCGCGCCGTTTACGGGCGGTGCATTAGGAAGGTTAATTCAACCACTGACTTGTACAGAAATCAAGACATCAGCATGTGTCACTGCGTGCAATGCCCAGTGATGATAAATAATAGAAAATGGAAATAAATGGGCATGTAAAAAAACACACTCTGGTGTGACAAAAATGGTTCACTATAGGAATAATATGCAAAAAAGGCACCAATAGATGTGTACATGTTTATGGACATGTCTATTCACACATTTTCCCAGGATTCCACAGGAATAAATGGGCACGTACACGTGGTCTAAAAAAATAAATGTTCTGATACATCAAATACGCATCACTAACACCTAGCGGTGCATTGCACACAATGACTCAAATACAGAAATAAAATACAAAATGTGCTTTTTGTCAATTGAAAGCAATGCCAACACTGCAATTGCTGTGCCCAAAACCATAGCCAAACCACAGGCTGGGCATCATGCCAACATGTCCATGATGCCCACTGTAGACTAATTTTGATTACTTTATATTGGATTGAATACAGGTTTCTGTACTCAATCCAATCCAATATTTTAATATTCCTGCCCGTGACATTATCCCGAAACTGCCAGTACTGCCAATCAGATGATCAGAGGGCATCACTTGATGCAAAATGTTCAATGAGTGATGCACTGTGAATACTTTCCGGATGCACTGTACCTGTGTGCTGATAACAAATCAGATGGTCCCTCTTCTGTTGAGTCTGGAGGATGTTAACCTGAAGGTGATGTGGGGGTTCAGCTCAAATGGGTGCTCTCACAGCATCAATCCATGCAAATGATTCATTTTAGGGCTCCTGCCCACGTTTATTTGAGCACACAGTCCAAAACATAACTTACCCTCGCAGTGGTTAATGGCAATTCAAACAAAAAAGTCACTCAAAATGCTAAGCCTCCTGGCTTCAAATGTCCAGCATAAACGGTCCTGGGCTCAGCTTTCCAGCAGGAACAGGTCTGGGCCTCACCCTCTCTGTGAGCCCCGTTTCCATGGCTACAGTAGCCACAGGTCTGGGCCCAACACTCCTCGTGTGCCCCCTGTCTACACCAGTGTTTCTCAACTCCAGTCCTCAGGGACCCACAACAGTACATGTTTTGCAGAAGACCACCAAGGTTTAATGAGCTCTGCTGAGACACAAATTACCTCACCTGTGATTGTTTCAGGTTTTCTTCAAAACATGCACTGTTGGGGGTCCCTGAGGACTGGAGTTGAGAAACCCTGGTCTACACAACCTAATGTTGCTGGGCAATAATATCCCAGACTCTTTCTAGGACACCTAATGGTCCATTCACACATTGACAGATGATGAGTCTGTCACAGTGACCATACAGTCCTGGCCAAATATTTTTAATTATAAGCACTTCATACGTTTCAACGGCTTTCATTGACAATCACATGAGATTTAAGCAGTCAGTATTTGCAGTGTAGTATGTGCAGTGTTCTTTTTCAGGACCTCTGGAGGCGTGCTCTCAATCAACTTTTGGGCCAAATCCTGACTGATAACAACCCATTCTTTCATAATCACTTCTTTGATTTTGTCAGAAATAGTTTTTGTTTGTCCACCCGCCTCTTGAGGAATGACCACAAGTTCTCAATGTGATTAAGATCTGGGGAGTTTGCAGGCCATGGACCCAAGATTTCAACGTTTTGGTCCCCGAGCCAGTTAGTTATGACTTTTGCCTTATGGCACAGTGCTCCAACGTGCTTGAAAATGCATTGTTCTTCACTAAACTGTTGCTGTTGGAGCGTGGTTTGGTACAATTCTTTATTCATGGCTGGGATTTTGGGCAAAAATGTGAGTGAGCCCACTCCCTTGGATGAGAAGCAATCCCACACATGAGTTGTTTCAGGATGCTTTACTGTTGGCATGACACAGGACTGATGGTAGCGCTCACCTTTCCTCCACAATCGTAAAGGGGCTTCATCGGAGAATATGACTTTGCCTCAGTCCTCAGCAGTCCATTCACCATACTTTCTGCAGAAGATCAATCTGTCCCTGATTTTTTTTGGGAGAGAAGTGGCTTCTTTGCTGCCCTTCTTGACACCAGGCCATCTTCCAAAAGTCTTTGCCTCACTGTGTTCTCACCTGCCTGCTGCCATTCCTGAGCAACCTCTGCACTGGTGGCACTCCAATATCACAGCTGAATCCTCTTTAGTAGATGATCCTGTTGATTTCTGGACTTTCTTGGACACCCTGAAGCCTTCTTAACAAAAATTGAACCTCTTTCCTTGAAGTTTTTTTGGGGATTTTGTTAATTTCCATGGCAAAGAAGGATTATACAACTCTTCATAACATTCTGGAGTATATGCAAATTGCTATTATAAAAACTTTAGCAGCAACTTTTCGGATTTCAAATATTTGTGTCATTCTCAAAACTTTTGGCCAGGACTGTACACAGTTCAATTGATCCATCCAAAAACAATAGATTTAAGTCAATAGTTTTAAAAATCGATTTTGGATTATTTATTTGATTATGGCTTCAAAACCGATCGATTGGATCAAATAGAAAAATCGAAGTAGGCATTATGGCTTCCCTGAGTAGAATATGGAATGGATTGCTGAGACCCTCCACACATCTATCATCAATCTGGCTTCTCCGCCAGCTATGTAAAATGCCTGATTTCCTCAGTGGTCAGCAGACACGTCCTCCCGTTGTCTGTGTGGCATACTGGTGAATGGTTTTCTTCCCTCTGACATACAGCACAATCTGGTGGATGCAGCATCTTTGTTCCAATCCTGTTAATTCTATCTCGTATCACAGGACACAGACTAGAATGCTGACTTCGTTCGAGCATCTCCTCCTTGGTAGGGATCATCTCATACATGCTATCTCTATCCTCTGACAGCCCGGATTGTAATACTGTACCATCCTATGTCAGTAGGTGGGAGGCAGGGCTCGGTTCTTTCATTTCTAAGGAAAACTGGCATAAATCATTCTTACTCACATCTACTGCCTTAGAACTTTAATAAAGTTTGTTTATTATTGTACACTTGTGTTCCCTAACTGTGTTTGTGATGATGACTAGTGGACTCCACTATGACTTTAGTGACTGGAGGCAAGACTTTATAGGATCATAAGTCATTAATGCCCTAGTGTCAAGTATGTGTGGTGACATCCAGGTGATGAGCACAAAGACAAGTGTCTAACCTAGAGTCATTCATGGTGGTTGGAGTGTCAGGGGTTGGAGCTGCACTGGGGAGCTACAGTTCAATGAGGGAACCATGAATGCCAACATGTACTGTGACATACCGAAGCAGAGCCTGGGCCACAGGTAAGTATTCCAACCCCAAACACATCTCCAAGACAACCACTATCTTGCTACAGAAATTGAGGATAAAGGTCCTGGACTGGCTAATCATATCTCCAGACCTAAACTCTTTTCAACATCTGTAAGGGATACTCAAGCGGAAGGTGGAGGAGCACAAGGAGCATCCACCAGCTCTGTAATGTCATTATTGAGGAACCTTGTTAGATCTAGTGAACTGCATGTCCAAGAGAGGCAGTGCTAGGTAATAATGGTGGCCATCAAAATATGGAAACTTTCACATAGACGTGTACTTTTGGTGCCAGAGGTTTAGACATTAACCGCCTGGGCGTTACCAGCTCTCCCCCCAGCCCTCTTCACACCGTTAATGTCAATTAGACACTGGCGGTGTGTTGGGAGAAAAGCGACGTCCTTAACATGGAGGTCTATGGCACCGCCTCCCCCCCTGATGCCGAAGACACGGGCCGGAAAGGCTTTGTGTCCCTGCAGCTCTGTAGAAGTGCTGCAAGCACACGGAGAGCCGACGGTTGTGCCTGATCCCGATCAAACTGTGCCCGTACTGGCTTTAGGCATAACGCCAAGGAGGTTAATGGTTGTGTGAGTTTTTTTGAGACATAGTAAATGTACACTGTTATACAAGCTGTACTATACATTACATTGTATCATATACCATAATCAATGTACAATAAAGTGTCAAATAATCAGTGTTATTGCATGAAATGTTATGATAGACTATTTACCACAATGTGAGGGGTGTACTCACTTTTGTGAGATACTGTAAATAATTTAAAAGTTCCACACACAAAACATGACTTACCCCACAACACTTTTCAATGGGCTACTGCTGAATAAATGCATCAACATTCTCTGAAGTATTTATTGGATGTAAAACATATATATTGCTGTGTTTTACTAGTTTCCGGACTTTTATTGCCTCTCAGCACAAGCTAAATATGCTGGTTGTATGACTATGGAGTTGAAATGCTGGGGTGACATATCCGACCATCGAACGGATGCAGCGGTCCTACTGTGCTAGCAAGTAAAAGCTTTGACAGAAGTTAGGGCTTGTCCACACATACGCGATCAGCTGCGGCACGGACACGATTTTAATCGACACCGCACAAACTTGACCACGTGATTTTTTTAAAAAGTGCATTATGGGTAACAGGACCATCCCAAAGGAAAAAACGTGCCAGATCACTCCTTGATCGCGCCTATAGAGAATGAATGGACGCAATTTTTTATCGCATCCATTCATGTCTATGGCCGCGATCATGAAAAATCGTGATCAAAAATGGAACAAGCCCATTCCACTAAATGGAAGTGATCACCCGCAGTTAAAATCCTGTCCACGCCGCGGCTGATCGCGTAAGTGTGAACAAGCCCTTTGAAATCCTATAGTCAGCTTTTACATACCGTAAATAAATTATCCTGAACTTTTGTTGGGATTTTAAAAACAGGATTCTTCTGCAGAATGCGGGATAGTTAGAATGTATACTCAGATATAATGCTGCTTAAAACATATGGTATTATTTTGGCATTAGCTTGTGCCAGTTAATACTTGTTATTCACATTCAGCTGACCAAGCTAAAGACATGTAATGCTCTCTGTGTCAGAAACATACCCAACCATCTCCTGTGACATGGGTATGCCAGTCACCATAACCTAACCACCATAAAGCTATGAAATGTGTCATCAGATGTTGATCCTCTGGGAAGAAGACAGAAACCACCTATGATCAGAGCTCAGACCATGCACTTTGTTTTTAAATAAAAAGATATGATGGCAATGATTTTATACATAGGTCCAAAAAGAAACTACTAAATGAGGATGAGACAGTCCCCCACCACTAAAGGTAGGAAAACATGTATAGATTGTTGCCCAATCAACGATAGATTCTATCAGAATGTTTGATATTTTGATCGAATAACGATTGTGCCCATATTGAATGTATACACCGTATTTTCGTTCAACTGTTCTTGAACAAAATTTCGCTCGATTTTTGAACAAGAAATCACTTCTTTTAAATTCATCAGATCGAACAAAAATTATCGAAGGAAACAATGGTACGTTTGATTTATATTTGTTTTCTACAAGACAGATGAAAATTTACCAACATGTCCGATCAGCTTTAGAAAGATTTTTTTGTTCAATATCGTTCACTTTTGGTTGATGTTGGTCGAACAAAACCTTTGTTCAGTTTAAGATTTTCATTTTGTTTCCAATCTTTTTTAATCTATCGAACGAAAAAATACCTTACTTCCCTAAATCAGAAACTTAAGGTCCCCACTCACGTAACAAGCAGGGATCGACAGATGAGCTGTGGAGAGCAACATGATGACAGTATTGGCGGGAACCCTTTGTGTGCCGGCCATTAGTTTGCACGGGGACACCAGTCCCCATTCAAACTAATGGTATCGGCCAGAGATTTACAGACATGTCTGTTCTGTGGCCAACCAAGCTAACTGTCGCCCCATGTGGGCACCAGCGATCCGCGGGGCGATTTGGCAGCTGACCGCCGGGCACTAGTGTGCATGCACATCGATCGGCAACTAAATCGGCCGTGGTTCGTTACGTGGGTTGGGACCCTTACAGAGACCCAACTCCTGGCAGATTTTTATTATCGTTGCCAATGCCCCCACTTGGAAGAACCCTGGTTTGTATTGATTGGATTTTGATGTATTGTCTATGCAATTTGAAATTTTCAGAAGTATTTCAAACTATTGCCACAAGCTTTATGCTTATTGGCTGGATGTTCATCATCCTATATTTGCTGCATAGAAATCCAAACTTTTACATTTGCCTCCAGCGCAGGATAAGAGATCCACTTATAGGGATAACAGTAATAACAGGAAGAGAAAATACTCAATGGGGGGGGGATCCCAGCTGGAAGACACTAGTGGAATAAATATAAAGTTTCTAAGTAAAACGTTAAAGCGTGAGCTGTACATGGTCGTTAGAGTTGTCATTAACTCCTATATATTTTTCTAGTGCCAGTATAGTCATTATGTATGGTAGGGACTTTAGACTGTCAGCTCCTGAGGTACACAGATGATTTTTATAAGCGGCTCCCCCTCTCGGTTTTCCAATAAAGGGATATCCACCAACCAAAAGAAACACCAGCAGAGGCAGCCAAAGCACCGCGCATTGTACGGCTACCTTGTAAGATTATTTGTATTAGGTCACTGCCCGCACCAGTTGAGGGAGAAGCCCTGTGTTGTTTCTTGCAGCGCCACAGAGCTGGCTGTGGCAGTCGGTGTGACAGGAGAAGAAGGGGTTTGGTTATAGCTGGGGCTCGGGTACAATCAGGGGGGAAGGGCCTGTTGTGTATGAAACCTCCTGCTCCCGTGTACTGAGGGGCTCTTGTGAGGGGAGCTCATCCGCTGAGGGGCCTCTGTCTCTGGTACCTCCGTGCCTCCCATCCACTACACTCCCCCATCTAGAGCGCGGCTGCCGCAGGACGGAGGGGGCGGAAAGGTCTGTGTGCTTGTGGAGGACAGAATGGCTCGGCCAAGGCCCCGGGACTACAAGGCAGGGGAGCTGGTGTTCGCCAAGATGAAGGGATACCCGCACTGGCCGGCCAGGGTGAGTGTACCCGGGAAGGGGAGGGGCTGCAGCGCCAGAGAACACGGTCACTAATTAGAGCCAGGGTATCGGTAAAGGGCGGGAAAAGTGCCCCTGCGGTGGGCACATATGTGAGAGAAGGGGGTGGGGCAGCGGGCAGTGTTCAGGTGAGGCGGCGGAGGAATGGAGGAGGCCTGCTGGAGCATCACTGACATGTCAGCAGCATCCCTGTGCAGGCAGCTGATGGAGGGGCCCCTGCTGGGAGGACTCCAGCCACAGACAAAGCCACAGCTCTCTGGCAATGGCTGCTTCACCAGTGAATGCAGACATGACACACCAGGAGCATGATGAACACACAGGCATAGGGAGGCTTTGTCCATCATTTGTCTCTTATGTATCGCCATCACCAAGGCTTCTTATTATATACACCTCCATGCTGCTGATTTATATCCTGTACATGAAGTGTGTCACACACCTGGGCAGTACACAGTGTATAGAACACACATACATCATAAGGCAGCTATACAGGGAAGCCCTATGTCCTTCACTGGACATAAATATTACACCCCCCCAGTGGCGGCGCCAGAGGGGTGCTTGGGTGTGCTTAGCACCCCCAAAATCCTCGTCCAGCACCCATGTTGTACATGGAAATCAAATTTTTTGGGAGGGCAAGCTCTCCTAGCACCCAGGTAGCACCTTCAAAAAAAAAATGGCTGGAGCCACCCCTGCACCCCCCCCCCCCACATTTTATATCATTTGAACCAAGATATACTCACCCTAATTCACATCCAACTTTTATACTCCACTCTGGGTTCAGGGGGGCTTGATAACTCAGCACCCCCCGAATCTGGATGGTTCCCTTACAATGACACCATACGCCCTTTGGATGCTGCAAGGATCCCACCATTAGATAGCCAATAGGACGGCTCCATATAACACCCAATGATGGACCCCTCTGTTGGGGAAGAGCAAAGATGTTATGTGATCGTGTTCTGAATGAAGTTAATCTCAATCAGATGGAAGGAGAAGGGTTGGCTTCATCCCAAAGATAAGTGAAGCTTTTGGTAAAACATAACACTTGCATGAAATAAAACTTAAGTGTGGAAGAGTTTGTCTATGATAAAGAATTGTTACTTTCCTCCACACAAATTCATTACATTGTATACTGAGCTACACGTGCCTAGAACGTACTTGTCAGGTAAGTCATTCACAAATCCCATCTTTCCTCTGATCACATGCACGGTACCTCATTACTAACCAGTTGCTGGTTGTCAAAGGACCAATTAGAAGGATGAGAGATTAGGACCTGACTTTTCAGAATGCTAGTATTTATCCCTGACAGGTATGCAATTGTTATTTTCCTGTGTATACTTTTACAAGAAATAAGAATCTTAAATAGGATTCTTTCTTAAATTTGATTAAATATTTAGTGTCCTTGTAGAACCAAATGTGTGTACCTCTTCATGAGAACCGCTACCTTCAAACATCTGTATAAATGATATGCTAAGGCTATGTTTTTACTGTGTCAATTTTCGCGCAGGGATGTTGACGCATTCATTGTAAATCAATTCCTAGTACACGCATGTGTTGATTGCCAGCGTTGTGTTGCGTTAATGTCAGCATGAAGCCATTAAAACAATGCAACCCGACACAGGTATAGATGCGTTAATGTACCCATAGAGATTGCATTGAATGCGTCAAAATCACATGGGTATGCGTTTTTGACGCATCAGTAAATAAATAAAAGATCGGAAAGGAAATAATGCATTCTTGACGCATGTCCAAACGCATTCTCATGCAACCCCTGCATTAAGGCAGATGCGTTAACGCAACACATCCATTAACGCCATGGAAACATAGCCTTTGGCTCCACTATGTGTTAACAGATCCAATAAACGTAACCCATGCCTAAGGGATGCGTTAAGCAATGAATTCGTTTTTTTGTGTTTGTTTTTTTTACCATGAACGGATTGATCAATTCATTGCATGATACCAATGCCTTTCAACGGACTCAATTAATTTTCTATGGGTGCGTAAACGCACCATACTTGCAGTGGCTTACGTCAATGTCAACACTGCTTTGATTTTAATGCAAGCTGATGGATCGCACCATGGACTTTCACATTTTTTTTTTGCAAAAACTACTTTCACTTGGATCAGAGGCTTAGTTGGGAAATATATTTTTGCAGCTTCTATTTATTTGAGCCGCAACGGATAGGAAGGCATTACATGTTGCTCATAGAGATAGAATTATTGTAGTTGGTGTATATGACAGCCAACCATCCGCACAAGTCAGGGTTGAACTTAGAGTGTTTAAACTTAGCCAAACATGCAATATTAACAAACCAAGTTTGTCTCCTGTTACTGTCATTACTCTTTGTAGTTCCCTTAATAACATGCATGCTAATCACTTCAAATCTGTGCAGCTTGCTGTTTGATAAATACTGTTGGAACTGTCACATAGAAAACTCTGATAGGTATATCACTCTAATCACAACGTTCTGCTTCCACAAGGTACCTCTTTTTTACTTTGTATATAGTATTTTCCATTTACAGGTGCTCTGAGACACCATTACCAGTAAGACAGTTATATTGCTAAATCTGGAAGGATGTTAAAGGTTGAATTCCGTGTTGTCAATAAAGAGCTAATACCATGGTAATACCTTAGTAATAACCTTTGTATCTCTGACTTAGAGAAGTCTGCCTCATTTAATATGAAAGTGACATGTTTAAAAAATCAGATCTGTGGATATTTCTGTATTGAGCAAGAAAAGCAATTATAAAGTGATATATGCATATCACCCATTTTTCTAAGCAGAAGGAAAGATACCATTTAGCGTCAAATATGTAGGCAATGCTGTTTTAATGATGAATGATGATGTAATGCAGTGGTTCCCAACCTTTTTTCCTTAAGGCCCCTCTTGCCTGTGTCCAAGACAAGCCAGGCACCCAACTCATACATGTATACACACATTAAAAGAAACTTTCCCCCTAGTTGCCTAAGATTCACTTCTCCAACAGTTACCCGTTGGGCCTTAAGGTATTTGTTGATTCCCTAATGGCTCATGTAACAATATCGGTCTCCACCATCGAATTATTATATATACCATTAATGTTTTTTATATTTGCAGGCAATACTTACTGTATCTACTCCTTACTTATAGAATGTTATCAATTGATATGAGGCCTGAACTTTATTGCTATTTGTTTTCTTGTTTTTTTTCAATTTTTGTAAATGTTTCTTTAAAAACTAAATAAAACTTTATTTCACAAAAGAAAACTTTCCCAGAGGTGACAAGTCACATCCCGTTCTGGGGTAATGTCCCCTCCCTCCTAACTTGCATGCACAAACCCTTTTTTATCTCCAGCAATTGTGGGCATGATACGATGTTCAGGCTTTCTATTAACTCCTAATTTCCTTAATGAAATTCCACCATCTCTGATGTAATGGATCGCACATATGTTGGTGGATCCCTTACAACTCTTAACTTTGCAGCTGGGCTCTTAAGCCCCCCATACACCTTCAGATTCCTCCATACAACTTTCATGAGACCTACCAACAACTATGTAGTATAGTGACCTCCCTGATAGAATACATAGTGATTGAAAGGTGTAGAAAGGTCCTCATATTACATGGTTTTGGTAGAAGAAAAGTTGGTTGTACAGAAGTTGCATGGTAATTGTATTTGGTGTATGGGGGGCTTTATACTTACTTTGCCATATAACATACAGAAATGTAATGGATAGTATGCTCAGTGTAGTATAATACTTTTGGTAGTTAAGTAGTAGATGTTTAGAAGGTCAGTTCATTAGACCAGATGGATGGGCAACTGAAGAAAAAAAAAAAAAAAGACAGAAAGGCTGCCAGCTGTGAGATAGGGTTTGTTTCTTTGTGTATACTACCTGACTCTATGACATCCATTCCCTCAGAAAACATCAAATCTCACTTCTGAGTTGCAGTTACTAAAAAAGCTGCCCATACACGGGCAGATTATCCCTTGATAGATGCAGGACCGGCTGATGCGTGATGATGTCATCACACTGCAGATGGCCTCTAAGTGGATTAGCCAGCACCCTTTGTGTACCTGCCATTACTTTGGATGAGGACTGTCGTGCCCATCCAAAGCAAAGGACTTCGACCATGGTTTGAGATCTTATCCGATACCCCTGTTTTTCAAGTGGGATTGATTGATCCCGCTAGAAGACAGGGGTGGCGCATAAGATATGCGCCAGAGAGATGGCTGTGAGCGCGCACGGACCCCCATCATTTTGGAGAGTTGAAAATGTGAAAAAAATAAATAAAACGAGTGAGAAGCAAAGCCATTGACATATAAAGTTAATATGCATAATGTTGCAGCAAAGTAGGTATGGCTGGGCCATACAGTATTCTGACAGTGGCTGTTTGGCTTGTCTGGAGAGAATGGAACAAATTCTAGTCTCCTGGGATTCAGAGCTGTTGTTCCCAGGATGTATGGGACTAAAATTTCTTTTTTTTTTTCATATTCAGACCCTAAGATGTTTTTTTCCATTTAATGGAAATGGAAATTTAATAAAATAAAAAGGGCTCATCTAGAAACACACAAGTGTCTGAAAACCCCCAAGCGCCGTCACATATTTTCCAAGCATCCACACACATGCACATTTCTATTCAATCTTTTTGTACTGAGTACATAGTAGCGATTGGCAAGTCCGTCAACAATCAGATACGCTGCAAGCTCAGTTAAGTATCCCTGATTGTAGCTCGGGGTAAGTTTGTTTTGTATGATCATGTACAAAACCAAAATAAAATAAAAGAATGTGTCCAAATATTTATGGACCTAATTGTATAGATGAAAAGGTTATTTTTCTGGAAACAATCATGAAATATTATTGTCAGTGATTGCATGTCACGGTATGTGCTTTTTGCAGGATTTGCCTTTCATTGAAGAGATATCTGCTCACTTATTATGGCAACAGCAGCGAGTGAAGAGATATCTCCTTAATGTGACACAAGAAAACATTGACATGGGTTTACCTCAGCCCTGCCTAATTCACAATGAAACAATAAAAGTCTTTGCTTTAAGCCCCCCATATATGCTTTCTGCCGATCTCCCGCCACATCATCACGCACAGCCGGTCGTACTGAGAATCGCCCGCACACACGTTGTGTGCTGTCACTTACTTTGGCTGGGGACACTGATCCTCATCCAAAGTAAGGCAATTGATCTAAACATTACAGACATGTCCTTAATGTATTAGATCGATTTGGCGCCTGATTTATGGGCGAATGTAAAGTTTAAGCATTCGATTTGCTGCCGATTTCACAGCACACGCGGTGGTCGAAATCGGCGTGTAAGAGGGGCTTTAGATAGTCATCCATTGTTAGGAGAAGATTTTTCTGGCTGTTATTTCATTCAAGCATCTTGGAGGTTTTCATCACACACAAGCTTGTTATGTATGTAGAATCCTTAACATTTGTCATTGCTGTAAGGTTGTCATCATGTTTTCTAAGAAACATATGCAGAGTTTAATATGTTCAATAACACATATGTTAGAACTAATGCAAAATGTTTGGCTTGTAAAGCTAATGTTATAGGACAAACTTAACATTTCTTTAAATTTATATCTAAGATCAATGAAAGTCTGGTCTAAAGAAAAAAAATATATACACAGTTCATCCAGAAAGTATAACTTCTTCCACATTTTGTTATGTTACAGCCTTAAGGTGGCCATACACAGGTCGATTTCACACACGATTCCTGGCCGATCGTTTACCAGGCACTTGCACGCCAATCGATCGACGAGGAATCGAGTGCAGCCCACCTTGACCGGTCGACCCCGACCGATCAACATGGCCCCCAAATCGGATCGGCCAGGGAACCAACCTGTTGGTCTTTTCTGATCGATCGGGCACACATCAAGGGACGTTGACATTTGTGAATCGATCGACTGGTAACAGAATCGTCCAGGAATCAGTGGCCTAAGGTGGTAGGCACAGACTTGTATGGTCGATCGATCGACCCATGCGACTTCTTCACCGGAATCGATCAGATCGTCGATCGATCGCTTAGGAATCGACATGTGTATGGCTAGCTTTAGGCTATGTCCCCACATAAGCGATCACCCTCGGCGTGGCACGATCAAAATCGTGGGTGAGCGCTGCCATGTATTTAATGGGGCTTATCCCCACATCCGCGATCAGTCGCGGACACGGTGCATTTTTGATTGCGGCCATAAACATTAATGGGTGTGGTTAAAAATCGCGTGTCAATTTAACCAGGCGGTTAACCATCAGACAGGGTGGGGAAATATGTCCTGTCCCAAACCCCACTTCCTACCTGCACATGCTGTGCCGCGATTCTAATCGCGGCAGATCACTGGGTGCGAGCAATCTCCCGCAGCACATCACCCAAGTGGGGCACATAGCCTTATTCCAAAATGGATTATATTTTTCCCTCCCACATACCTTACTATATAAGGTCCTGCAGTTGACATTTAATGCCAGAGCACAAACCAAGCATGAAGTCAAAGGAATTGTCCGAAGACCTCTGAAATGGAATTGTCTAATGGCACAAATCTTGGGAAAGTTACAGAAAATGTCTGCTGCTTTGAAGGTCCCAAAAAACCGATGGTCACTCTATAAAGGTGGCCTTACACAGTTTGATTTTTTGCGTTCGATCGACTTAAAAGATCAATTTTTAATTCCTGCCCACATGGTGTGATCATCCAAAAGTGATCGAAATCAAACATAAGATCGATTGAAAAGTGATTGGACATGTTGGAAAATTTTGGTCGACCATACAAGTGGAATTTATTCCTGTGAAGGAATCAATTAATTTTAATGAATCTATGATTTTTTTTATCGGATTGACGATTGAAAGAAACTCGAATAGCAAAGTAATCGACCCAGGTATGGCTAGCCTTAGAGGTCCTCTGTGGAGAGCAGAACCTTCCAGAAGGACAATCATAACTGCAGCAATCCACCTTTATGGTAGAGGGGCCAGACGGAAGCCGATCTGGAATTTACCAAAAGGCACCTGAAGGACTCTCAGACCATGAGAAACAAAATTATCTCATCTAACAAGAAAGAGATCTTATGACTGAATCTCTCCATCCACCCTGATGGAGCTGGAGAGGTGCTGCAAAGAGGAATGGGTGAAACTGTCTGAGGATACCGGTAGGTGTTTTAAGCTTGTGGCATCATATTCAAAAAGACTTGAGGCTGGAATTACTGCCAATGGTGCTTTCTCAGTTTATTTATTTTTATTTTAGCACATTTGCCTAAACTTTCATGTTGTCATTTTGGGGTGCTGTGTGTAGAATTCTAAAGGGAAAATTAATTTAATCCATTTTGGAATAAGGCTGTAACATAACAAAATGTGAAAAAATTGATGCGCTGTGAATACTTTCCGGATGCACTGTATGTACAGTCGAGCCCATAATTATTCATACCCCTGGCAAATTTTGACTTAAAGTTACTTTTATTCAACCAGCAAGTTATTTTTTGACGGGAAATGACATAGGTGTCTCCCAAAAGATAAAAAGACGATGTACAAGAGGCATTATTGTGGGGAAACAAACTTTTCTCAGCTTTTATTTACATTTGATCAAAAGGTGTCATGTCCAAAATTAATATAATCAATTGAAAAGCCTTTATTGGCTATTCCAGTAATCAAACACTTCCTATAATTGCAGCTCCTTGCATGTCTCCACAGGTATTTTTGCCCATTTATCTTTAGCAATGAGCTCCAAATCTTCAGGTTGGAGGGTCTTCTTGCCATCACCCTGATCTTTAGCTCCCTCCACATATTCTCAATTGGATTCAAGTCAGGACTCTGGCTGGGCCACTCTTAAACGTTAATGTTGTTGTCTGCTAACCATTTCTTCACCACTTTTGCTGTGTGTTTTGGGTCATTGTCATGCTAAAATGTCCACTGGTGCCCAAGGCCAAGTGTCTCTGCAGGTTGCCTGATGCTGTCATTAAGAATCCTCATGTATCGCTTTTTTTTCATGTTGCCGTTTACTGTGATTAGGTTCTCTGGTCCATTGGCTGAAAAACACCCCCAAAGCATTAGGTTCCCACCCACCATGACAGTGGGGATGGTGTTCTTTGGGTTGAAGGCTTCTCCCTTTTTACGCCAAATGAAGGTAACATCATTGTGACCAAGCAATACAATTTTTGTTTCATCTGACATAACACAGAAGACCAAAAGTCGTCTTCTTTGTACAGATGAACATTTGCAAAGGCCAAGCAAGCTTTTGTGTGCCTTATCTGGAGAAGTGGCGTCCTCCTTGGTCTGCATCTGTGAAATCCAACAGTGTGCGTTGGATTGTCTGCCTTGAGACATTGCCACCAGCAGAGCCCAGATTGACCAGGATGGCCTTGGTGGTGATCTTTGGATTCTTTTTCACCTCTCTCCCTATCCTCCTGGCCAACATAGGTGTCACTTTTATCTTCCAAATTTGGAATGGTATAGAACTTTGGATTTTTCCTGAGACTGTGACAGTTTGTGAAGGGTATGAATAATTTTGGACACTTTTTGCTCAAATGTTAATAAAAGCTGAGAAATTTTTTTTTCCACAAAAATGCCTCTTGTACTTCGTCTTATTATATTTTGGGAGACACCTATGTAATTTCCCTTAAAAAAAAACCTTGCTGTGGGAAAAAAAGTAACTTTAAGTCAAAATTTGCCAGGGTTATGAACAATTATGGACTCGACTATATGTATGTATGTATATGAAAGATATATATCTTACATTATAATGTTGACATTGGTTAACATTGCATGTTTTTTCTTTTATTGTGTATGTATACTGCATGGAGAACATAACTGCAGTTCAATGGCATACGCTCATTTTCTTATATACTTTAATTGTAGACACATTATTACTAAACAGAGGTTGTGTGATCGTTTTGGAGCCTTTACAATAAACAGAAAACCATTATTCAACCGTTTATTTAATGATTAAAACTGTTTAATTTCTGTAGTAAAAGAGAAAAAATGTAATTGAAATAAATGGATGTGACTGGCTGAAAGATTGTCTCCCCGCTGTGAGTTGTGATAATGGAGGTTCAGGAGAATCCGCCTGATCATATTATTTTACTAGGAACACCTCCATGGCTTCTGCTCGGTTTTCTTCATTCACTAGCACAGCCTCAGGTATTTGTTAGTAGGAAAATGATCTCCATGTTTTCTCTACCCCTCCAGAGCTCTATCTATTGGGAAAACACAATTTTGACTGCAGTCCAGACTCCTATAACTGAAATCGCATGTCTGCGGCTTCGTTTTATGTTACTGTTGGCAGGGGCTCTGCAATTTTCATATGATCTCAATTTGAATCTACTCATGTTAACATATATATGTAAATAAATATATAAAGAGAGAGAAAGCGAACAAGAAATATATCATACTTGAGTATAAGCTGATCCGAATATAAACAGAGGTACACTAGAGCAATCATTTTTATGTTCCCACATCCCTTCTCTACATCTGCAGCAAATTTGGTGATGATAACATGTTTGGTGGCTTTGCAATTTACTGACAAATTCCATCTACAAAATGCAGCGATTTTCAGTTCTTGACCTAAATATCAGCTGAATTTCATTTTTTTAGCACATTTCAGGTGCTAAAAAATTGGGCTAATATTCAAGTTTATACGGTATTTAACGTAGGGGTATATACATTTTTATTCAGAGTACACCATGCTGGTGGTCAGATCACATGCTTAGGTTGAAATGTATAAGTTTTATGTTTTCTACCCTCAGTATTGCCTCAAGCAGTACTGTCCCTGGGTACAATATAAATGATTGCAGTTTTGTAACATGATACTGATATAGGTGTGAACCTTTGGTAAATAAAGAATTAATTGTCTGTTCATCAATGTGGCAAGAAAAGGTAATCTGTAACACAAATCTCTAATAAAATGGTGTGTTTTGTGTGTATTAAAATCTTGTGTAGTGCATGTGATATAGCAATTTGTATTAAGAGACCTGGTCTATGGGACAGTGTTTTGAAGCTGTGGCCTGTCATGTGAAGATCAATAGAGGTGTCTCCAAGATGCGGAAAAAAAGATCTTGGAGCTAATTTTCTGCAGCTTTCCCCTTCTGTATGAAAAGGGCCCGCTCCCGTCACATAGGCCATGGGCAAACTATCTGCGAGCAGCGGGTAATCTACCCGGCAAATGTCGCGGCGCACCGGGACATATGCCAGGCAGCTGTGGACACATGCCCTCTGCTTTTTTTACAAACTTGGCTTTTTCAGATGTGCTTTTCCAAGTCTGCCATTAGTGACTAGAGAGTTAAGCATCTGCCACTCTAAGTAAGAGCTAAGCATACATGTTTTGATTTTTCCTTTCGATCAACTTAAAAAGTAATAATTTAAAGTCAATCGTTTTAAAATCGATTCCTCTTTTAGCTGAGTCAATTAACCAAAAGTTGTCCAAATTGAGAAAAAAAAATGCAGTTATGTTGGTAAATTTCGTTCAAGAATCTGATGAGTTTTGGAGCATGCACACAAAACAGTACCAAAAAAACTATTAATCAAACATAAGGTACAGATAAGTCATGCCATCAAAGCTGTCTATACAAAATTACAATCAACACCATAACGAGTCACCCCACAAAATAACAGAAAACTGTCCATGTGGACCAACTGCTTCTCCAAACCACACACATCCCCGCAAAGTCTTTGGACCACTATACAAAACACAGAGATTACCTACACAGGCCTTTTAGACCACATCCAATTGACACAGTATGCCCATAGTTTGCTTTGTAGTATACCAAGCCAAAAACAGCTCTGATCAAGAGATTGGGGGTTAAAGTGAACCCATGTCCTAACTTTAACTTACACTTTAACTATACTTAAAGCAAATGCACGTTAAAACAATCCCTTGATTGGATTGAATATTTCTGATTTTTTGCCTAATATAAACAACCAACTGGTAATTATAAACTGAAACTCAACTTTATAGAATGAGAAAAATGTCACTGTCTGACCTGTTCTAATCCATTACAAGAGTAACTGACATTTTGCCAAGTTTCTAAAATGTATCCATATGGTCCATATCCATGGTAAGTATTTATTAAGGATTCGATGATTAGGATTTATATATATATATATTTACATATGTAAATGCATATATATACTAGTTAAAAAAAAGATGTGTGCAGATTTGTTTTTTAGTAATAACTATTTTTTATCTGTAACAGATTGATGAACTGCCAGAAGGAGCTGTGAAGCCACCAGCAAACAAATTTCCAATTTTCTTCTTTGGCACCCATGAGACGTAAGTATTTTTCTCTACAATATATATTGTATATATATATTTTTTTTGCCTACTAATTAATAAATACAGAAGTTACAGGGGCATGGGGGACAAATCTGTAGTATTTGATCTGGCGTTTATAATCCCCAAAAGCTTGAAGGCTCTTTGTAGGTTAAATTAAACTACATTCACATTAACCCTTGCGCACGTTTATTGCTTTATACACAGTATACCATCTACTTTCATTCACTTTGATTGTGACACATCAGAAACAGAGCTTGGGGATGCCTTAATAATTCAGTAAAAAGCCATGCTGGGTCTATCAGGCAAAGGCTTGAAAACCAACCAGCAAACACCTCATGTTGTGTTCGTGGGGCGGTTGGGCTAATCGCCCATGTAAGTGAGCCTTAGTCAGGCCCTTTCTTATATGCTACCTTGCTTCTTCTATTCTAGTATTAGGACCTACCATATCTGTAAACACAGCTGCAAAAAAAAAATAGAATTACCTTCCTCATATTTTTCCTGATGCTCTTATGTTATTAATTGTTCACCTATGGTTCAATTGTTAATGTCTCTAAAGCCGGGCACACACATCTGGACCAAAGTAATGAAAATCGAACCAGGGTTTCCCACATGTTGGAAACCTGTTCCACCAAGCGGGATTGAAGAAGGACACACGCGACTCAATGTTTTGACGGGTGTAAGCACAATCTCGAATCTGTTAACGAATCGAGACGTGTATGCCCAGCTTTAGTGTATTATCAGACAAATGCTGCTTATAAAGAACACAACAGTAAACAGAATAAATGCGTTCACACAATAAAAAGCATTTTAAGCTAATGGTAATGGTATTTTATTCTCCTCTTTATATGCTTGCAGAGCATTTTTGGGCCCAAAAGACCTGTTTCCTTACAAAGAATTTAAGGACAAGTTTGGGAAGTCAAACAAGCGGAAAGGATTTAATGAAGGACTGTGGGAAATAGAAAACAATCCTGGAGTAAAATTTACTGGTTATCAAGTAAGCAAAAATAACAATTGTGGATAGTTTACAGTATATATTTTGTTATGTAATGAATTGTTTGCAGTTTCTTCTTAGCGGCTATAATCATCTTTTTGAACATTAAAAGCTGAACTTTGGACTCGACTGAAACAGTGTATGTAGTGATAGTTACCCAGCACACATGGAAAAGGTGATATTACTGAGAAATAACAGGACTTTGCAGATTTACAGAACTGTAGCCAGAGTCACTGCATTTTATGTTCATTTCTCTTACCTACTAAAGCTTAGTCCCTGGTAAACCCTGACAATCAGTGTGCAGTCTGTATCAGATATATATTATATATGAATATTATATTAAATTCTATTTTTGGTAAGAACTGCAACTGTTGAATAAATAGATACCAAATATGCCAAGGGAACAATTTAAAAACATTTTTAATCACTCCTGTAAAAGTGGTTTAAGCCACCCAAATCACATTTACTGAAAAGCACAGATACTAAAAAAACAATACAGGATTGGTAACGCAGCACTGAGCTTGTTTGGGCCATTTCGAAACTGATGTAAGGGACATGTTAATAGCAATGCACAAAGGCAGCTTTTCATATGTGAAATATTCATTATACTATAACTGTAGTGAAGTTCAGGAAACTGTTGAAATGTGGGTTATTGGGACAGTCCGTAAAATGCCACACATACACCACATTAGAAGAAGAATAATATTGAAATAGGTAACTTTGAAGACTATGATAACAATGTCAAGTGTATTTTCATTGTATGTTCAAGTGTATGTTTGTAAGTAGAGATTAAGTTTGGTTTTAACATTTATCTTAAGGTCACTTTTCCTATATGTAACCCATTACTGCCCTGTGGTTTTATGATTATAATTCACATACACTTTGTACATTTTTCCTAAGCAATGCATTTTAGAGGAAGGAATCAGCCATGACAAGATATGTCACTCTGAGGTGAAAGTAGTCTAAGAAATGTTTAAAGTAACAACTGTGTTAAAGTGCAGACACCTTGAATGCAAATCTGCGATAATTGTCTCTGATAATTATCTTTCGTTATCATTCCCCAGCTGCAAGAGAGCAAGTGTTGTAAACACATTTTTTTGTGTTTAATAAGGGATAGAGAATTAGTATAAGGCACTCTTCTATGTCCGCCCATAACATTGGGCATGGGGCAGGTTTGTTGTGCAGAACAGCAGATGCCGACACCTGTTAACCTGTTAGATATTCACACATGATAATATATTATGAACTTCTCATACAGTAGTTATTTTGTGTCTGATCACAAATCTAGCCAGATAGTTTTCTGTGTTCCAGCGGAGCCCAGAAGATTCAGGACCAAGGCTGTGCATAGAGCCTTAACTTTTCTCCAGATTGCAATTGAAAGTTGGTCCTATACCTCTTTGGCTATCTTTACCTTAATGTGTAACACATTAGTAGGATAAATGCTATATTGGTGTAACTATAGTCATAGTTGAATTTAGTCAGAACCCCTTCGTTAATCGCAGTGCTTGGCTGGTGTTCGAACGGGTCACTTTAGCTCGTCGGCGGATGCTCTGTTAAGACATCCGCCAATGCAAGGGTTAATGTACTGCACAATGTTAACCCCTGCATGAGCGGAATGGCTCAGCGTCATGAAAACACAGCATCCACCAAGCAGGTAAAGTGTATGTGTATGGGTAGGGGTAGGGGGATATGGAGACTTAGCCTTACAGATGTGTGTTTAGACTTGAGGACATGTTTCATGTCACTTTATAAAAAATGGTAAAATAAAGCTGAAACAAGACTTTACTTTACCTATTTTACACTATGGGTCTTCTTTAATTATAGTTAGGTTCATACATATCTGGACAGAGACCATTTTTTCTCATTTTGGTTCTGAAATAGCCTTTAAGTCCAATTACTTTTAAACCCATAAAATTATTGTGTAATTTAAAATTAATTGTGGCAATATACAAATATTTTTGGACCTAACTGTATTGGATATGTATGTTCCATGTCTTTTCAAACTGTCTTCTTGTAGTTTGTAGGTTACCTTGTTGTTAATTATGACCCAATAACTTTTTTTTTTATATTTCACATACCACATTTTTCGGACTATAAGATGCATCTCTCCGGGTGGAAAAATCAAGGGGGGGGGGGGGGGGGGGGGTCTGCGTCTTATATTTTGAAGGTGCAGACACTCGGCCACAGGTGATCACGCCTTAGCTCCCTGCCAGCTCTACAGGCAAGAAGATTAGCCGGGGAGGTGAAGGAGCTGTCAGATGGGAGACCCACTCATGGCCAGATCTCCCATCTTTACTGAATTTCTTACATCAGCGAAGCCCCGCTCATATAAGCAATGAAGGGCAGACCCAGAATGCTGCCCGTATTAGCCTGTTGTCATTCCTCCGACTCTGTGTTAAATGTCTGTGAGCTGGGTTGCTTTAGCTAAAATCACAGACATTGCTGATGCAGATATGAAAGCTGCCATCTGCACTGTATTGGCAGATATGAAAGCTGCCCACCTCACATACAGCTCTGCCAGTCTGGGCTAGAGGCAGGGAAGCTGTCACTCAGCTTTTCCACCTCTTTAACCCCTACTCTGAGGCCGGCCAGCAGAGTAGGAGAAAGCTGAAATACTTTTTTGGCTATCAGATGCTCTGAAGCGTCTTATTGCCCCAATAATATGGTAGATTAAATTATTGAGTTGACACAGGGGATAAGACCAATGGAGATATTTATAGCCAATATAGGGTGTCTACATTTTATCTGAAATGTTACTTTGGGCACTTTCTAGACCATATGATGTGTGATTTGATATCACTGACATTTACCCCACTGATTTCTTCCTGATTTGTTTCCTATTCCTCCTGTTTTATAAATTGACTTATTTGCTTTAAATGACTTCCCCTTACACCTTATTTGCCACAGCTAATTAAAAAAAATACTAGCAGGAGTGGGAAATACAGTGTTGGAATAAGTATTTGAGCCCCTGTTGATTTTGTGCATTTACCCTCTGACCAAGAAAAAAAGCGGTCTATAATTGTTATAGGGAGTTGTTGTAGTTGTGGCAACCCCAATGCACAAAAGTCAGAGATTGATGTTTATTGCAATGAGGGAACTTAGTATTCAATCCCTTCACAGAAAAATCGGCAAAATGCTTGTTGGCAATCATAGAGGTCAGATGTTTCTTGTAGTTAGCCATCAAGTTTGCAACATCTCAGGTGGGATTTTGTGTCACCTCTATTTGCAGATCCTTTTTAAAGCCCCCCATACACCTTACAATCCTACCATACTATTTCTGTACAATCAACTTTTCTTCTACCAAAACCATGTAATATGAGGAGCTTTCTAATCCTTCCAATCACTATGTATTCTATCAGGGAGGTCTCTATACTACACAGTTGTTGGTAGATCTAATGGGAATTTTATGTAATGATCTAAAGGTGTAAGGTGAGGCTGATGTTTGTAAACTCATCTCCCTCTACAGATTAACTATGGGATTAGGGGTTGGAGACTTCAAGTTCTTGGGCCTTTCTTTTGTTGCCTTGTCCGTGTGATTTTGGTCATTGTCATGCTGTAATATCCATCCACAACCCAATATCAATGTCCTGGTTGATGTAGGAGATGCCTGCCCAAAAACCTGACAGTATGTGGTCCTGTCCATTGTATCTTCTACACAGTGAAGTTGTCCTATGCTCTTGGCAATATAAAAATACCCTTAACCATAATGTATCCACCTCCATGTGTGATGGTGGGGAAGAGGTCATAGGCAGCATTCCTCCTCCTTTACAACACAGCGAGTTGATATGGGACATTGACAATTAATTTTGTTTCTTTCATTTGTAAATTACTGATTCAACTGTTGTCATCTTCTCACCAAGCTGCTTGGTGATAGTCTTGTAGCCCAGTCCAGCCTTGTGTAGGTCTACAGTCTAGTCCCTGACATCCTCGGACAGCTCTTTGGTCTTGGTAGCTAGTTCTGTGGACAGAAGTCTTTTATACTGTACTGTAACATGTAGGTAATA
>CM070034.1:141535394-141546865 GCA_036250615.1 Ptychadena robeensis
GATCATTGACGGAATCTATGTGCACAAACTTGGGCAACATAGATTCAGTTCAATGGGGACCCGTATCCCCAGCTTGAGTGGGTGATTTACAACACGCACAAGTGGGGAGAAGCAGCCTGGTCTCACACAGTTTCCATGAGTGAGGAGGCTGGTCTCTGGTCCCCTTCACACTCGACAGACGACGGCTGTGGAGGAGCGGCGAGCCGCAGCGTTTTCATTACTTTCCAGAAGACTCCTGTCTCCATGCAATTAGTACGGGGGTCTTTTCAACATATTGGAACCCGTTCAATCAAGTTCCTTTGAGCCGGCTCTATTGATCCCGCCCGAAGGAGAGGCACACGGGTAGGTTTGTAAACAGATGAGAGTACATCATTTTACCGTGCGATTGTACAACAAATCTTGTGACAGATTACCCGTGTGTGCCAAGCTTTAGTGTTCTGATCTTCTGCTGAAGATAGGGCAGTGGAAGGCTCCAAGAAGGGGCAGGGAGAAGGGGCACTTCAAAACATGATTCATGGATTTCCCTGGAATCCCAGAGTCATGATTAAAGTTGAAGCTAACAATCAAGTATTTGTCGCCTCAGCCTGAATGACAGCGGTTTTCCAAATGCTGTACGGTTCAGTCCTGAACTTTTGGCAATCCATTCCCTTCACTTAAGGCTGCTCTACACACCCCGATGGTGTGCAGGCAGACCAGTCCCGATAGGCACCGAGATTCCAAGGCTTATCGGTCTGTGTATGGGCAAGCATTATATCAAGCGTTCTCTAGTCCGGCTGAACAACAGTTTAATGCATTATCAGGGAGAGTTAGGCTGCCCAGTACACGCCCCGTAGCGGCTCGGCCCGTTGCTGCCGGACCAATGGGCGTGTTGTGTATGGCGCGATGGGGGGGGGAGCCCCCCCACATTGTGGGTGACAGATCGCTGACGCCCACAGCTCGGCCGGCCCAGAGTAACGGACATGTTCCGATAATCTCTGGCCGATGCTGTAGTTCTCAATGAGGACCGGGCGCTTGCTGTCAGCTTCTGGAGAGCAGCTGTGATGCGTCATCACTGGCACTCTAGTAGCTCACCTGAGCTGCGTCTTGTGCGGCCCCCATCTCGGTTACATGGTGGAGGCCTTTAGGCTCGGGTCCAGTGGGAGCTGGTAATGTTATCCACTGGCATGTATTTATTTCTTATAGCAGAGAAGTCATTAGGTTCATGTGACTGTTTGTTACCCTTGCGACATTTTTGAGTACGTTTTTTTTAATTTCAAAAAAAAAAAAATTTAATTTCCTCATCTAAATTTAGTAGGAGTCGGAGTCGGTCCATTTTTTGGCGACTCTGACTCGGGGACCCAAAAATGTGCTCCGACTCCGACTCCTCGACTCCGAGCTCCACAGCCGCATGGGTCGTCCCTCAACCTTCTGTGCACCTCACAAAGGCTCTAGATCCATGCAGGTTCCTGAAGTCCAAATCATTAATGCCCCCAGAACTGCTCAAAGACAAGCGTTTCCCTTTGGCCCGGGAGGGGGGGGGGGCATTGCAGTTGAAGAGAGGTGTGCATCTGATGCTGGGAGAGAGATACTCGTCATCTCTCTCCCAGCACTGCATCCATCAATCTCGCTATACTGCAGGACTATATCTGGGTGGCCGCAACATCATACAACCGCTAGGGCACTTGGGACAGATGTCTCAGGTGCCCTTGTGGCTGCATGACGTTGTGCCTCAGTGCTACGTCACACAGTGGGAGGAGACAATCTCTGAAAAATTTCCCCTCCTGCTGTCAGAATTTTTTTTCTCCATTGTGTATTCCCCTTATTACAGCTGCAGCGCTACCTATCGGCTACCGACGAGGAGGTATTATACTGAATACAGTATATACTCACTACTCACTATATCACTCACTACTCGCTGGGAAACATCATTAATGTCATGTAAATTTGAAACTTCTATGTAAATAAATGGACTTTCTGTATTGAAATACTGTTTTGAATGCCTTAAAAATCCCCTTGGCTGCCCCATGTACACCCAGACACAGCCTCTGCGGGTGGCAGAACTGTTTTATTTTTGTCTTATTGGTGGGATGTGGCATCTATATCCTTAATAAGGGAGACCACACACCATTGTTTTGTATAATGAAGCATGCGCACAGTGCTAAGGAAAAGGGATCAATTGGTTTTGAATGGTCTGACAAAACCAATTGATATTTCACAAGTCAATCAAAATTAGGATTGATTGAGCGAAAGCTGATGTCTGTACAGGCATCTTTAGGCGTGAGTCATACTTAGAGTAACCTGTGTCTTCCAGCATCCTCCGATAACAGTTGTGTTAAGCTAGCCATACACGGCACGGATTCCCTGGCTGATCGATTCAGCACCCGATGGATTCCGCCGGCATCCACAGGTGAGAACGATCAGCCAATTAGGCAATCCGATCGTGGCAGCCCACCTTGTACGGCCGGATCCGTGTCCGATGGATCGCCTCCCTGACCGCAACGCCCCCTGATCAGAGCAGAATCGGACCCGAAAAGACCAACAGGTTGGTTCTTCCTCGGATCCGATTCTGTGCCCCCGATCCATCGGATGCGATCGGACGGGCAAGGTGGGCTGCAGGGGATTCCGGCACGATGGATCCGCGTGCACGCGCCCGGAATCCATCGCGCCGGAATCCGGCACGAATCCGTGCCGTGTATGGCAGCCTTTACTCTTTTTCAGCTGAGCTTCACTCTGATATGTATTACATGACCATCTCTGAGCAATAATCTTTCCTTACATGCTGTAAATCCGGACCTAAAGCTTGTAAGGTTTAATGGAAATGATGTAAATATAATCCCAAATCAATGTAGTAAATTCTTTCAAAAATGTCCACAAACTCATTTCCAAATGTTATGTAATGTATTGCTAACTAATGCTTTATCAGAACAAGGTTATTTAGAGGAAGGCTATAGGTCAGTGCATGCAATATTAATATTTTTACACACGTTTGTTTATGAGAATATTAAAAATCCAAGAACAATATCCTTCCTGTTATGTATACACGTTCAGAAGAATGTTTGGAGAGAAGGTTTTATTGGGTGTTCTGTGATTTTCCTGCAGAATGTTTATGCAAGAGGGGCTCGTAAGAAAGGCACAGATGCTAAAGAGAAATAATAAATCTTAGTGGCACACATGCAAGATTTGGTGAGCATACAATTACTTGTGTAACATGAAGCAAGGTGCTGCTGAATAATCTGTACCTGGGTGTTCTTTTATGACATAAATACATTTACACAATTACAGCTTCCTCAATATTTTCTCTGTTTAAGAATCAATCAACATGAATCTTTTTCCAAGCCCCATATAATATAATCATTGCATTACAGTAAACAAAAGAATAATACTAAATGCATTTAGCATCTGGCTGCCTAATGCTGGTCCATATTTCCAGGTGTCCTGTCGAAATGAGCCTCCCCTGGTTGCCGGATCTACTTTATACAATGACTTTCTATATCCTCCAGCAATGGGAGGAGTTTACTCCTCTACATAAGCTGCAATACATGGCAGGGGGCCTGTGGAGATCATCCAGATGAGCCTCCCCCTCCCAGTGTCGCTGACAGTTCAGCTGCAATACATAGAAGGGGACCCAAGATTGTCAAGATGAGCCTCTCCTCCTAGTGTCACTGACAGTTCAGCTGTAATACATGGCAGGGTACCCTGAGGGGGAGGCTCAGCTCCACAATCTCCGAGGGGGCTCAGCTCGACTGGAAGGCACATCTCAATAGAACACCGGCATTCCCATCTTACCAGGGTAACTGAGCTAGAGCTACACATTTAGTCACCTCTGGCCTAGGTAACTGTCTCTGCTAGCCCTAATTTGTGTTGATGAACCAATTTTTTAAGTTTAAATTATTCTGTATATATGCAATTCTGAGCTTCTCTTTGTCTTTACATTGATAATGTTATCTTTTACAATGGTCACATTTTTCTTATGGTAGAGAACATATAAAAAGGTGTCAAGGGACTGGGTAGCAGTAGAAATTTTTTTATGAATCCAACCTGACAAATTTTTTTTTTATTTCAGACTTAACAAAGTACAGATAACCACGGGAAGAGGTCCATATTTTGCTGTACTCCACACATTTAATTGTTGCCATCAAGAGATTGTCAGTTTGTATACATAATATCATGTTCTATTTGTTGTGTTTGCTGGCACCAGAAGAGTTCATGCGCTAGAGGGCAGCCTTTCATTCTACATTATTCTGTTGCATGAAGTTGCAATCCAACAGATTTCACAGCCTTCAATGTGTGCACTTACTTTTTAACCCTGGAAACATTTAGCAGTGGACTTGGTTTACCTTTATTACATTGACTGTATGGTAAAACATCCAATGTTTATGGTATCCTACCTATATACATGATTGCTGATCAGACTGAATCAAACAATCTAAAAATAATCGTGTCATCTTTACTAATATGTGCTGAGCCTAAACTACCCGTTGGTAATCAATCCGCATCTGAATATCCAACCCATGCCATTACTGGATCACAAAGAATTTACAAAGAGAAACCATGTAAGGCTCTGGAGACAAAAAGGGTTGGAAATCAAAACTAGCTGTAAAATCCTGTCGATTTGATATAAGTATTTTAAGAATTATTTTACTTGTGTCTTTTTTTTGCTTTTTAAGAGAATACATTTACTTCCTGTGAGAAATATATTTTCAGAAGACTTCACAAGACTAAAGCAGGGTACAGACGCTAAGATATGGGCCAAATCGATGGTTGTTTCGAGCGCTGTGCGCGTTCACGGCCATCTATCTGGCCCATATAATATGCACCCATGACCGTAAATATGGCTGATGTCCGATGCTTTGCATAGAGACTGCTGGTCTCCGGGCAAAGCTTTGGCTGAGCCGGGGAGAGAGCAGAGCTGTGTCTCCCGGCTCCGCCAATATCTGACAGCAGCGTGATGACGTCATCACGCTGCTGCAGGGTACATCGGACGGCTCAAATATCAAACCGTCTGTACCCTGCTTTAGACGAGGGCTGTGTGAGTTGAACACAGGAATTTTAACAGAGTGCACGAGCCGCCCATTGACGGCATTGAGGCTTTTACAGGGTTGTCTCCACAGCCCGTCAGAGCCCCAGATCTGCTGGTCAAAGCCTCCGTCACATTGAAATAGACACAGCAAGCTATGTCTATGGGAATGCGACGGAGGCATAAGCAGATCCCAGCATACAGTGGAGCCTAATGCTAGCCATACACACGCCGATAAGCAGCCGATTTTTAGTCTGACCGACGGGCGTGCGCGCTCGCGCCGACGGTCAGGTTAAAAATCGGGCGCTAATCGGCATGTGCCCACATGGGACGACAGATCCCTGTCGCCCCACTGCTCGGCCGGTCAGAGGACGGACATGTCCGATAATCTCTGGCCGATGGGAGCCGAGTGCATTAGCTTCAATGAAGACCGGCGTCTTCATTGAAGCTAATACCGGCACACAAAGGGTGGCGGACGACTGAAGGGGCCCCATAATGCACCGGGTGCAAACGTGATGACGTCATCACGTTTGAATCTCGGTGCACATCGGGACTGGTCTGCCTGCACCCATCGGCATGTGTATGGCTAGCATAAGCCTTTCTGTATAACAGGTGATATATATGACAGCACTTAACCTGATTCTTCCTCATTCTAGCCAATTATTGAAAAGTGATTGCTGAGTTGGTTTATGTGATGTACACTACAAACCTAGTGAGACATCTGGCATGATATGGTATCTTTTTTTATCTGTATTTCTTCCCCAGCTATAAAGAGGCAGCTGTATAACTCACTATAATGAGCCGTGACACTCCTGTCTATTGATCTGCCAGCTTTTACCATGCTGCCAATTTTGGTTTGGCTAATGAGTGAAAGAAACGCATATGCCGTGCCATGCTTTCTTAAACATGGGATGGGATGGCATGGAACCCATCATACCCCACAAATTGATATGGAGTAACACTGGCAGCACATATTATACCCCCCTCTTAGGGCATGCCTAAATTGCTACCTTCCCACCCAGTCATTACATAGGGCTGTGTAGTCAGCGCAAAACTCAAGACATGGATTGGTACAATCATATCCATGTATTGATTCCAGCTTGCAGATATGTTATCTCTGTTTTTACAGCTAGATTTACACCTGCTAAACCTCACACTCCTGATGCACACAAGTACGCAGTCTATTATTAGGACTAAAGAAATCTCAGATAACAAAGGGGTACACATTTAATAGACTGTGCCCACTGAGATGCATCACAGTTCCAGCTTGTATCGTGATAACATTGCGGTCTGACTTTTCCATAGAGAAGGCCATGTGGTAAAGTGCATCAGGGCAGTGTGAAACTAAATGTGGAAGATGTTCTTATTCTTCCAAGTACATAAGCCAATACAGTGTGAAGCTTTTACCAAACCATTGTTGGCAAAATTGGCGGCCAAGATCTCGGCCTATCAAAATGCGATTGTATCACCTAGCCTTCCGTTCTCACCTATGTAAATATTAGATGCTCTTTAGTACCAGATACCTTTTGTGCATTCCAAGGCTAGTGAAATGGCAGCTTTAAAAGATTGCTTTGTTGATAGAACTGTATTCATTAACTTTAAAAACTAAAAACGTTGAATGGAAAGAGATAAAGGTTGATAAGGGAATAATAATATGAATGTTTTTGTTGTTTTTTCGTTAGTTGTAAACGGCTATTATTATCTAGTACTTTCTTTAGATCACTATTAACGTTATTGTAAAGGAATTCCAGAAATAATCAGAGGCTGTGTCTTTTCATGAAGCAAATATGATTTGTCCAGTTTTGATGTAGGGTTTAATCCTCCGTGTTGTAAAGCTAATTCTGTACATAACCAGGTAAAGTGACACTATCTGTAGAAATGAAACAATAATTATCACTTTCTCTAGCTGAAATGAATAAGTACAAATTATTGTTGATTTTTTCAGATTTTCAATTATGATAAAAATTTCAAGATAAAAGACTTGTAGACTTGTAGATGTCTGCTCATTCAGCAACCATGATTACCAGGATAAACAATATTGCATCTTCAGTAACGATGTGTGCCCTCAAACCCACACTACAACCCTGCTACATTTGTCAGTGTTAAGGCTGCCATACACGGGTCGGATTTGCACCGGATTCCGGCCCGATCGATTCCGGGCGCGTGCACGCGAAACGATCGGGCCGGAATCCCGTGCAGCCCACCTTGTCCGTCCGATCGGGTCCGACCGATCGGGGGCTCAGAATCGGATCCGCCAGAGAACCAACATGTTGGTCTTTCGGGTCCGATTCTGCCCAGATCAGCGGGAGTTGCATTCCGGGAGGTGATCAATCGGACACGGATCCGGCAGGACAAGGTGGTATGCAGCGATCGGATTCCTTAATTGGCCGATCGATCACACCTGAGGATCCCGGCGGAATCGCCGGAATCGATCGGATGGTGAATCGATCAGCCAGGGAATCCGTGCCGTGTATGGCTAGCTTTAATTATTCTACGACATGTTTATGGAATAAACTTGTTATGTTCATTCCATATAATTAATAAAGTTAAACTCCACTGCCCTCATTCATCACCAGAGAGCTAAGTAACACGTTATACTTCCAGGTATGCAAGAACACGTCTCTCCATATGGTTTCACATGACACAGCACTCAATGTATAAGTGACCGATTTGCAGACCAAAATGCCTACCATTTGACATTTTACATTCACAGATATTTATAAAGGTTCTGGCAGCAGATAAAGTTTTGGACAGCATTGTAATGCTTGGTCTACACAACGTACAGTCTTGCTTTCCCCTATGGGAAATGACATGCCAGTCCGGCAAACGCAATGCATCACATTTGGCCGGACCATGCGAGTTATGTTCATACACAGCAGTGGCATAACGTACCCATTGATAAACAACTGATGCGTTATATGATGTGAACCAACTACACCCGAAAACACATCGGTTGCGGTGTGTTGATTAAAATTAATAGGATGCGGTATTGCCAACATAGCGAAATGCTGCACCCTAAACTGACCCAACCAGCGTCCCAATAGCATGAGTGGGGTGCCACGTCACGCTGACGTGTCCATTACGCCACCCGTGGTTTAAGTGTTGACCCAACCTTACTGCACCTACTGTAATGGGAAGAAGTCACTAGAGCGTAATGTACAGAGTTACTTTAACACACAGATATTAAACAACGCAGTAAGAATATACAACAACAGATTTAGATGTCATATGTCAGTTCCAGAATCAGAACAGTTTAAATTTAGATTGAGATTGCTGAATGATATATCCATTTGCTTCATGTTAATTCCGTTTCAAATTATTTTAGATGACCAGTACTGACAGCAGCCTTTACATTGTTACCTAAAATTGTAACTGATACTAATGGCTTAAAGCTTTGGGGTGGCCAGTCAATTTATGTGGACTGTGCTGGGCATATGGGGTGAACATCAGTAGTGGGATTATACAAATGACTCTGGCAATCCTAGCACCCCTTACAAATATTCACAACCCCCCCCCCCCCCCCATTTCACTCAAGGGTCACCCCCAGAGTCACCAGAATAGGGGGCAGTCTGAAGAATGTCAGGTATGTAAGCACCTACAAAGAATAGCCACCACCCCCCATGTAAACTATGGTAACAAATGTCATATTAGATCTTGAAATAGCGATTCGAGAGGAAGATATTTCCTACCTAGGTAACAATGACAAATAATAATCATTCCAGAATGTCTTTTCTTGTGAACAATGCTGTTACTGTTGTGATAATAGATTTTATTTATTTTATTGCATTTTTCCAGTGAAACCCTTTTTATTTTCTCTATATTTGTTCTGCTCGTTCTTGCATCTTTTGCATTTCCAGTGTTTGTAGTTGAAACACATCACATATAAAGATGTATTGCTGTTTTTACAAAATAAACACTCTGGATGTGTGTCAAATGTAAGGTTAAAGATGGTTAAGAGTGAAATAGGTCACACTTGACTTTATATACAGTATATGTAATGCAAATATTAAAAGAAAACTTCAGTAAACAGTGGCATTGGCTATGATTGTAGTGGTGATTAGGGGGTTCATGTTTTGTACACTGTGGGGTGTAGCAGATGTAGGTCATGTGCAGTAAAGTAATAAAGGCGCAGGAGATATTTACTAAATGTTTTTTGTATAAGACGTCTCATATATGTCTGTGTTATGTTATTACTTTCATTGTTATTTTATTACAGAACTACTTAACCTAGAGCAGCTAATTTTCCTTCAGTAACCCACCAATGTGCCACCCAGCACTGCAGGTATTCCATTCACTTTAATAATGTGGATATTTACAGATCCTTCATGTAATGAAATATACTGAGCGTCAGACACATGACAGTATGTGCTGAATGACGTCTGTGTGTCTATGGTCTGTTCCTACACTGTCATCAGTGTGCTTATATATAACCCTGCTGTCTTACCATATATTTCACAGACTATAAGACGTCCTTTTTTTTTTTAGTCCCAATCATCCTGGGAGCAATAGCTCTGCATCTCAGGGGGCTGATATTTGTTCCATTCCCTCCAGCCAAGCCAAAAAGCTGCCAAGATGGAGATATTAGCTTCATTAGCACTAGCAGTGCCCATTCTCTGAACACACTGACTAACTTATGTAGAGAGACATTTTACAATTAGATAGCATGAGTTGTGTATATACATTAACATTCTGTATTACAAAGAATACATTTTGTGACAAAGATTAATATCTCCTGCCATATGGAAATAGTTGCTCATGGGTTAGTTGTTAGTGCCAGATTGTAAAGTGTGTCAATAACTTGGTCAGTGTCTTCAGAGAATGGGTACTACTCAGTGGTGGGCAACCTAGTTGATATGGAGTGCCGCAAGTGCGGTCCTCGGCATGACTAAAGGGCCGCATATAAAATACTGGGCAAAAATGACGTTGGTGGGATTTAATGGGAGCATAGGAAATTACCTGATTGCTGTTCCTCTGCCCACGCATACCAGCCCGGGATCTTGCAGCAGGAAGAGGAGGAGAGGTTAGAGGCGCCTTTTGTGTTGGTGATTGGTTGTCACATGTGCCAATCAGTTCAGCCCGAGGCTGACAGGATCCCGCAGCTCTCCTCTGCTGCGAGAACATCCCAGACGAAGAAGCACCGTTCCGGGATCAACCGGCAGAGGAGCAAGGATGCCATTGCCAGTAAGGGCACGGGCCGTAAGTGGACGATCGCGGAAGGCCGCCAACCAACGGAAAACGGGCCGCTTGCAGCCTATGGGCGGTGTGTTGGGCACCTAGGTACTAGTGTATAGACACATGATAAAGTTTAAGCCCTAACACTGTGCTGCAGCGTAGACCTCCCTCCTGGCACTAGGCTTTTGGCTGGAGGAATATAGGGTGAATACTGTATGGTCCAGTCCTGCCTACTCTGCTGGAACATTCTGTATATTTACTTAATATTTGAATAGCTGTGTCTCCTGCACTTTGGGGTAAAAACAGGCCTTCTGACTTACCTATAAGGGATCTATGTTGGCCCATGTTACTCACTTTAAGCCAGTGACACCAGGTATGTGACAAACTTCCATAAAGAAGGTGTGTCTCACTCATGGGAAATACATGTAAATGATAAACTAACATGTTGTAACTGAATGTTAATATTCATCCATAAACCATTTTGTCAGACTTGTTCTCTGAATGATATCCAGGCAAACCTTTGTTACTAAGGCTAATAACTGCTTACACTCAGTGAGCTTCAAAAATCTAAGCACAGTGTAAAGTGTATTTCCACGCACTGTAGAATAATCCAGGTCGGCATTCAAACTTTTCTGAAGTGAAATGATGTCCGTACACCATGTAAGGTGCTTCATATAATCATTGTTCGGCCTGCGTTTACTTTGTTGGCCCCTGGGAGCTGAGGGTGTGTTTCTGCGTGATTGTTATAACTTTTTTGTTCTTTATTCTTTTCCTGTTTTTATACCGGAGCGGTCCTCAGTCCAATCAAGGAAATAGTTCAGATTGTTTTATAGAAACACAAAACATGACAGCTTTTTTTTGGAAGGAGAGTTACACACGTAGCTTGCATCTAGTCGGATTTGACCCCAGCTTTTACCTTCACAAAAAATTCTGGTTCATTGATACATCGATGAGCCAATAGCTGGGGAACAGATGCAAAGAATATATTTGTAAATAAGAATAAAAGCCTGGTGTGATCAGGAACCCTGTGGATGTAAGGAGTCCGAGCATGAAGAGAAGCACCAATGTGAGAGAACTGTGCCTGTAAGGTAAAGAGAAAATGACCAGTCACTCCACATAAAACATGTTCTTGAAAGAAATTACCGTTTTCAGCTTAGAATGTAAGTGGTGGAAAATTCCTGAGTACCAGGAGATGGTATGTGGTATGCACCCCATATGTAGTGTGGTAGTAATATGTGTCACTTTCCTCACTGTCCTCTGCATCAGCTTCCTGCATGGTTGATTCTGCTGCAGATGGACCTCC
>CM070034.1:141552901-141564737 GCA_036250615.1 Ptychadena robeensis
TTTAACCTGACCGATGGCGCGAGCGCGCACGCCCGTCGGTCAGGTTAAAAATCGGCCGCTATTGGCATGTGTATGGCTAGCATTAGACTTTAGCTGGCAGGAACACAGGACCCCACACATGTTACGGACATCCAAGTATATAATACAGCTATAATGGTAACTGCCAAAAGACACACCCTTAGCATAATGATTTCAGAGGTACTCAGCTGCATTCTATAGATCTCTGAGCACAAAGATTAGATAATGGTAAATACGTTACCTCTAAAGATAGGATTGGAAGTACAGACGGCTGTTTGTAGATCTTGAACGCGGCCCAGAGCGGAAGACAAAAATACGGAACGCTTAGAAGAATTGTTAAACAAATCCGTGTACCATACTTCCCTGTAGAACAGAAAGGGCTATGCATGGTAACATTGTACTGTAATGAATGAATAAAACCAGCAATAACATAACACCTCTACTTTAATATAAGCAATGGAATTTTAATGACCAAGTTTCAATGCTTAAAATTAAAATGTCTTAGTACCACATCCTGTAATTTACATATAAAGTAGGTTCTCCAAAATTCTGTGTCTGTATTGGGTTGAAATGCCCATACCCTATTACATAGGTGAAGCAGGCCATGGGTACCCTCAATTGGAGACTTGTGGTTGGCAGACACAACCCCCAATAAGATAGCAGAATACCCAAACGTAAAAAAAAATAAAAATTGTATTTTATTATAAAAACTATGATACTTATAATGCCAAAGCGAACATGATTTTCCAGTTTATGCTGTGAGACAGGCGTGTAACATTGCAGGGTTTTGTCAACATGTTTGGCCCTATTTTCTGGGCTTCATCAGGACATTGGCAATGCTTCTACAACAACAATAATAACACAGGTTGACAAATACATTCAATGGAGATTGAGCATATCTCTTTTCAATAAGTATCGAGTTGTGGATGATTTATCTTAAAAATGTCTCCAGCATACATGACATATATTCAGACAAAGGTTATGATGTTCAAAGAAAAATAATACCGCAAAAAAGGTTTACCCAGGCAATATCATCAACTATCACAGCTCGCAGGCAAAAACCAGGGGACACAGAGAAAAGGTGGACAGAGCATGGAGCGGCCGAGTCCACGAAGCCGCAATAGCCAGGAAATGGGGAGAGGAACAGGCAGACACAATCGTTCAGTCCCTCTGCTGGGTGTCTGAATATATGTCATGAATTCTTTTTGAACATGTTGACAAAAACACGTCTGTCTTGCAGCAAAAACTGGAAAATCATGTTCGCTTTAGCATTTTGGTATATTTTTATAGTAAAATTGATTACATTTGTTTTATTACATTTGGGTATTCTGCTACGGTATTCTGGGTTGTGTCTGCCAACCACGAGTCCCCATTTAAGGGTACCTTTGGCCTGATATAACTAGTAAACCTAGAAAATACAATAAAACTGCTTTTAACTTGATATTGATCAATAGATTTGTAACATTTCCTATAGTACATATAGGAGTACCTAGAAGCAATGAATGTATATGTAGCATGTGTTAGCTAGATTGTATGGATGAATGATGGATTTGTGTAACCCACCAGCTAATGGTAACCCTAGCAGGCTAATCCCTACCTACGAGTGCCTGCGCAACCACTGACTAGGCGCCATCACTGTGGTGTGGGAGGAACGAAAAGGGGGAACGTGTATTGTCATAATGTGATTAAAGCGTATCTTTTGCTACACACATGCTGTGTGTCATGCTGGTCAAAGCACAGGTTCACATTCAAACCAGAGAATACAGAACAATCATCCTGTCCCCAATATCATCAACTTGTGAAAAAAGCTAAATAGGTGATGTACTTCAGTAGCACTCACTAATAACTAAGACATTCATTGTGAAACAATTGACACCTGATATAACCTGTTTCCCCTATGATAAGCCATCATCATCAAATAAGCCACCCCCCGATTTTTGGCCAAAACTTTAAAATAAGCCACCCCCGCAAATAAGACACCCACCAATACCTGCCCCTGCCCGCATCTCCCATTCGGGTGGTACAATGAGTAACTGTGTGCCTCTGTGTGACTCCACCAGGGCTGACTGCAGTGCAGGAAGGACAAGCAAGCTGCTGATCCCTGCCGTAACGGAGTTTGTTACCCGGCCATACCGGTACAACCCAAAAAAGGTCAGTGAAGGGGACAATGATTGTCTCAAAGTGATCAAAGGTGATGATGCTTGGCACAGAGTGATCAAAGGGGACAGTGAATGGCACAGAGTGATCAGAAGGGGACAATGAATGGCACAGAGTGATTAGAATAAGACATCCCCCTGTAAATAAGACCTATGGCATATTTTTTTGCTTTTCATATATAAAAATATAAGACAGTGCCTTATCATCGTGGAAACATGGTACATTATATATATATATATATATATTTAGCCAACATTACTTACTTTCTTAATTCATCCAACCTTTTGCCCACCCCCTTTTTGTCCCATATGTTTAACACGGGGGGTTTCTCCCGCTAAGTATGCAGAGGGGCCCCGGCAAGATATTCGCGCATGACTAGCACCCCAAACCCCGTTCAACAAATTTTCTGCTAGCAGCCCCCTTCCATTCAACAACTTTCAAGGGGCCCCATGAAACAATTTTGCATAGGACTCTACAAATGCTAGAAATGGCCCTAGTTTGGGTAACATACATTATAAGGGGTATTTATCAATATATATATAGAGAGAGAGAAAGAGTGATATCCCAGCCCCTGGGCTGACTGTCTAATGACCCTACCTCCTAATGGTCACAACCAAACTGACTGGGCCTTGCTGAATTAGAGCAGTAGACTAGAAATGCACAGTCCATTACTATATATAAATGCATAACTAACAGCTCAAGGCCCTTCGGAACTCTTGCCCTAGATCAGGTATTATGTTTATATATATGTTCATATATATGCGTTACTTACCTGCAACGCTTCCAGGAATAAAGACAACCATACTCATTACAATGGATCCAATCCAATAAAGGCCAATTGTCCTGTAATTCTGACTGCAGAAAAGAAATTGTATCAAACATGTTTTCTTAATGTTAGATCATTTTTAATTTCTCCTTTTCTCCCTCTCCAAATAAACGTATAGCGCTGTACATAGTGTTAGTTTCAATGGGGATGTCCGTACTCTGGCCGACCAAGCTTTTGAGCGACAAATCCCATGTGGGCACCCGGGATCGGCGGATGATTTTGCAAAATCACCCACTGCTCGTTGCGTGTGTGGGGACCTTTAATGTGTATGGGGGGCTTTACTGATATAGAAAACTAAATTCATACACAGATTGATGAAGCATTTCAAGTAAAGAATTTTGTCATTTAAAGCATACCTGATATTATTTATACATATTAGATAAGTGTAAGTTACCAATACAAACGTAAACAATTAGTAATGGTCATGTTTGTTATAAACCACTTACTCCCAGGCGATTGCTGCCACCATTAGCAGGTACATCAAGTAATGAGCGGTGCCATCCCAATAGCAGATCATGTGACCGTGAGCGGTGTTCAGATATGGCTCAGCCTGATAAACAATATAATAATAATTACTATTTCATATGAAAGAGATTTTCCTTTTTGTTGGATGAAGGTTACATACAGTATAAAAGTTTGCTTTCTTGGCCACTATTTTGTACCTGACACTCATACACAATACATTTTGCTCTTTATAAACTCTACTTAGACTCCTGAAACTTCTATGGTTATGGATCTCTGGATAAAACAAAGTAACCTGTCCATTCTCCAATTTCTATACCTAAAACAGGAAAGTACATGTCTTCTAGAGCAGTGGTTCCCAACCTGGGGTCTGCGGAGGCGCAAACGGTTTGCGATCAGTGGCATCGAAGGGGGGGGGGTCTCCTGCAGCTTCTGACAGAGAGCCTTCAAGCTCAGCTCCGTGCTCTCCTGTTCTCTCTCTCTGTAAACTAAGTCCAGCTTGGTATTCCTGAGCTTGACTCGAGCTGGTGAGATTTAAACAAGCAGCAGCGCCATCTTGTGGACGTTTTACTATTTTTTTTAGTGATGGTGTAATTTCCTTTTGAATATTTCATCCGACTGAGTAAATTACAAAGCCCCTGAACATGGTATCAACCCCACAATAGCTGGAGATATAAAGAAGGGTTGTGTGCATGAACGTTAGGAGGGAGGGGATGTTATCCCAGGATGGGTGCATGTGACATCACTTTCAGGAAATTCTCTTTTAATGCATGTATGTAGCAGTTGGGGGGCCTGGCTTGTCTTGGCCTTGAGGGATAAAGGTTGGGAACCATTGCTCTAGATCCGCTTGGAGAGCTCAATCTCCAAGTGTTCATTACTGACCCATAATCAGACCTACAGAAATAAGAATATTGTGCTTTATATATAAAAAGATTCAGAAATATAAAAATGTTGGTGTTGCCTATAGCAACCAATCACACTTTTGCTTATTAGACAATAGAAGAGAAAAGCTAAGTAGTTGCCCTTATACAGCACAGACAGTTCTCCTTACAGACATTTCATGTATGCATGTTATTGTATAAACTTGATGGGTAATGGCTGGTAGAATATTGAGAGTTAAATCTAAAAAAAATCTTTAACTAGATACCTTTTACTACTGTGTTTCCCCGAAAATAACACAGTGTCTTATATTCATTTTTGCTCCCAAAGATGCTCTATGTCTTATTTTCGGGGGATGTCCTATTTTTCAATGAAGACGAATATGGCACTGGGGTATCAGGGTGGGGGGATCAGAATGGCGCAGGAGACTCAGAGGGGGGATTACTATTTAACCCCTTCTGATCCTCCAGTGCCCCCTCTGATCCCCCCTGTCCAGATTTACAGTACCGTATCTTCGGGGATGCCTTGTATTTCAGCGTGAGGCAAAATTGTAAGGGTGCCTTATTTTCAGGGGATGCCTTATTTTCGGGGGAAACAGGGTAGATTTTATTGACCATAATCAAGTGTCAAATCACAGAAGCCATGATTAGTCAGGCGAGACAATTTCTGTCAACTGTGTAAGTATCTGAACAGATACATTTTTAGGTGTGGAGAATGGGCAGACATTTTTCATCAAAATAATCAAGTGAAAAAATATATTTTATTTTTTTGCTAAAGGAATCAAATGTATTTGTTGTGTGGTAGTACAATCAGTTTTATTTGATGGACATTCCATATGTAAATTAACCTCCCTAGCGCTTCTGACGGCACCATCTCGTCCTGCACTTGCTTATGCAGCTGACGAGATGTAGCTGCTCTGCTCTGTGCTGTCCGGGGATCTGAACTAAAGTAAGCCGGCTGTGTCACCTCTCTCCCGGCCTAATTTGCATATGCAAATTGGGATATCTTCAAGGAGCACACCTGGAATATCACCCCCATTGTCATTCCAGATGTGATCTTTAAAGTTAACCCTTTCAGAGGGTTGCCAAATGCCATTGTATTGGATACAGTGATAACTTCAAAACAAAAACAAAATAAAAATGTTATTATAAACAAACATAAATACTGTTTTGAAATCTTTCACCAAATAAGTATTCAAGAGATTTAAGCATTCAAATGATATATAATTTAATAATTTTTTATGTACTTTTTTTATAATAATTGTGTGTTTCAAACATAATTATATTCAGGATGTCTATTAGACCCTTGTACGGACAGATTTTTGGAAGTTACAAGCCTACAACACAAAAAAATTCCATTAGAGTCTATGGTGCGCTTTTGGTACAGAAATCTGGACCTTGCAAAAGCGCTAGGGAGGTTAATCTAATGGAGAGAATGGATCAGTCTGCCTAGTTTAAGAAATGACAACTGGGAAAGCTGACACCACAAATTTTTCAAAAATTCTGTGTTTTGTCATCCCAAATGAAAAGCTAAGTACATTTTTGGTGTATATCAGAATATGGTCTTGATATGGCTCAAACCTGGGGAATCTGAATTGACTGGAGAGAGAATGACCACTTATGTATGATATAGAATCTGAACTAGAGATGGTCGAATTTTTCAACTTGCTAACTTTGTGAGCTGATTGCAAAGCCTCTGAAAATGGTATCATCACCAAACTAGCTGGAGATGTGAAAAAGGGTTGGGGAAATATTTGAAAAAAAAAGTTTTGCTCTATCACATGTAGTTTTTGCATAAATTAAGTTCCAAATTAAAGTCGAAATTCCGATTTTTGACTTTGAACTTAATTTATTTGTGTTAGAGACATACTTATTTTTTTTGTAGTATACAGTAAATTTGGTGATGATACCATGTTCAGGGGCTTTGCAATTAACTCGAAATCATCGAATTTATGAAAACAAATTTGACCATCTCTAATCTGAATTGACTGCAGAGTTGTCCTACATTTTGTCCTGACTAGAGATGGTCAAAAAAAAATTCAAAAATTTTACCATTTCGACAATTTCAAGTTAATTGCAAAGCCCCTGAACATGGTTTCATCACCAAACTTGTTGGAGATGTAGAGAAGGGTTGGGGTATACTGCAAAAGAATGTATGGCTCTAACACACATAGTTTTTCCATAAATGAAGTTCAAAGTCAAGTAAAAATTATGATTTGACTTTGAACTTAATTTATGTAAAAACGACACGTGCTAGAGCAAAACCTTTTTTTTTCCAATGTTTCCACAACCCCTTTCTACATTTTCTTCAGCAATTTTGGTGATACAATTTTCAGAGGCTTTGCAATCAGCTCACAAATTAGCTAGTCAAAAAATTCGACCATCTCTAGTCCTGACTAAGGGGGGGGGGGGGTTTCTACATGCTTTGGGACCCCCTCCGCTAAGCGTATTGCTTGGCGGGAGGTCCCGACGGAGCACATGCACTTACCTGCTCGGCGGATGCTGTGTTTACGCAGCGCCGAGCTGTTCTGCTGATGCAAGGCTGAAAGTAGTCGAGTACGTTAAGCCTCTGCATCAGCAGGTGTCTAAACACAGCGTCCGCTGAGCAGGTTAAGTCTATGTGCTCTGCCAATATCCCCTCCAAGCAATGCGCTTAGCGGAGGGGGTCCCGATGCATGTGGAAACATAGCATTATATTTTTATCTGCCCATATGTAGATCTTTCCAGTGCAATACTAAACTCTGATCAGAGATAACTTCCCATGCTATAACTTTACAGATACCCACAAGTAACCAGCTTGGGCTGGAAGCACACAATCATGCAAATAGGTGTCATAGTGTCATAGGTGCATGTCAAAAGACAAGCAACAGTTACTAAAGGGTAAAAGATAAAAGTCGATTCTTGAAATGAAATGCGCCATTTGACCCTTTATAAGCAGATTTGGACATTTTGTGCTACAAAAATTACAACTATTGTTGCTGCATTTAAAAAAAAAACAACATTAATCCTTAATCTGCTCCAAATGTGCTAAAATATTTTCCATTCGGGATTTAGAATTACAATTAAATTAATCCATAGAGAGACTGCAAGGTTTTCTGAAAGGGCTTGCCAGTGAGAGCTGGAAGGTGGATTAAAATATTTTAAATAGTTTATCATGTATATACAGTAGTTTCCTATGAAGGAAGATAGGTGGTTTAGAGAAATTGATGCAGCCGACAATGTTATCTATGACACCTATGTAGCACCCATAAATAGAGTATGACAGTGAGGGTATTGAAATATATTTCTGATATATACAGGGAACCTATAAACCAGTGGTGAGTTAATATGGAGGACCACAAGTGCAGCCCCTCAGCATCACTAAAGGGCCACACATAACATTTTCAATCTATACTGACTTGTATAAGCATTTTAATAAAAAAAACGCAGCAGGCATAGCTAGAAGACATTATTATTTAATTTTTTAATAACAAAACTTGTGTTGCTTCATATGCTTGTATTATACTTCAAGCATTACGTAACATTGTATGGTAATGCACATTAAGCCAATCAGCAACCTAAAAGGCGCCTAAGCAAGCCTAAGCAAGTCTCTCACCTCTCCTCCTCTTCCCACTCTAAGAAGATCCTGGTTCCTATGCCCTATGCATTTACAGGTTAACAAGTGGAGAATGAAGAATGCCCCAAGGGCTGCATGAGCCCCCCGGGCCGCAGGTTGAGCACCAAGGCTGTAAACAATGACATTTTGTGTATAAATAGGCACACATACTGTACACCACATGGATGGAATTACCTCTTTTAAATATAAGGTCATAAAACCATCAATGATCCCATCCTGCTCCAGGCCAACGATGAGGCCCACCACACTGGTAAAGGCAAATACCGCATAGACTGCAAAAGAAAGACAGTTGTATAAGAACAATACTGCTATGAAGACTTCTCTTTAAAAATATATATTGTGGGGACTCAGCTCCAAACAGTTGCTCTCCCAGCATTAATCCACACGAGTATGTACCTTTTAGGGCTCCTGCCCGTGTTTATTTGCACACAAACACAGTCCAAAGCAAAGTTACCCTCGCAGGGGTTACTATCCAAACAAAATGAATGTACTGAAAATGCCAAGCCCCCTGGCTTGGCACTGATCAAACAATGTTTCCTTTCTTTAGGGAACCTTCATGACCTGCCTCCTGGCAACCTTTAGCATGGGGCCACACACATTCTGTGTGCCCTGTATTCACTGCATCTAGCAGCACTGTCTCCCACTTCCTTGGGAGCCCTAACTGAAAGGTCCCAGCTCCTTTTGTGGAGACACACCCGGCCATCTCGTTAGGGTCTAGCAGGTGTATCTTGGTGGATACACACCAGCAGACCCCCTTACTCCCGCATATGGACCACTTCCACATGACAGACAACTGGTCTGTCACAATACATTAATAAATAGTCTTTTACACAGTTCTGGTGTTTAACATCCAAACATCTGCTACGCCTGACACAGAAGTCTTTACAACAATAGAAGGAAAATTCTGTATGAGATATTTGCCATTGGTTTTTGGATTCTGTATAATAAAAACAGCGTGAAATCACTATGTATGCTATGGATGCAACCTGGGAGACAATGCCTATTGTACTTTTTTGTATATGTTTATTTCTTAAAAAATCTATAAAAAATTTAAAAAAAAAAAAAGAAGGAAAAATTAAATAGGACTTTGGTAGGCATCAACGGTGCCCCTTGCCATTTCCCCAGTGTTAAGAGGCATAAGCTAGCCATACACGTGTCGGATTCCATGGCCAATTGATCACTCACCCGATCAATTCCGGCGATTCTGCCAGGAATCGCAGGTGTGATCAATCGGCCAATTAAGAGAATCCATCGCTGCATACCACCTTGTATAACGGATTCCGGGACGATTCCGTGTCCGATTGCCCACCTCACAAATGGCAATTCCCCCTGATCTGGGCAGAATCAATCTGATGGAACCAACATGTTGGTTCTCTGTCGGATCCGATTCTGGGCCCCTGAACGATCGGACCTGATCGATTGGACAAGGTGGGCTGCATGCGATTCCGGCACGATGGTTTCGCGTGCACGCGCCCGGAATCGATCGTGCCAGAATCCGGTGGGAATCCGACACGTGTATGGGGGCCTATATGGATTGGGATGTAAATAGCTCTCACTCCCTCTTGCGAGGCGGATACCACCCTGTATGTCCTGCTTGTTAGGCTGTTGGTATCTCGGGTTGAACAAAAACTATTTGTGTTAGAGTCATACTTTTTTTTGTAGTATATCCTCAACCCTTCTCTACATCTCCAGCAAGTTTAGGGATGATACCATGTTCAGGGGCTTTGCAATTTACTTGAAATCGTAACATTTTTGAAAACAAATTAGACCATTTCTATTATTGACTAAAAGTCTTGAATCTGGTCAAACCCATAGCTTTTTATCATAATGGAACATAAAACCACTTTGGCGTCTCATTTTTATTCCACTGTATTTTATTGGCCATAAGCCATGAGCTCTTTTCCATTAAAGAACAGATGTTGAGGAAATATTGGGGTATGAAAAGTCTGATTTGCATATGTTGTCTGAGGCAATTTTTTCTGCGCTTATTTTGCCTATATATGAGTGATCACCATATTTATGTTGCTGAGTGAATCTTGGAAGAAGTCATGGATACATATGGGAGAATGTCTGGTAAATCCGGAGGCAAACCATTGAAATATAACCTCTTTAACAAGACTACATACATCAGTAAAAAACCTGACAATGACTGTAACCCCTATTTAGATAAAAAGTTTTTGGTTGAATAGCACTTTTAAAAAAGCAAAGAATGTTTGATTAGGATACATACCATAAAATAAAGGATCCTTGGGTGGTTTCTGAATGACGAGCAGGCGAGATAATAATGCTATGAACAGTAAAACCACAACACCCGCCACTGTAACTGGCCAGGAACTGGAAAATATAAAATACAGATAAATGGAGACTTACAGTAGTACCAAGAGATTTCTTAAATAAATACTTGTATGGTATTGTTCTTTAGTTCTACTCTATTAGAAACATAGACATAGAGGGCCTACCTCACATTATTCTATAAAGTCAGAACATACAAACCATCTGCCACACTAATTAAAATGTTTCCTTCCTTTCATCTATTAAACAGGATACGCAGTGGCCTGAGGTGTTCTAAGCCCCGGGTCCGTAATCATAACAAATGCACGTCCTAAACACTTGCCAGGGTGTGTGCAGAGCTGGTGGAAGGATTATTCGAGGTGCAGAGTGAATTCAGGCTGTCATATGCTTGTCACATAAATGTTTTTTTCTATCTCAAACATTCCAACCTAACGATGGCATAGATCAAGGGAGCCTTAAAATAATTTATATATTCATATAGCAGATATTCACTTTGATCTGTATGTTGTTGGATAGTTGGAATTGCTAGGTCATTGTGAATGGTCAGCAATGCTTTGTGGTCTGCCAAGGACAATCTAATGGGTCACAGCGTTCATTATGCAGACATGTGCAGGACCCAGCTGCATTGCCTAGTTGAACCACATGCCAAATGTACCCAACCACTCTTTGAAAGTGATTGTTACTATTACATTAATACAGTGTTTTTTTTTGGGCAAAGGCACACTTGTTTCATGAAAAAAATCAGAGGGCACCAACGATACGCATAATCGCGGCGCACTTCCGGTCCCCGCCAGAAGTACGTCAGCAGAGCAAAAACACGGCCCCTGGTCTGTTGGGAGGCGTGTTGCTAAGCAACCGCATCCTCACAGAGCCGGTCCGTGTATAACACGGATCGGCTGTATAAGTCTTATAGTATAAGACTTTTACAGCCGATCCGTTTTATACACAGACCGGCTCTGTGAGGATGCGTTTGCTTAGCCCTCCTATCTAGCTGCCTCTTATAGTATAAGACTTATACTATAAGAGGCAGCTAGATAAGAGGGCCGAGGGTGGGGTAAAAAACCCACGGCACACCAGGCAACAGTGGTTGAAAAACACTGCATTAATATACTGTATTTGTTCAATTTTCTGAGGTTAATGCACTTGTCACATTTGAATCTGCGCTCTCCTTTACACCCCACATTTAGAACATTGCTAGATCCTGACACTTCCATCTCCACAATATCTCCAAGATACGCCCCTTACTATCCCCAGAGACCACCAAAGTCCTGGTACACGCTCTCATCCTCTCTGGTCTTCCTCTTACTAGACTGTCACCTCTTCAGTGCATCATGAATGTGGCTGCTAGACTCATATACTCCTCTAACCGCTCCTCATCTGCTGCTCCTCTAACCTTCCCTTCCACTCCTCCAGTGACCTACTATGATATCCCTACTCATAACATCATCACATCATCTCATCATCTCATGATATCCCTACTCATAACATCATCACATGCGCGACTTCAAGATTACCCTAGGGCCGCTCCCACCCTCTGGAACTCTCTCCCTTGCCCCATTAGACTTGCTCCTACCTCTGTCTACCCAT
>CM070034.1:141585111-141604372 GCA_036250615.1 Ptychadena robeensis
GAGCTGGATGACACAGCAGTGCTGCACGCGGGTCGGAGCTGGATGACACAGCAGTGCTGCGCGCGGGTCAGAGCTGGATGACACAGCAGTGCTGCGCGCGGGTCAGAGCTGGATGTTACTTTCAGCCTTGCATCGGCGGAATGGCTCAGCGCTGTTAGAACACACCATCTGCCAAGCAGGTAAGTGAATGTGCTCCATCAGGACCTCCCCCCAAGCAATAGGCTTAGTGAAGGGGGTCCCGTCGGATGTGGAAACATACCCTTACCTGCTCGTTCTCACAGCGCTGAGCTGATTCTACTATGCAGGGATTAATGTAGTGCAGTGCGGATGACTGAACAGAGCGATCCGTCTGGACCCCCGTCAAGCACGCTAAATGCAGGGGTCCCGACGAATCACAAAACGAAGTGGAAACATGACCTTATTATTAAAACTCAGATTGGAGGTAAGAAATAGTATGTTCTGTTTATAGCACTGATGCTATTTAAAGAAAAAATGAATCCTTTCCCCAATCTGGTCTGGACGCTGGAACGATGGCTCTCTGGGGATCTCCTTCTTTTCCTAGCCAGAGGCTTTCAGAGATTAGGGTTAGGGATTTGAACAAGAGACAAAAAAAGACCCAGCATGGAACGTTATTAGACATCACTCGATGCAGTAGTTAAGTTTAGAGCATGACATTGTATTTATAGCCAAGAATTACCACCCTCTTTATATATTTATTGACGTCTGTGTCCCCACTGGTAAGAATAATTGTTTTCTATTTGTCCGCTGACCACGGAAAGCTATGGAAAAGACAGATTTTACAGTTGTCACAAAAACTAAATGTGAGAGAAAATCTTTTTCTTGCATTTTACTTACCCATGAAAGCCATCGCCATTCTGCAGGTCACCGTGCGGTTTATGTGGTCTTACACTGAAGTATTTCCATACTTGTGATGTGTCTATGTCACCTACCGCCTCTGAGGCCATTTCTCTCTCAAAAATGTCAAGCCAGGCACCCCCAACCCGCATACATTCATTAAAATAAATTTTTACGGAACTGACGTCACAACACTCCCATCCTGGGCTAATGTCTCCTCCCTCCTAACTTCCATGCACACAACCCTTCTTTATATCTCCTGCAATTGTGGGGATGATACCATGTTCAGGGGCTTTGTAATTAACTTGCAAAGTCAAATAAAAAATTTAATTTCACCAGATCTGCAGTTCAGATGGGAGATCTGCACACAGCCGGATCTCCCATCTGAACTGTATTGGTTATATTTGCAGAGCCCTGCAAATGTAACAAATGCAGAATGTGTGTGGGGAAAGCTGCGCTCACGCTGGCAGAGAGGGGAGGCATGAGTGCTGATCCCCCCCTCCCTTCCCTGTGTATGACGAAGAAGAGATGCTGAAGTGTGCTCTCTAGTGACACCATTTTTGTGGCTGAAATTGGGTACTGCAGGGGATTTTTCCCTAATTTACACATGAATTTTTTTCTGGTTTTCCTGCTCAACACTGGGTGCGTTTTATAGTGTGAAAATTACAGTCTTTTCTCCCCATGACTAAAGGGTTTTTGTGGGAGTGCAGAAATATGAGAGCTATAGAAACTAGCAGAAGCCTCAGGAACTCCATTATATGGCCCGGGGGGGGGGGCGAAAGGCGAAAGACTACTGCAGCTGTCACATTGATTTTGAAGCTGTCTTTGTTAAGGAAGTTTAGGGTCATTTGATATTAAAAAAATCTAAAAAATCTGTGGTTGGAAAGTAATGTGCTTTGGTATCACCCCTCCTCTGGGAGTGAAATGGTGCCACCCATTGCGGGCCTGCACCCCTCCAGTAAGCTAAATGTACATACACATGTATGGTTGTTTGGCTCGATTGTTCCTGATCGATTCCAGCAACCTGAGACATGTACACACAGTGCTCATTCTATTCTATGGAGGGCGGAGGACGAGCAGGTGGCACCCTGCTGTGTCTCCCCACCAAAGGATACACCAGACATCGGGCAGGACACCATGTATAGCATTCCATGCACCCAGGCTATGTCTGTTTGGGCCATTTCACACTATATGCGTTGCGTTTTAAAAAAAGTGTGCTTATTACTGCATGTGTTTTTACATAGACAACCAATGTTACCATTCAAACTGCATGCATTGCGTTTTTAAAAACACAGGGTTTCCGCATGCATTTTTTTAAAGCACCCTGCTGTATGCATTTTTGATAAATTTTTTATTGATTTGTTCAAAAATGCAAATGTAATGTGAAAAACATTATGGGTTTTTGTATATATGCAGAACAGAAACAAATGCCTTTAAAAAACGTATATAGTGTGAAAGGGCCCTGATACTGTATTATGCCAGTCCCTGTGTAAGGGCCATTTCACACTATATGCGTTGTGTTGCGTTTTTACATAGACAACCAATGTTACCATTCACACTGCATGTGTTGCGTTTTTAAAAACTCACTGCTGTATGCATTTTTTATTCATTTTTACTGCATTTTCCATTGATTTGTTAAAAAACGCAAACGCATATGTAATGTCAAAAACGCATGCGTTTTTTTCTTATATGCGGAAATGCATGCCTATAAAAAACGCAGGTGTGTGAAAGGGCCCTAAGGCTATGTTCCCACTTAGGCGATTACCTAAGTGTGATTATGCACTGGCAGTAATCGCCTGCAGAATCCCCAGCAGGTGATCGCCAGGCGATTCTTTTAAAATAAACGCCACCATTATAAAAAATAATCGCCGCCATAGAGAATGAATGGAGGCGATTTCTGATTGCGCAGGCAACTAATCGCCTAAGTGGGAACATAGCCTAATACTGTATTATGCCAGTCCCTGTCACACCACAGAGGCTCGTACCATGTGTGCAGTGTACTATGCCGCCACCAGGTGTCGCTGTGGTTTGCACACATTTCCAGCTGTACACGCTCTCCCTACTTCCTGGGGGCGGGAGACCTTGTACGGTGTACTCGGTGTGGAGGAGACGGAAGGCATTCAATTCCTACAAGTCTTTTCTTACTAGACGACACAGCGCGCTGACCGGCTACTGAAGGGATACTTTTATCTATAGAGCCGGGGTCAGCACGCGCCTCTACCTCAACTAACTGCATGCTCGTCCGCCGGTGCCGTTCCTGTGTTATCTCCGCTCAGCGGGCGGCCGCGGGAGCGCGCACAATGCCTCGGAAGGAGAGCAGAGAGGTGACAACGCTTTGTACATGTGTCACATACATTATACATGAGGGTTACCAAAGCGGGTCTTGTGTTCATGTCACATCACCAAGGAGACATTTGCACATTTCTCCCTCCTGTATTTGAAACACATTATAGTCACAGCACCACTGTGAGGATGGGTTACTCCTTATTCCTGGGTCTGTGGTTGTCCTGATTCATACTGGGCCATGTGAATGGATTCACTGTATTTACAAATATTCTGATGATGTCACATATTCTGATGATGTCACTCTTTATATATCACAGACAAGCTCCTGCAAGCCATATATAGGCCTCCCCCTGGGCTGCCATGTCAATGGATTCCCCATCTTTGGAGCATTATTATTCATTACCCAATCCGCAATCAGCACAGAGCTACTCAGGTTCCCCTGGTAGGATCTTCCTAAATATAGAAAAGCACTGATGGTGTCAAGTGCAATGAACACTGGTTTTATTTACAAACAAAGATACTGAGATTCCATTACTTGACATGTATCCCCTGGCAATCCCTGTCCCAAAATAAAAATTCTGACAGCAGGATGGGCGATATTTCAAGGATCGCCCCTCTAACTGTGTGACGTACCACTGAGGCGCTGTGTCATACAGCTGAACATCTATCCCAAGTGCCCCCGGGGCTGTATGACGCCCGCCCAGTCCCACAGGATTGTGACGTCCGCATCACAGCCGTGGGACTTTCTGGCAGGGTCCTGTCAGCAGCTCCTCTCACTGCAACAACAAATCCAGTCTCTGGCAGTGGAGAGTGATGCTTGTCTCCAGATGAGTTGTGGAGGAGTTGTTTGTGGTTGCAGTGAGAGGAGCTGCTGACAGCTCCCTGCCAGAAAGTGATTTTGGCGGATGTGATCAGTGCCCTGGGTGATGGTAGCCCAAGACATGGATCGGCATGGACGCTCCTGCTGGGGAGGGTTGGTAATTTTTTTTGTGTGTGTAGCAATTTTCCCTGACGTAAACTGCTGATAGATGAGTTATAAGTCTAGGTCATGTATGTGGTTTTTTTTTCAGATTAAAAACATTGAAAAACAATCTCCAGGCATGATTTCATATGTAATTTACTTGTAACGTGTTCCTTGCAGTTACTGAAGAGCAGGTTTTTCCTTGCAGGGTAAGGGACAGAAGAAAGCTGGACCGCAGAGCGCTCCGCCCACAGGACCAGTTACACAAGATAAAAGTGGATCTATTTGTATCGCTATTCATGCCAAGCCGGGTTCCAAACAAAACGCTGTAACAGGTAAGTTGCATCGCCATTGCGAACAATTTGCTCCCAAGGACGGTCAATCGGCCGGAATTCGACCTGTGCATGCCTACCTTATGACCTACCCCTAAAGTAAGACCTAGCTGTAACCCAGAAAGCGCCTGCAGTTCCCTGTGTTTGGGTACACACAGTGTGCAGCGCCGGGTGAATGCTGCTCCCAGATAAATCTGGGGAAGATTACAGACAAATTTCTGCTACTGTAAAGCACAATGGCTTCCAATGTGAATGCTGCATTGCTAAACTGCACGTGCTCTCATGTCTGAAATAATACAAACAAATGAAATAAAATAGAGCAGGGACACTCCTCATATTGAAGGATAAAAGAAAAGGACATTAAACTTTAGAAGTTATAAAAAGATTTAATATGCACTTACAATGGGTGTGTTTTGCAAGAAGACTAATCGATGTAAGACTAATAAGAGCCTTTAACCATGGCCAAACTTCTTATATCTTCTTTGCTTGAGGGTAAGAGGGAGCTAGGCAATATTTGTAAGCGGAATGCCCCATCAAGTCTGACTATCGGGGAATCACACAACACCATTTACACTTCATTTTATGCAGTGTATTCTAATGCAGTTTGTATTGTCTTGACAGATGTATCATCAGAGGCGGTTGGCGTTGCCATTGCTGCTCCCCCAACTGATGGAGAGGCAAATGCTGAATTGTGTCGGTATCTATCTAAGGTTTTGGAAATAAAGAAGAGTGAAGTTGTCCTTGACAAGGTAAAGGGCTTACGATTTGGTCTTTTTACAACCACACTTAATGCCAATGAAAATTGAAGAGACTTGGTGTTGGTATTTGCATCACTCTGTTAAGAATACCAAAGGGATCTTCAACATCTCAACACTTTGCAGTCCCCTCCACCAGCAGTGGATACATTTTTTGAACTTGGCAGAAGTTCCTTATCTTTTCGGTCCCAACCACGCAGCTGCATGAATTCATGCCGGCTTTCAAATACTCAATATGGTACCTGGAGGAGTCTCTGAAAGGAACCCCTACGAATACCTGAGCATTCTTAGAGCGTCAGGCACAGATTTATTGTACTCTCAAGATGGGTTGGATGGAGCACATTGGCTTCATCGACTATTCCAGACCTGGGTGGGTATCTGTCGTGCACTTTCCACTGATTGGTTTGATAAGGTTATAGTGTATTTGCTTTTGTTGTGTTTCTAGATTAAGTAAAAACTTGACAAAATTTACAAAATCTATACTACAAACTGGATGAGCTCCTAGTGGCTACCCGTATTCTGCAGCTTGGTTTCCCTGTCATTGATATGGCACTGCCTGCTATAACACCATTGATATGTTTACCTCTAGTGCTGTATGTACATGCTTTGAGTTTGATCTTTGACACATGCAATGCTGTGATTCCTTGTCTTGTCTATAAAAAAAGATGTTTAAAAAAAATGTAATAAAAAAAGTAATGAATGTAGCCCACCGCAACAATCCACGGTAGCTCTCATACCTGTACAGAGACAAGCATCCATGGTAAAAAGGCCATAGTGGGGTCTTTTGATCGAGGAACTACTACAGCAGCATAGGTTAGGGCAGTGGTTCACAAACTTTCCTTGCAGGGCCCCCCTTTTCTATTTAGGAACATAATTGAGCCCCCTCCCCCGTCCCTATTCAAAGACCGGTAAATAAGGCTTTTCAGTTCTTCTTAAGTTAAGAGGCAGACACCATAGTTAAATATTATATACTTGTTGCTGATTTGTAGGCATATTGTATAGCCATTTTGGAATTAAAGATAAGTGTCCAAGAAAATGTAAAAAACTTTGTCCCAATTTTACAGGGTGGGAAAAGTCGAGAAAAGGTAGTGAAGATTTCCGCCAATACCACAACAGAAGCTGTGTTAGAGAAGCTGAAGAGTGAAGCAGGAAAAGGCTGAATGGAAAATTGACATCTCATCATCATGTTACTCTCTGCAAATACATGCCACGTGTCCCCCCACAGATGAAAATTCTTCAGCTACTGGCATGGAATGGTCTGGACTCTTCACTGTGCAAAGTAAATTGACTTTAACAATCCAACTGTTTAATTTATGAATGTTTATTAGGGCTGAATATGGTTTTTGCTCTAGTGCAATCTACAAGGTGCTAAATAGGTCCATCAGTACTGATGTTCTGGCTAGATTTGTGGATTATTATAGCAGATATCCAGTTTGCATTTCAACGTTTCTGTTAAATGTCATGGCGCGCTTCGCTTTCTGGATCTGGTCTTCTACCCAGTATGACATCATCGTATATGTGATGGGACATTAAAAAATTTTTGGATTCAGTACAGCAGTGGTTCTTAACCTGTATGTCAGGGCCCCCTCGATGATTGAACAACCATTTAACAGGGGCCACCGCGTTCACTGAAAGCATCAGAGCTGCTGCTAACTAACAGCAGCACTGATGCCCACAAGCGGGATGGGAAGTAAGGAGGGAGAGTAACGTCCCCTCCCTCCAAATTTCTTTGCCTCCATCCCCAACATCATTTACACAAGCGGGATGGGATAATAGGAAGAGAACATCACTGTTACCTGCTCGTGCCAGAAGTGGATCTAAAAAGGTTGAGAACCACTGCAGTAAAGCTTTCTGTATTGATTTCTGTATCCAATTCGACACAAAATAAAACAAAACACATATTATATGGCAAATCTGGGAAGCCATTTGTAACATACACAAGAGACAGGAAAGCTTCATAAATGGGGAACTTGCTATGCCTGACAACTTTATTCCACCAAGACTGCAAGGGCCACAAGATTGTGTAGGTTATACGTCTCAGAGGGCATGGAAAGGTGGGGGTTCATCAAGAAACCCCACTTCTACTGCCCTGCCTGTGATGTTAGATTTTGCTCCGTTCTACAATTTATCACACAAGGGAATCGACTTAACATATTTTATTTGTAAGATACTGAAAGTTTCACGTTAAATATTTTTGAAATACAGAAAATGTAGAGTTGAAGTGATACTCTTTATTAAATGACGTCTTGTTTGAGTTGGTTTGTGATTTTTTTTTATGAATGTAATTCAATATTATTTTTGCATAATTGTATCAGTATAATATACCTTGTTTGGGGGGAGGGGTGTTTTGCCTGTTTTATGGAGACAGTAATCTGAATCTTTATATAAGTGTCTTGAAATCCATCCGTAAAAAGATTGTTCACCATGTGCAAGATGGTTTGTTCCATGGCAAAGCTGAAGTCCTATTTTTATGTTCTGAGTTTTCTGAACTTTTCAGAAATTTGCAGTTGTGTGAAATCTATTCCTTAGGATTGTTTTTCACAGTAAAATTCACAGATGACACATATATAGCAAGTTGACCCAAAAAGTACAGAAGCATCTTAGATAGTATCACAGCCAGGCAACTAGCATGTTAGCAGGACATACATATCTTCATAAAACCAGTTACTGTATATACTCAAGTATAAGCAGAGGTACCTAATTTTATCTACAAAAACTGGGAAAACCTATTGACTAAAGTCAGATAGTGGAGTTTTGTAAATTAGAAAAATATAGAGAACACACCATTGCCCCTAGAAATTTATCAAAGAGGTGAATCTTAGTGTGACACCATCAATAAAGTTAATGGAACACAGGTATATTGTTATTACAGGATGGGCTTTAAGACACTTCTTACGATTCAATCATGAACATAAGTTTCCATTTAACAAGTCTATTATTGAGAACCATACATGCAATGGAAACTGATTTTGATGTTTGAATCATAAGTAGTGGAGTTTTCTAATTGAAATCCCACCTTATCCAGTACAAATTAGCATATAGTCCACTAGATGGTGCTGCCGTGCTGCTAGTTTCCATTCCACCAGCCGATAGAATATTGAATACACATCGGACCATTCACTGAGGCTACCCGCGTCTGCAGGGAGACCAGTGAACACCAGGACAGGTAAGTGAGTCCCTGAGTGGAGTATAAGCTGAGCTGGCTTTTTCAGCACATTTGTTTTGCTTATACTAAAGTATATACATTACATAAATGTTTTAAGTGGCATTGGAGTGGGGGATGTATGAACAAATCATTCTTTAGACATCATCTAAATTGAAACCGGGACATGAACAGTTTAATTAAACACCAGCACTGCACAGTGGAGTCAAAACAGCAGCCCTATAAAAAAAGTTTGGGAACTCCTCTCAGTCTGCATAATAATTTATGCTCAACTTAAAAAAAAAAACGAAAAGTGACAGCATGGGATCTTCAGAACAACTCTGAAAAGATCTGGGAACAAAGATTGTCCAGGGTAATGGTTTAGGTGCAGAGGCTCATTTAGAAGAGCCACACTGATTTTGTAACAAAAGGGCTTTGGATTGAGAAAACAAAAATAACAGAATGTTTCTGTTGCTCCTAACTTTCTGTCACTGCTGAAATACTACTCTTTCCATAAAACATGCAATATATTTAAAGGAATCTACTATATGAAACAAATCTCCTCAGAATTACAAGTTCCCAAACTTTTTCATAAGACTGTATAAAAAAACACAAAAAGACATCCTACAATTGTAGTATATACATTTTTCTCTTTAAGCCATTTCTGCAACTTAAGCATTACAAGAAACTACATTTGAACTGTTATGTTCAAATATAAAATATTTTACATAGAAAGCAGTATTACAGTCATATGGTGTTCAAGAACTCTCCATCATACAAAAATGCTGTATGGACAACAGAGATTGTGGCAGCCATGACTGCAGGCTGGACAAGTTGGGGTATGGTTAAACTTAAGGTCTAGGGATGAATGCAGGGATAATGGCATAGGCACCAAAAAAATGCCATCATTCTTTCATGTCAGTCTCAAACATGTAAAAAAACAGAAACCATCCTTAACGATAAGGTTGATATCTGTGATCGCCAGAATTATAGCTATGATGTCTGTCCTGGTAGTGAGAACGTTCCTGTCTGTATTGGTGGTGGCTGTTGCCCCAGCCTCGACCTCCACGTGGCTGGTTATAGCTGTTATATGAGTCACGCCTGTTATCCCAGCCCCGATTACGCCTATTATCTCGATACCTGTAAGAAAAACCCAGGGGTTAGCAAACTTTTTGACTTGTGGGCCACATTGGCTTTCATTTAATAAAGGGGCCTGACCAAGAGGCTGTTATGGGCAACTGGCCAATTCCATGCATCGCTGACATCACTTATGATGGCTGTGATGTGTAATAGGCAATGTGTGACAGGGACATTGTTATATTTTATATTTGTTGCACTTAACAAATGCTCACTCTTTGCAATGGGCAGGTGAATTCCTAAAGGCTGCCTGCTGTCGCCATGAGGATGCACCCACATCACATGATCACACAACTGCATCATCCCCAAGGCAACGTCTGGACACCACAGAGAACAGATAGAGGGGATCATATTTTCAACAAGGTGACAAAAGGCTAGAAAGAGAAGGCCCCTGAGACTTAGTTTACCCACCCCTGGCCTAACTAATACAAGCTACACCTTCTGAACCCATTTAGTAGAGTAGATTTCCAATACTAATAGTGGTATACTGGAAGTAGCTTTCCTTCTGCAGCCATGTCTGTTCAGTCCCTCAGTGTTGGCATCCTCTGGGGTCATTACTGACACCAGGGAGGTGCCCTAAACATCTGCCTGTATGTTAATACAGACATAGGCGTCTTGGGTCCTCACATCCCTGTCGTCATTGATGATACTGGGGATGTGTACAGGAAGCCAAAGAGTGCAATACACAGATTACATAGGAATCTCTATGTATTTCCCATGCCGCTTTTGAAAAGAACAAAATCGGAATCAATGGTCTCGTCAGGCAGGTTGAAGAACTAGATTCTTGCCATTATGTGACTTATCTTTTCTACAATACAATTTTCTGCAACCACAAAATATTACTAATATAGAATTTTCCTCATTCATGACATTTTTTTCCAGGTTGATAACGTGGTCCCTATTTGGAATGAAAAAAATCTAAAAAATTCTCTGGACCCTATTAAACTTTATATAAAGTAAACTTTTTACTGTGTCTGTGTGTAAAAGCTTTTCCTTACTTCACATTTGTCACCATACATTCTCCGGTCTCGCTCCCTCCACCAATCCAGGTGACAACCAGCAACACTCCACCCCCAGTGTCCCTGCAGCGTTCCACTGGGCGAAAGGAAAATGTGGAAGGTAGACGTCACTATTGATGTCTACCTGTCCAGGTTTCCTTGTGCGAGGAGCTCACAGTGGTGCAATGTCACTGGGCAGACAGAGCGTTGGTGGATTTTCACACAGACATTTTTATTTTCTACCGCTGATGTGTCCTAAAAGTGGCAGTTCTGGTGCCAATAACAGAAAGTAGAAAAGGAGGTGATAGGTTGAGGGTCAGCATCAAAATGTGCACAATATGAATAAATGTTTTTGGCCAATGTTGGAGCTAATTTCTGGTTTCACTTGTGCTGTGACAGATTGATACATCTGCCGTATACTGTTAAGGATCTATACCACATACACCAACAAAAAGCTATTTAATGCAAGAAACATATTTCATAGACACCACTGAGCATCAAGCAGCTGTGCTAATTGTTACACAGGGACACTTATCAAAATGACTAATAATCGAGCTTGTTATGTTGCAATGTACAATAGTTGTAAGGACACTGCAGTTGGCCATTTTCCAGTGACCTCAATCTCAAAGCACACATTGCTCAGGAAAATATAGAGTATGATATGTTTAGTACCTATCCTGGTTTCTTTGGTGTCCTCCCCACCAGTCTTCTACGATGGGAGGTACGCTCTCAGGCTTTGTGACATATTCCTGATACTCTTCGTCCTGATCTGTAAAGCGATGCGTAAACATCTTTTCATACATTTCTTTTATATCAGACGTGTCTGTCATCCTGTAAGAGACAGAAAATAATGACGTACAACAATAACAATGAAAAGTAAAACTAAAAGTCATGAAACACAAACATGAAGTTCCAACACCCTACCAGCGTCATTGGGTTTGTCCTACATCCTTAAATCACACTGAATTAACAAAGGACAATAATTCTCATATGAAATCACATAGGAGCTGACATAGTTGAATTCTCCTTAGGACAATATAACCCTGGCTGGCATGCATATAACACATCTATGGGTTGTTATATAGGTTGACGTGTGTCTGTATCAATCATACGTTTCTAAAGGATTGAAGTCAATCATCTATTCATGATTTCTCAACGGACATGTGACTGGAGCTTGTCAGTTTCAGTGTTGTGATGATATGAAACGATTTTACTGAAAGTCCTATCACTGGGAATGACAGTGTACACTGATTTGTAACTCTATGCGCATTCTACATGCATATAGAGCACAAGATGCCTCCCACTTGGCTTACTACAATGATGCAACATTTCAGTTTGGCAGTGTAAGGCTATGTCTCCACTGCGTTGTGTGATCACTCGGGACCACCTGCGTTAATCGCAGTGCTTGGCGGGGGTCCCAACCGAGCATATACACATTACCTGCCCGGTGAATCCTCTGTTCACAAGGCGTAAAGTAGTGCAGTAGATCAACCCCTGGCCAGCGGTTCTGCAGAAGGAAGTGAGAACAGAGGATTCGCCAGGCAGGTAATGTGTATGTTCTCTGTTGGGATGCCACCAAGCACTGTGCTTGGATCACACAAGGCAGTGGAGACATAGTCCCCCATACACCTTTAAAAAACTCCATACAATTTCCTTTAGATCTACCAACAACTAAGTAGTATAGTGGCTTCCCTGATTGGAAGGTTTAGAAAAATCCTCATAAGTTGATTGTACAGAAATTGTATGGGAAGATTGTAAGGTGTATGGGGGGGGGGGGGGCTTTAGACTTTTGCCCTGTGCACAGGTGATGCATGCTGTGCTCAGCAACAAGACACCCCGATGTGTGCTCACTGTAGTTTAAAGCAAGACATGTGGGGACACACATAGGAGGGTCCTTGGTGTCAGGGGTGAGGGTGGCGTCATCCATATCCCGGACGTGTAGGACTTCATGGGAAGCTTTATCACCACAATAATATGACAAACCACATTACACAGCCCAGTACACTCTATAACGTCATCACACAGAGGTCAGCCGCTCACAACATGTATATATCCCGAGACACACACGGGGACATCACGGCCGTTTATAAAAGGAGAATGTGTTTTGGGTTGTAAATCCGGAAATATATCAGATGACAAACAATGTACAGACGGCGCTGTAAGGACGTGAAGGATAACCGCCGTCTCTGCCGTGAATGATCGCACCACGGACACCTCCCGGGACTCACCTGACACCGGCAAACCGCACACACAATACACAAACCAGAAGCCGTGATCAGCAGGCGGCGCGGGAGAGTGACGTCATCAGAAGCATACCCGAGTGTGAGAGGCGTGTGGTGGGCGTGGCTTGGGGTTCTGTGAGGAGAATTGGCGGGCTGCACGTGCTGATGCTAGAGGGATGTGAAGATAGAAGACGCTCCTAGGATGTGTTTGTAGTGTATTTTCTGGGGTAATGTCTGACGGAGAAACCGAATATTGTGTAATAGAATGGATGGAGAGGATGCAGGAAACACAGGCATATGTGGTATGGGATAAGGAGAATATAAGGAGGCCCCCGGTCATGTGTAGGCCTGGTATTGTCACAAGGACAGACAGACCAGACTTTTTCTTCATACTTGTTGGCTAAATATAAAAGTGCAAAATATAAAAGAGTCCGAGTCGCCACTATAGCGGCGATCATAATCGGAGATCACGGCCTTGTATTTGATGGGGGTCATCCCCACATCTGTGGTTGGGCGTGGGTAGGCCCATGGTCTAGAACACAAGTCACTGCATTTTGGATCGCAGGTGGTGGCGGCTCATGGTTAAAAAACGTGTCTCATTTTAACCGCCAACGGTTAAACGTTGTGCGCCTCTGTCCTTGTTCTTATGGATCTCTCATCTGACAGCTCTTCTTGCCGGGAGAGAGAAGACATTGGGGCAGAATAAGACGCAGGCTTCCCCCTGCAATTTTAGTGGGGGAGGAGTGTGTCTTATAGTAAATATAGATAGAGAGGTACACCGCTACCAAAGTCTCTTATAGTCTGAGATTACTGTACTGTATAACAGTTTGTATAAGGACATCTTCACTTCATAGAGACATTAAGAGTCATTCTACAACATGGAGTCTATAAAATGAAATTAAAACAAGCTCATGGCTGCCTGATATGCTTATTGCTAAGATATGGTGCATCCCTGGCCATATCATTAAGGGTAGAGCACAATGTAATATATTGCTGGCTGCCATAATAATTTTATTGTTTTACACATAATATAGATCATGTATTTTTTTTATATCATCAGCTGCTGCCATTGGTTGTTATTGATATACAAAAAGCTGCACTATTTAGATGTGTAAGGCCAACATCCCAAATAATATAGATAAGGGTTAATCAACTGGAGAAGGGAACACAAATGGACCCTCTACCAGAGATTAGATTTCCCCCTGAGAGTATCTCAGGGGCATGGGGACTTTAACGGCCTAAGTAAAGATAGTATGTCAGAGACAAGATAAATTGTTAACAAAGTTTGAATAAATCAACTTCAATAAATCAAAGAATAAAAACCGCATAATTTGACCTTGCATAGCTGATCATTCTCGTGCTAGCATTGTACACAGACATATCCTAAATTGAGTACATGCCAAGCCCAGCCAACTTTTGACCCAGGGACCCGTTCTAGGTGGACGTTACCCACGCTACCATCATCTGACCAAGTGTTTTGAAACCATCTACCTTTACTACTGTGTTACTAATTAGACTACGTCAGGCTGGTGCTGGTCTGAGTCCCTGTTTTTGGGCAACTGTGTTGTGGCCTCTCGTTACTTGCCCTGTCGCCTCCGCCGCGGTTTTTGGGATCCTTGTTTGTTCACAGATCGTGACTTACTCAAATACATGGATAAAGCTTACCCCCTGAGGAAGTGAAACCACGAAACGTGCGTTGGGGCACGCTCCTGCGGCTGGCAGGACATTATCCTAACGTTTTTTCTGGATTACTGTCATATGTTAACACTATCATGTACTCAATTTAAGATATGTCTGTGTACAATGCTAGCACGAGAATGATCAGCTATGCAAGGTCAAATTATGCGGTTTTTATTCTTTGATTTATTGAAGTTGATTTATTCAAACTTTGTTAACAATTTATCTTGTCTCTGACATACTATCTTTACTTAGGCCGTTAAAGTCCCCATGCCCCTGAGATACTCTCAGGGGGAAATCTAATCTCTGGTAGAGGGTCCATTTGTGTTCCCTTCTCCAGTTGATTAACCCTTATCTATTGGTTGTTATTGCAAAACCTTTCCTTCCTCCTATGAGCATATGCAAATGTTTAAAGCTAATTATTAAGAATATTAAAGGTATTTAAAACAGTGCTTGTACAGAAATGTATATATTAGGTAAGTACCATCTCTGATAAACAATGATAGGTCATAACACAGAAGCAGTTGTTGCTAACCATCGATCAGGGAAGGGTTATGAGGCAATTTTGTAACAATATGAACTCCATTATTTTGCTGTGAGAATCACTATCCACAAGGGTAAAGCATTCAGCATATTCACTCCAAAATCACAATGCTCAAATTGTTAACAAAAAAAGCTATGTCTTTAAGCACGCTAAATCTTAACGTTGATAACAGTACAAGTAGTTAAATAATAAAAAAAACTATTTGGAAAGTGGTCAGTTGGAGTTTTCTGTCAAATTGCTTTACAAGTTGAGAGAGAGAGAGATATCTTTGCCCCTTGGAAAGCTTTTGTATCTTATTTAAGAAATGTGGACATACACGGCTCGAATGCTTGTGCGATTGATTGCAACGTGGTGATGCAAGAATCACCGAATGATCACACAATGATTGTTCGGGGAATTAATGTTCACCACCTTGGGAAATCGATCCCTGACCGATACTTTGGATGGGGACCCTGGATCCAAAGTCGGTTCCCTGTTTGATCGATATTTTGCTGGAGCGGGATCAATTACTGCAGGTGGGCAGCGTTCAATTCCTGATTCAGTCGCCGCCAATGCGTGCAGTGATCAATTGTCAATCAAGCACAAAATTGTCCCCTATATGGCTGGCTTTAGGATAAATGCAGACAGTCGCTAGCTACCATGTGGGTGGTTGGCTGGCAATCACCCACCACCTGCCCCCACACTAAGCCAAAGAGCAACTGCCCCACAGTCCTGGACCATTTTCTGTTGGTTGTGAATTAAAATTTTTACAAAATGACCTTAAATAAGTATACTGTATATACTCGAGTGTAAGCCAACCATAGCATAAACAAAAGTACCTCATTTTACAAAAAATTCTGGAAAAACTGAATGACTCAAATATAAGCCTCAACTATAAAACACAACAAATGTGGGTGTTTTTTTAGATGTTATTATTTGAACTGCTTTCTAAGTAAATTGCCTTAAAAAAAAGCCTGTGCGCTTGATATCCCCAAACTTGCTGGAGATGTAGAGAAGGGTAGTGAGGACAAAATAAGCTTTTCTCTACATCTCCAGTAACTTTGGTAATGATACCATGTTCAGGGGCTTTGCAATTCACTCACAAATTCCACCAACGAAATGCTGCAATGTTCATTACTTGACATGAGTATAAGCTGAAAATTGAAGTATAAATACACACAGTGGTTCTTCCTTCTTATGCCATGTTTTGTATTGAGATGCTCCATGACAGTGTTAGCAGATGTCTAAACAGAGCATCCGCCGAGCAGGCAAAGTCTTTTCGCTACATCGGGATCCCCGCCAAGCAATACGCTTAAGGGAGGGGGTCCCGACGTGTAAAGCCGGCCATAGACGTCCCGATCTATGGCCGACATTTAGCAGACTCTTCACAGCGTGGTGACGTCACCACGCTGTGAGCAGTCTGCTACAGCGAGGACAGGAATCCTAACACACGGGACTCCTGTCAGATTGTAGCCAATTAACTCGGAGGGGGAGGAGACTTCCCCTCCGAGTTAACAGCCTGCAGCACAGTCGGGCAGGAAAAAAACAGCAGGACGGATCCGTGTGTGATCTGACCTGCCGGCTTTTTTTCTACAAAACTCAAGGTGGGCTCCCTCATAGTTGCGGCAGACCAACCTTGATGTGCTCGGCGGGAGCGAGCACGCAGGTTGGTCTGCTACAACTATGGCCGGTAATCAGCCCGTCTATGGGGGGCTTTGTGGAAACAGCCTTACATTTATACTGGTAAATCATTATTGCCCAGGCGAGGGCAGTAGAGTACTGAGCCAGGGAAAGAAAATATAACACAATCAAGAAGGCTTGATTGTGCTACGCACTGCTTGAGTTGAGGGCTTTTTGATTCCTTTAATCCCTTCTCACCATAACCTTCATGGTTACTTCTCTTTATACATGCACCATGAAACAGGAGTTTTATTTTAAAAAGATAACGGTCATCTAAAAATGCGGAAAAATATATACTTGTCATAGGAAAATGACATTACTTAACCTCCTTCTGAATAATGTAGTTAGCTCTGCCTTTAGCAAGGATTTTCTGATGTTTTTACAATAAATGTTAAATTGATCACAGCCACCTACTACCCATTATTTCAGCTGAGCCAGGATTGGTTGTAAAAATGAGAAAGTGATCATATTCAGGGTATTCATCCAATGTAGTCCTTACATTTTCCACAAACATCATTCACAGCAGTTCTGTAATGAGTATTAATATCTCACTGCCTATAATTGTGAGACTGGAAATCCACTGCTTTCTCTTATTTCTCCTGTATGTTTTAAAAAACGGAATGCTTCTATACTTAGCTTGTATCATAAAAAAGGCTTAATTAAGCCCCCCTACGCAGCCCATTGAGGGGCGAAACATGTTGGGAGTTGACATTTGGAGACGTAACGTCCATATCTGACCCAAGAGATGCAAGACAATTCATTTAAATCATATTTAATTGGGAATGCACTTTACCTCTTTGTATACACTGTATATATATTTTAGATATGATGGTCCTTAACTTAAGACCATTTTATATAAACGAAGTTGCTTGAGTAATGTCAGTGCCTGAAAAGCCCTGTTAGTGTTATAGGTGTTAGTATTATTGGGGAAGGTCCCCTTAGGTACTTTATTATAAAGCTTAATTCAGCCTAACTAGACATTTACAAGAATGCAGCCAGAAAATGTTAAACGCCTATACCATATGTAAGTTAAAGGTCAGTAAGAAACAGGTGCCAGGGTCACCTTGGTAGAGCCAGATGGGGAGGTCAGTGAGGGAGACATAGTTATGGAGGTCAGTGAGGGAGAGCCATGTGTGGTTGTTAGAGTGAGAGGCAAAAAAAATTATTTGCAACCTCCCTCGTCCCCCCTACACAAACTCAGCATCATAGTTGATGCCTGGGATGTCCTCAAAAAGAGAAACACCACCTCCATGGCAGTCAAGTGCCTAATTCCCAATTCTTCTAAAACCTGTCCCATTCACCTACATTACCTTCCCCATAAGAAGACATACCACTATCATAGCCCCACTTTTACCCATGGCAATTCTTTATATATATATATTATATATTCTTTATATATTTATTCTTTCATTCCAAGTGTCTCATGCTGTGACTATTTACTACTACTGACTACTTGTGAGGAGTAAAGATAAGCAGATCTAATGCAAGCAAGACAAGACCATAGGTTTCCAGACTAAAGGCCCCCATACACCTTAAGCTAGGAACACACGGCTCGATTTAAGCGTACAATCGATGTAAATCAATGAAAATCTACATCGGTTGTACCAAAATCGTAGCGCGGACACATTGGAAAAATCTACGATTTTAGTTCGATGAAGAGCATTACATCGATTGAAAAGTGATCGGACTAGTTGGAAAATTATCGTCGAATTGTACCATGATCGAACTACTTTTTCATTTTCATCGTACAATTGTATTCGATGAAGTGATAGTTTACTGTTTGTAGGGCATCAATGGCATCGACGATTTTAGTCAATAATCAATGTTCTCTACATCGATATTGTACTACGATTGTATGACCCTATAGCGCACACGGTGCAATCGATAAAATACCAAAATCGAGGTTCTTCATCTAATCTTACATCGTTTGTATGCTTAAATCGAGCCGTGTGTTCCTAGCTTTACAATCTTTCTCTACAATTTCTGTACAATCAACTTTTCTTCTACCAAAACCATGTAATATGAGGTCCTTTCTAATCCTTCCAATCACTATGTATTCTATCAGGGAGGACCCGGCACTACATAGTTGGTAGATTTATAGGAAACAAGGCAAAAATGAGATTTGTATAATAAATCACCATTACGCATCAGAGCGATGACGTGCTCGTCAAATTTCTCAAATGCACACTGCCAATTGCTTGCCTTTTCTAATCTACTAGGATACTGACGTCTCCTTGGGAACCATCTAACTTTTACTTAATATGCTTTACATTTGTAAATCGTTGTGGTTTTAATATTCTACATGTGACTTGCCCTGCTCATCAGCATCAGTGTGTTTTTCTCATTACATTGGGTAGTGATGCTCCGATTGATCGGCCGCCGATCATGATCGGCCGATATTGGCTTAAATAGCATGATCGGCGATTGGCGCAAAAAAGCCGATCACGGGGGGCGTGGCCTGACGCCGAGCTGCATGGAAGCCTGCTCTGGAGCTCCTCCACTTACCCCTGTTTTCCTGCCTGTTTCCTCGGCCATCCTTCACTCCCTGCGTCCCCAAACCTCACCATCAACCGGCTGGTAGACACCCTCCACTCCGGTGACAGTTTGGTGGCGGCGCGCTGCACTTCCGGACACGGCCGAAAATTTTGGCCCCGGCTTCGGCCTACTCGCGCCGGATCGCGGTCGGTTGCGCC
>CM070034.1:141607132-141617210 GCA_036250615.1 Ptychadena robeensis
CCTTCCAATCACTATGTATTCCATCAGGGAGGACCTGGCACTACATAGTTGTTGGTAGATGTAAATGACATTGTATGGAGTGATCTAAAGGTGTATGGGGGGCTTTACAAAGAAATAACCAGTCTATAATTTCAAGGACGGTCTATTTGGACAGAGTGAGAGACAGAACAATAAATAGCAATCGAGAAAAATGCATTCCAAAAACATTATGCATTCATTTGCATTGCATTTTATTAATGAAATAAGTATTTGGTCCACTAGCCAGTTTCTGGCTCCCATGTGTATGTATTAAGGTAATGAGCTGACATTGGGAGCCTTCTCACCTGGTATACTGTATAAAAGACACCTGGCCATAGAAGCCAACAATCTATCCAGATTCCAAACTCTACCATGGCCAACTCCAATGAGTCAGGGACAAGACTGTAGACCTACACGATGCTAGAATGGGCTACAACACTATCTCCAAGAAGGTGACTGTTGGTTGATGCGATAATTTGTAAATGGAAGAACCATAAATAACTCTCGGTCTGGAGCTCCACACAAGACACACACCTCATGTAGATTCAATATTAATAAGAATGGTGTGTAACCAGCCAAGAACTACTTGGGATGAACTTGTCAATGATCTCAAGGCAGCTGTGACCATAGACACCAAGAAAACAATTGGTGACACACTAGGCCATGAAGCACTAAAAGCACTCCCGCATGGCCCCCCTGCTCAGTTTGCAGTCTGCCACTGAACATCTAAATGATTCAGAGGAGGACATAAATCATGTAAGCACACGCACTCTACTTTCTTATAAGATTATAAAACTTCCCTTAATTATTTCTAATATAAAAAAACATATCTGGGTCATTTAGTGATTTATATCTGTACCATTTTTTCGAACAAGTAGAGTTTCCCCTCATTTCATTCCTTATGTACCTCAGTGCTGCTGATCTCCCCCAGCCTCTTTTCACCCACTTTGTGGTCTGGAGCTGGCTGCCCGTGTTACATAGAAAGGTTCCTTCTGTGTAATATGTGCAGAAATGGCCATTTGTAATCTTTATTACACAGGAGGAGAATAACTAGGACACAGGGACAGAGTGTTGTCACCCTATGAAAATAGGTTTCTGAAGGAAAATGTCAGGATTGTCAGTTGTAATTTTATTTTTTTTTCATTGATTTACCATTTTTTGAAAGGTAAACCTCCTGGGCGTTATGGGTTTTTCACACCATTTTTCATGGCGCGAAAAGCTGCTTCCCGGGCAATCACGGCAGAGTACATTCCCGGCTATACACTATATGTGTTCGGGGGAAAGCAACGCCCCCTCCATTAACATGGAGGTCTATAGCGCTTGCCCCTCCTCACCCCCTTCGGTGTCACCAATGATGCCGAAGACACGGGGCCGGAAAAGATCCGTGAGCCTGCAGCCGGCGACTGCTCCCAATCTCGCCATGGATGCAGTTTGATCCAAGATCAAACTGCGCCCATACTGGCTTCAGGCGTACCGCCCAAGAGGTTAGTGAAACATCTGAGGTTAGACGGCTCTGATCAGTTACCCTGACTTTCCAGGTTATTCCTTATACACTAATAGCTTAGTGCAGCAGATGAAAGACACATCAAGCTTATTTCACTTCAACATCAGAAGATGTCCAGCAGTGCCATCAGCTCTGAACTGGCAGAAACAAGTGGGACCCAGGTACACCCATCTACCCTACCTCTGCTACCCCGCACCACTGTAAAAGGCTCACGATCCTATGCAGCCAACCCACACCATGTTATAGGCCGTGAGTACACTTACCCTTATATGTTTTACCTGAATCATATTTTCGATGTTGTACAATTGACTAAAGATTACTTGTTTGACATTGTTAGAATAAAGCCCCCCATACACGCCTAGATTTTCTGTTCAATCAACTTAAAAAGATCAATTTTGGTGGGTCAGGGAAATCTGTGATTGATTGTATGTTTGTCAACTGTAGTAACAGATATTTGATCAACTTTTTTGTAGATAGACTGAAAGTGTAATGAATTTCAATACAACCAATTAAAATTTACCAGCACGTCCAATCCTTTTTCAATCAATTTTTTCCCCAATTTTAATTGGTTTAGGTTGATCTAACCATGTGGGCTGCCATAGATTTTCAATCAATCAACCAAAAAAATTGATTGAATCAAGTTGATTGGATGAAAAATCTGTACGTGTATGGGGGCCTTAAGAAGCACTGAACATCTCCTGAAGAAGCCAATCTGGCGAAACGCGTTGAGATTATGTTGTTTCTATTGCTGCACTATATTATCATGTACATTGTGAATTCTAGTGTAGGATATGTTTTTAATATTGTATCTTGTCTAATATCTTCATATCTAAAATGTAATCATGACATTGATAACAAAGCAACAATAATGTATATATGTGGTTCCCCAAACTGTTGAACTATCAACACTGCCTATTAAATATATTTCTTTACATATGATTATATTTTTACTATTTGGTGCCTTAAAAGTCCCCCTAAGTCCCTAAACCTACAGTTGAGATAGTCAGTGGCTGGTGCACTAAACACCTGGCCCTACTCCTTAACTTTGCTTTCTTGTTCAATATTACTATGGGATGTGGCACATTACATACTTGTACTGGAAAATGGGAAGCTAGATATAAATATATATAATACTGTCCGGGGAAGTCTGGCCAGAAGTGGTCTTCATGGAAACAAGGCCAAGTGGCTATGCATGAAAACCTAGGAAATGGGGCGCAGAAAAATGGCACTGGGTGCTCTGGACTTATGTGAAATATTTGGCTGTAGCAGAAGGCAGTTTTTTTTCCCGAAGGGCTGAAGAGCTGTACAATAATGATTGTTTGTAGTGTGAAGCCTGCTGGAGGTTTCTTGAACGTTTGGGGTTGCATTTCTGCTAATGAGTTGGAGATTTAGTCAGGATTGATGGTTCTCAATGTTGGGATATACAGGCAGATACTTATCCATCAGGCAATACCATCAGGCACATGATTCACCCCAAAATTGTTCTGCAGCAGGACAGTGAGCCCAAACATACAGCCATGGTCATTAACCTCCTGGGCGTTACGCCTGAAGCCAGTACAGGCACAGTTTGATCACCTGCTGGGATTGGGCCCAATCGCCGGCTCTCCCTGAGCCTGCATAATTTCTGCATAGCTGCAGGCTCACTGAACTTTTCCGGCCCCATGTCTTCGGCGTCATTGATGCCAAATGGGGCTGCGCTATAGACCTCCATGTTAATGGAGGGGGCGTCGCTTTCCCCCGCACACACCGCCGGGAGGAGAGCTGGCAATCACGACGGAGTACAGTGTAATCCGCCGCGATTGCCCGGGAAACATCTTTTCGTGCCATGAAAAATGGCGCTTAAAGCCCATAACGCCCAGGAGTTTAAGGACTATGTTCAGCATAAAGAAGAACATGAAGTCCTGGAAGGGATGTTATGAACCCCCACAGAGCCCTGATCTCACCATCATGGAGTGTATCTGGGATTACATGAAGAGACAGAAGGATAAAGGGTGGTCCCACCAAATATTGATCAATTTAGAATTCTCTTTTGTTCATTCACTGCATTTTGTTGATTTATGAAAATAATACACTGTCTGGCCAAAAACAATAAGTCGCCACCAAAAACAAAATGGCTTCTAAAGAAAGCCTTCACAGTTCTGGAACAGCATCCTATGGCCAGATGAGACCAAGATCAACTTGTACCAGAGTGAAGGGAAGAGAAGAGTATGGAGAAGGAAAGGAGCTGCTCATGATCCTAAGCATACCACCTCATCAGTGAAGCATGGTGGTAGTAGTGTCATGGCGTTGGCATGTATGGCTGCAAATGGAACTGGTTCTCTTGTATTTATTGATGATGTGACTGCTGACAAAAGCAGCAGGGTGACTTCTGAAGTGTTTCAAAATGATCTGCTCATTTTCAGCCAAATGCTTCAGAACTCATTGGGCGGCGCTTCACAGTGCAGATGGACAATGACCCAAAGCTTTCTGCAAAAGCAACCTGAGAGTTTTTAAAGGAAAGAAGTGGAATGTTATGCAATGGCCAAGTAAATCACCTGATCCGATTGAGCATGCATTTCACTTGCTGAAGACAAAGCTGAAGGGAAAATGCCCCAAGAACAAGCAGGAACTGAAGACATTTGCAGTAGAGGCCTGGCAGAGCATCACCAGGGATGAAACCCAGCATCTGGTGATGTCTATGCAATCCAGATTTCAGGCTGCAATTGACTGCAAAGGATTTGCAACCAAGTATTAAAAAGGGAAAGTTTGATTTATGACTATTATTCTGTCCCATTACTTTTGGTCCCTTGTAGCCCTTCATATCATCTCAGTTGGCCATTACTGGTATAAATAGACCAACACTTTCCTGTTCTCTGTGATTGTTGTGTGTATAGCCCTGCATTGTTCTTTACTGCATTACATACCTTTATGGGTCGTCTTTCCCTTTACAGACATATAAACCAAGATTGGGGCTCTGTCTAGGTGAGTGGTTCACCAAACTGGCCCTCATTCTTAACATGTGCTTGAATAGGGAGGGGGCGATAATGTTCCTAAATAGAAAAGGGGGGTGCTGCAAGGAACGTTTAGGAACCACTGGTGTAGATCATGCTGTGCCAGGTCCATCATCTCTAATACCCAATTCCCTGACAGAGGTGAATAAAATATAAGTGTCTGTGTGGACATTGATGTAATACGGTCATGTAGCAGAGAATATAGTGGGATGAGCACATTGTACTGTCAGGGTCCCCATACACCTTTAGATTTCTCTGTCAGATTTCCTTTAGATCTCCTTTTGTTTTACCAAAAACATGTAATATGAGGGACTTTCTAAACCATGAAGACTACCTGTGGTCAGTTGCAGAGGACCCGGCACTACATAGTTGTTGGTGGATCTAAAGGATATCTGACAGAGAGATCTAAAGGTGTGTGGCCAGCTTAATGTAACAGCTGATTAGGGGAGTGTGATAGTAACGAGACTACTTTCCAGGCTGACATCTGATGCGTCTCAGGGTAATAGAAGCCACGGCATCTTATTTCTGGCAGCAGATGTGGGAAGCTTGGTGTCTCCTCTCTGTATATTACATCTCTTAGAAGAATGTAGAGAGCACCATGTTACCGCCACAACCTTTGACCCTCATACGTGTATAAAAGTTCCCAGCAGGGAGGGTGAGTGTTAGATCAGCAGATGCTTCTCAGTGTCTTCTGTCCAGACATGTGCAAAGAATTCACATGTAAGCATTCTGTATCCCGTATATACCACTAATCTGAACATGGTTCCTAATATACACATTCACACCTATAACTGAGCCTTTCACAGAGTCCATCTGGTTTCATACGAACCCCGCTGTTATCTTCCATGCAGGCCAGCATGGTTAGAATTATTCTCAACATTTGCAGCATAAGCATATTTTATACATCTATGTGATAGAGAAGATGATGGAATAAAGTAAAAATAAAATGTTTGTTCTCAGCCTGGGTCTGATCCAAAAACATGTAGTCCCTTTTAGGTTAACACTGAGGGTAAAGCAAGGTACAGACGTACAGATATGGGCCAGATCGATGGGCGCTTTGATCTCCATGCACACTTACGGCCATCTATCTGGCCCATATCATATGCGGCCATCGCTGCTTTAGAGTGGGACAAATCAATCCCACTCGAAAACAGCCATATCGGACATGACCGTTAAATAAATAAGCCCGATGTCCGTTGCTTTGCCTAAAGACCGCGGATCTCCAGGCAAAGCATCGGCTGAGCTGGGGAGAGAGCAGAGCTTTCTCCCCGGCTCCGCCGATATCTGACAGCAGCATGATGACATCATCACGCTGCTGCAGGGAACATCAGACAGCTCAAATATCTAACCTCTGTACCCTGCTTTAGGCTATGTTTCCACAGTGTTATCAGCTACGCTGATCCACATTATCTGTGATTGATGGAGCGGAACCCCATTACCTGTCTGCAGCAGCGGAGGTTGATGTACTACGCTTTGTTGACCTTCCGGCCAGCAGATAGGCAGAAAGCCGTGAGAACAGCCGCTGCTGCAGACAGTTAATGTGGATCAGCTCCGTTCGGAAATGTGCTTGGCACAGGGGGAGCCGATGGAGCTGATAACGCCGTGGAAACATAGCCCAAGGGTATGTGTCCACTGCAGATTCTGTCCAGTGTAGGGAATCAAGGCATGCACCAGTACATTTGGCAGGCAGATTTCCAGCTGCTTGCGGCCATTTTGCCCGCGGCTTAGGGCACGTGGCGGAAGCATGCCTTATTGATGCAGCAGGGGAAAGACGCAGAAAGTCAGCCCCCAAACATTTTTGCGTGTTGTTTTCCCGCGTCTTGGAGACACCTCCGCACTGTGCTGCTTTGAAGCAGCATTCATCATAATGGGAAGTGTCCTCTCTGCTTCTCTCTCTCTCTCTTTTAGCCCATTGACAGTCATTAGTCCTGGGTGAAAGTCTAAAACCCCCCATACACCTTACAATCTTTCAATACAATTTCTGTACAATCAACCATGTAGTATGAGGACCTTTCTAAACTTTCCAATCACTATGTATTCTATCAGGGAGGACCCGGCACTACATAGTTGTTGGTAGATCTAATGGAAATTGTATGGAGAGATCTAAAGGTGTATGGGGGGCTTAAAGAAATTCCAAATCTAGGTATTATGTGATGAAAAAGCAGCATTATAAAGTAGACAAAAAATCTTCTTTTACCTTCACTGATTTAGACAAACCTTCCATTATTTCTGTCGCAGGTTCTCCCCCTCACAGGCACTGCACTCACAGTGGGAGGGTGTCAGTAACCGAGGCAGTGCTGATTATCCAGGCAGGATGGTTATTATATTCTAGCTCAAGTGTGGTCGGTAATGTAAGGAGCTGCTGTTGGAAGCACAAAGTTTGTGGGCTCTATAATGGGGACATCTGGTGGGTAGAGAGTCCAAACACAATCCAATTATATTTATATATAGTAGGAGAACGCATGATTACTTTTACAATTTAAGTGTTGTATATACAGGGGTGCACATAACATTTTTAGTGAGCTCCTCAAATGAGTACCAGGAGATGGTTTTTGGTACTTACCCCATATGTAGGGTGGTCTTCCTCACTGTCTCCCTCACTGTCTTCTGCATCAGCTTCCTGCATGGTAAATTCTGCTGCAGATGGACCTCCCTGTTCCTGATTGAGCCTCTGATTAGCTGTCTCCATCCACAGGTCACCAGCTGGCTTTGGGTCACATGTAAATCTCACAGTACAACACGTTTGAACCCACAGATCTCATACCTCAGTAGTACAACCCTGACATTATCTGGCTTAGTAACTAACCCCTGAGACTACCTGCAGTCAAAGTGTTATCCTTTTATAGTCATATTCCAACTGTCACACAGTGCTTTTTCTCTTGTCAGATTTTACCCTTACATATCTTACTCTGACTTTCATTCCCCAGATCTCCAACACCCTTAGAAGTCCAATCTTTTTTTTTTGGATGATTAATTTACAGTTCCAATTTCACACCCCTAACTGCAACGTTATTCATGTTTTCCTGCGGTTATCCAAGTGACATGAGTTGTATACATTTCGCTGAGGCCGCCCAGACACGGAGCGCCTCCAAGTTGTTAGTGCGCATATGAGCTTTGTAACAATAATGCAGGTCTAGTTTTTGGCCCCTTTTGAGTACCAGAGTAGGACTAATGTGCACTTCTGTGTATACACACACACCTATTTGTTTCTGTTTGTAAATAGATTTATGCAATAAACAAATTCATCATGAATTTTAGCCAAATGCCTTTGTGACACAGTAAGAGATGAAGTTGCTGTCTGACGGGCTGCTCCTATCGGGTGTGAGACAGACAGTAAATGAAATGTATTTTGGTAGAACATTCCTCTCCCTCCACTATGTGGGAAGCTGCTGGTGGTGAAACAAGTAAGACCCAATTCATGTTGGTGATTTAAAGGGCTGCTCCGTGACAGGAGGCATCCCCTGCACCCCTTTAGGCGTATGTGCATCTCTCCTGTCCTCTCTTGGCCTCTGCACCAAGCTGAACATTTCTCATGTGAGATGCTGATCAGAAGTCAAGCACATGTCACACGAAAGTTAAGGTCACATTATGGCAACAAGGCATCTGTGTCTGGCTTCATTGCAATGAAATTTTTTTAATGATAATGTATGAAGGTTTGTCGTTGTAGTTAAAGTAGAACTATACTAAACTATATTGTATAGATCACAGTGTGGACCTGTATGTTAGCTTGTGTTGCATCTCAACTCTTTTTTAATGCACAGTGCTGAGTAATATGTTGGTACTATATAAATACAAGTTAATAATATACCTCCCAAATGTATTTGTTATGCAAAAGAGAGAAGAAAAAGTTTCCCCTGTGAGGGCAGGCATTGGCTGGTATAATAAACCTGTGCATTGTGCACCCTATGCCTAATTTCATGTTAAAGGAGAAAATCTGTGCAGTAAAAATAACCTAACAGTAATCTGGCCTGTAACCCTATCACTAGCCATCAGACTGACCATTCCTATAGATCTCTGAGGCAGAGGCTCCACTAATGCAGACAGAAAAACACAGGCATGTCTGGATTAAGCTGAGCATAGACGGGCAGATTCCTATCCAATTCAACAACCGATCGACCACCATGCACGTTCCCGCAATCGGACGGGTCGGCAGAAAATCGCGTACGCCCCCTGGTCATATTGACCAAGAATCTGCCGCATGTCGGATCGCATGGTGAACCGACATGCCAGTCACAAAGGGTGCCCGGCTGATTCTCTGCACTAGCGGCCATGTGTGTTGATGTCATCACGGCTGGTCGGTCGGCTGTGCACTCAACTGGAAAACGACCCATCTATGCCCAGCTTTAGCTGTGATTTCATTTCAGTTTCCCCGTGGGTCTTCGTCGCATTTTTTTTAAATTTTCAATCCATTTAGTAGAGGCCTGAAACTAACCATCACTCTGACCCTTTCTTTATCCTATCACAGTGACACTTCCTGTAAAGAATGCTTTCCACGTGTGAGCAACTTGCTCAATGGATCTTAGATCTGATCAGCTTGTACAAATGAAATATTGACTGTCAGTCTAACATTTATCAATCATACCACCACACAGTGTGATCAATTTTCAAAACAGATGAATCCTTTCCAAACCCATGTGTGCATGCTCCATAATACCATCACAAATACCTAAAAATCCGCCAGTTACTTGTACAATCGACTTAACTTTACCAACATGTCCGATCAATGCACAATTGAATTTATGTGCAATTTCCATCATTTTTGGTCAATTGATTCAGGTAAAAAAATATTGATTTTTAAATTATTGTCTTAATTGATTTTTTTATGTTGATGTAATAGACAAATTGAACCATTTATGCCCACCTTAAGGGCTTGTTTCCACTTGTGTGGAAGCCAGCAATCCCGCTGCTAAGAACCGCATCTCATGCGGTTTTTAGCGGCGGCCATTCACCTCTATGGCCGCGGTCAGTGCTGGGCGGCCGCGGAATTGCGCGCACCGCCGCCTAAAAACTCGTTCGTCCTAGTTTTTAGGCGGCGGCCGCCCCCTGACCGCGGCCGGGGACTAGCCCATTGAACAGAATGGGTGCGGATGTATCCGCGCCGTGCACAACCGCGGGCTTCCGCTTAAGTGGAAACAAGCCCTAACACTAACCATCAACCCTTCCTATAATGCTAACACAAGCCTGTGCACTGACCCTTCCTGTAACCCCACAACCCAACTATCACACTGTCTGTGGTAGCAGAAGCATGGAGGTGGGGTAACCACACAACCCAACCATCACACTGTCTGTGGTAGCAGAAGCATGGAGGTGGGGTAACGACACAAACCAACCATCACACTGACTGTGGTAGCAGAAGCATGGAGGTGGGTTAACCACACAAACCAACCATCACACTGACTGTGGTAGCAGAAGCATGGAGGTGGGGTAACCACACAAACCAACCATCACACTGACTGAGGGAGCAGAAGCATGGAGGTGGGGTAACCACACAAACCAACCATCACACTGACTGTGGTAGCAGAAACATGGAGGTTGGGTAACCCCACAAATCAACCATCACATTGAC
>CM070034.1:141623542-141638449 GCA_036250615.1 Ptychadena robeensis
CTTGTGCTTTTGGGCACTCCAGTGATGTTGCAGCTCTGAAATATGGCCAAACTTGTGGCATCTTGGCAGCTGCACGCTTGACTTTTCTCAGTTCACGGGCAGTTATTTTGAGCCTTTGTTGTTCCACACGCTTCTTCCGACCCTGTTGACTATTTTGAATGAAACGCTTGGTTGTTCGATGATCACGCTTCAGAAGCTTTGCAATTTTAAGAGTGCTGCATCCCTCTGCAAGATATCTCACAATTTTTGACTTTTCTAACCCTGTCAAGTCCTTCTTTTGACCCATTTTGCCAAAGGAAAGGAAGTTGCCTAATATTTATGCACACCTAATATAGGGTGTTGATGTCATTAGACCACACCCCTTCTCATTACAGAGATGCACATTACCTAATATGCTTAATTGGTAGTAGGCTTTCGAGCCTATACAGCTTGGAGTAAGACAACATGCATAAAGAGGATAATGTGGTCAAAATACTCATTTGCCTAATAATTCTGCACTCCCTGTACTATAAGATATATCTCCTACCTTTCTGCCTCCAGATCCCTTGATTGCACCACGCCGATGTATTATAGACAAGATTTATAAATCCACCAGGTATATTGACCAACAGATCTGCAAAAAAAAAATATCGCTATTGAGGTTTGTCTGTGCGAAAAAAAAATAACTTGAATGTGCGCCAAATGGACAAATACATGATCTAGTTTATTTTAAAAACCTGTGTCTTTAAATGTTTATATACTTAAACGTTTAAAAAGTTTATATATTTATAAACAAAGCCTGTGCGTGTTTGTAGAGAACATCAGTTTACAAACGTCACCCCAAACCATTCTTCTTTCTATTTATAAACCAAGATTGTGGAGTGAATGAGGCTGGTTGTGTCTGTGGCACACATTACAATAGAAAATGTACTTACAATAGAAAAGTCCAGACTTCTGCGTTCTTCTTAACACCGACACCCTGAGTGTTTCTTTCTCTGTCGGGTAGAGGTGATCCGCCCATCAGACATACCTTTACGGAACACTGACTATGAAATGACTCTGGGTAGGATTAGTGTGCACAGATGTACAAGTCACAGGAACAAAAACTGCTACAATCATTACACACAATCAATGTTGTGTTGTTCCTCTAGTTCTTGTTTTCTTACAATCGTAATAAAGACTGGGAGCAATGTGGAAAACAGTAGATAGATCTAGTGGCAACCAATCAGATGCTGAGTTCCCTTTGGATGGCATGTTATGTGTCTATGAAACATGTAATTTTGATGTGTTTGACTTTTGGAATGCAGTGACACATTGGTTGGCCCTGACATTGACAGGTTGTATCCTGCTGTCAGGGGGTAAGGCTGACAACACTCCAACTAGAACAAGATTTGAGGAATTTGCAATGCAACCGTTGTATCAAGAAAAGCTGACATGTTATTCTTTTTAATTGGTTTAGGAACCCTCTTTGTTTTCTTGGGACGCTGGTGGATATGGCAGCACATGAAGTAAATGAGACGTATAACATCAATTGGTAATAGCTATGAAACAATGGCTGGGCTGTTTATTACCGAGCTCCAATAAATCAGCCATGTAATGATATTCCTACTAGCATGGGGTCTGAGATTTATGAGCATCATGCACAGGCCGGTCATTTCCTTAAGTCGGTTTTGTTATTCACACATATCGAAAAAGAAAATTGAAGAGTTCTTTCCTTTTGGTTTTATGAATGAATTACTTGTCGGCGGCCTGGATTATAGCAGGCTTGGTGGGAGTCTGCTGCTGCAGTCTGCATCCGGTTTTTATGTCTGATCAGATAACAGATTATTACATGGAATAAAGACATTCCACAGTGGGATATGTTTCTTTCCTGGCGCTGGATCTGCTATCGTGTATGGCTACCGTCTCGTTACATTTAAATCTCAACTCCAGGAAAACAGCTAAATACATGTGGAGTCCATAACAGAGGCAGTTTTCCCTGCCTGTGTATTTGTATTTCTATATTTATACAGAGGTGCTGTAAGAATAAAGAAATATATTTAAATATAGTATACTAAAGGTGCCCATACATGGCGCGATGGGCCCTCGACAGATGACCCGTTTCAGCACAGTAGTGATGTCATGACGACGTCACGCGTTGCACTTGGGTGCCCATTGATTGCACGGGAATTAAGGCATACCACTTTAGATGACCGATGACATTTGATCAGGACTAACGGACATGCCCATTAGCTGTTTAACAGATCTTTCATGTAGAAGAGTTTGATCCTGCTCGAAGACAGGGGTGACCACATTAGTTACCCAGATACCCACAATTGCAGATACCCACAAGCTCGGTGTGCCAGAGAACGGACATGTCCGTAAATCTCTGTCTGATGCCATTAGTTTTCATGGGGACCGGCGTCCCCATTCAAACTAACTGCCGGCACACAAAGGGTGCCTGCCGATGCTGTGAGTGATGGAGAGCAGCGTGATGACATCATCACATTGCTCTCCACAGCTCATCTGTCAGTCCCCACTCAATACATATTTGGGACCCTAGGAGTTGCACAGATTTGCCAGACAGCACAGCTTATTCTTGCAGGGTAGTTGATGATTGGCTTCTTGTGCTGTTTCTTTGTTTGCAAGTCTGATCTCTGCGGCAGGGGGGACTATAAAGCTAGTTCGAAGTTCCCTGCAGCAGCGTGATTTATGATTGCCATTACTTTAGATGGGGACCAGGGTAATGTAATGGCAATCACACAAGCGTTAACCAACATGGCCACATTGGATTCGAGAACAATCGATCACACAAACACGCAACCCTTGAATGTCCACCTTAAGACAACTGTTACCAGAGCACAATTCCCCATCGAACAGGAATAGATTGCGCAAAGTGGTTTGCATCGATTTGCTATTCAATAGACGAATGCTTGAGGGTTCATCCATTTAACGGATATTGACCCCTGTATGCCCACCTTTAGGCTGCACTTATATAATCAGTTACGCAACAGCTGACAGTAAGCAGGTGCCCAGAAACTGCAGCTGCAACAGTCTTTGCACACGTTGGATGTCGGTTGTCAATCACTGAAAAACAACCTCATGCTTTCCATATGGGCAAGAGCTCAAAATAATGTCATGTTGGCTGGGCAGCAATGGTTTTACGGCGGTCGGTGGGTGAAAACCTTTTTGTTTTCAACCCACTATTTAAATGCCTTGGAGAATATACAGTATTTGTTTATATTGAAATGAGATCTCCCTGATGGGATCACCACAAATGAATAAATTCATTAGTCCTTTTCATGTGAATTTAGAAAAGCCCAAAGGAACGTTCTTTGTGAATCTTGAGGCCACCATTATTAAATATAAAGTATGACCATTCAAAGATACAGTATGTGAGATTATTGCCATGCTTTTCCTGCTATTCAGCCTTTGGTATGAAAGGTACGAATATAGGATTAAAACGCATAAAAAAATTATGCTTTTATTTTCACAGCTTTCTCTTCTGTCTTCTTTTTTAATGTTTCTTCTGGCTTATAAGACACTCTGATGTATAGAACACACCATATAAAGCGGAGTGCCTCATCCTGGTAAAAGTACCAGGTAACTGCAGTTCTGCTGGTTGGAGCTCCTTGCTCCAACCAGCAAAGCTAGAGTTTAGAGGCGGGGAAGCTGTCAGTGTCTTCCCCCACCTCCTGGTCTTGGCACTCACATACAGAGATCTGCCCAAGGCCGATCCATCCATGGCAGTTGTAGGTGGTCGCACATTTGGAATATAAGACCCACTCCTTTTTTTTATCCCCAATTTGGGGGGGGGGGGGAGTGTTTCTTCTAGTATAAATAACATTGTATTAGATTTTTTGTGTACCATGAAGTTAGTTACATTGTATGTGTGTTGACTGTATTAAAAATTAAATGATACTATATAACTACTATGGTACTAATGCAAAGTACAATACCAGAGTAGGGACAATGCTGCTTCTATTAGAACAGTGGATCCTTTTTAGATCCGTGACTCTGGAAGTGACATTGTGAAGGGTCACTTCCTGCATTGGAAATGAATTACAAATACCTTAAGTAAAACTCCGCCACAGGATCAGGTAAGTGTAATGTCCGCTCCCTCCCATTTTCCCACCCCACTTGTGAAAATATGTGATGGATGGGAAATGAAGAGAGAGAGTAATTCCCCATCCCTTCTTAGTTAGGAGTGGACTTTACCCTCCCTCCTAACTCCTCACCCCGCTTGTGGGAATCAGCACTGCTGATTGTGGAAATCGGCACTGCTGCTGCTTGCTGACTCTTTCAGTGAACTCGACAACCCCTGTGAAATGGTCATTCGACCACCAAACATGTCCCAGCCCACAGGTTGAGAACCGCTGTATTAGAAACTATTAGAAGTTTTTCAGCACCCAATAAGTGCTGAAAAGAGATGAAAATCAGGAAATTTTGTGGGTGGAATTTTAAGTTTATTGCAAAACCCCTGAACAGTTTTTCTCTAGCTTATGTGTCTTTAAATAAATAACTTTTGAACTTAATTTATGCAAAAACTGCAGGATCTAGAGCAAGGTTTCTTTTTTTTTTAAGTTTCCAAAAATGTTTCCCTATATAATACTGGTGATTAGTGATGGACGAGTTGTCCGCTTGGTTTTTTTTTTTTAAAGTTAGGTACCTCGGCTTATATTCGGGTCGGCTTATACTCGAGTATTTCCTTTTTGCAATACATGCAGAATTTCCCATATAAGATATAATTATGGCATTTAATGTGCTCCCACCTTTCTCTATCACAATAACATGACAACACTGTGCATTCTGAATTTCTAATCCCTAACTGTTGTTGTCAGCCTACCAGATTCTCTTGTGGTGGATTTCATAAAACACAGACCTCTCATCTCTCAGCACCATAAGTTCACAAGTCCCTGAGAACTCCCCACACTGACACCATGAAGATAGAGGAGGTGAAAAGCACCACCAAGACCCAGCGTATCGCCACACACAGCCATGTCAAGGGTCTGGGCCTGGACAAGAACGGCTTGGCCAAGCAGGCGGCCGCCGGGCTGGTGGGACAGGAGAACGCCCGGGAGGCGTGTGGCGTAATAGTGGAGCTGATTAAAAGCAAGAAAATGGCTGGAAGAGCGGTGCTGCTGGCTGAACCTCCTGGTACAGGCAAGACTGCTTTGGCCCTTGCTATTGCACAGGAGTTGGGCAGCAAAGTTCCATTTTGTCCCATGGTCGGTAGTGAAGTCTATTCTACAGTAATTAAGAAAACAAGTGTTGATGGAGAATTTCAGAAGAGCTATTGGAACTACGAGGATAAAGACACCCCCTGAAGAAGTTGTTCCATACGAAATGCGCGTTGGGGTGGGGTGGATCCTGATGGATACAGGTTCCCTTATCCTGGCTTTTATTTTATTTTATATTTATCGTTTATAAATACATCACTCGTACCTAAACACCTTATGGACTATTAATAAGAAATTTTATTGTTGCCACCAATGTTATGTATCGATGACAGCCAACACTGCCATGCTATGTTATATGTTTTTAATCATGTAATAAATATGATGTTACTTTTACTACTATACTCATCTCATTTACAAACCTACTCTAATTAGACTAGTGGCCGGTAAAGTCCCCTTGCCCCTGACTTCCGTCAGGGGGAATTCTTGCTATTTGTGGTAATCTCCACTTTGTAGTATTTTATCTATTGATATTTGGGATGTGGGCCACGTTACTCTATTAAACGCAATTTTTTGTATATTGTACCTTGTATCTAATATATTTTCACAGGAAGAAAGTAGATGATTTTTAGCCAAATCTTCTAAAGGTTCTTTTCTCCTGAAATAAAAAGATACATTTAATACTTAACAATGATGATTTTCGGTCTTCTGTTCTATTTTAACCAAAGTATAATTTTAGTTTTAAGTATATGTAAATCCCAAACTTCAGAGTAGAGAGACTGTAACAGGACGCAACCCAAAATCTCTCTGATTGGACAGACACCACATGGCCAGAGGAGATCTTCAGGTGAGTTAAATCCCTTGACTTTCAGTTCCACTTGGGATTGAATTTTCTGTACCAGAGGCAATCATCGCCTTGACAAATAGATTGAGTCTCCTAAAGGGATAATAGGCGGCTTTAGAATCAGGAAGGAAATGGTATGCTTTGTATCAGTGGTCTGGTCACTTTAACGAAAGCGATGATGCAATCACTCAGGAAATAAATTAATTTGTACAAATGGTGTACGGATGTATGGGAACATGATGGATTTATTTGTGACCTAACACTTCATTAAAATATTCTGCAAGCAGGCTAATGGCTCTTTTTTAATGAAGTGTTTATTGTATGAAACACCTGTTAAGTGGATCTGCGTTATAAAGTGGTACAAATTGAAAATAAAATCGGAAATAACAGAAACCGCACCGAATGCCTTCATAATGGAACATCTCTGTTATGTATGAAAAAGTGAATTGCATGAATTATTATAATGCATGTTTTAAGCGTGTAATCAACTGAAATGACGAGAAATCACACGAAAAATCGATTGGGCAGGGATCGGACATGTCTTCAAATCTTAGTACATCTCTCACGAATGGAAGGAGGTTGTTAGAGACTTTAGATCATTCCTATTGATCAATGCATGCGGGCCTCATCCCACTTCCATAATTTCCGATCAAATTTTTTTGAGAAGCCGACGTGAATCTTCATGTAAAGTATTAGATGCCACCGGCTCCTGCCTCCTTCTTCCACAGCCGTTTGCTGTCAGTGTGAAGGGGGCAGAGCCAGTACTCCTCACACTGAAGCCGACCCTGCTGTGAGAGAGAGGCAGGCAGGCTGGTTGGATTTCTTCCCAGCTTGTAGCTTGTTCTGATTCACATGCTACAAGCTGGGGAGAACGGCTCTCCGGGGTCCCCATTGAATGGTAATCGATGTACCCATATGGTGCACATTGATTTCCGTTCAATTGATCCCCAAACAATCACAGAGTGGTAAAGTCACCACGCTGTGATTGATCGGAGGTCGATTGCACGGGAATTTACCTGTGTGTTAGTTTTGGAAGGTGTGAGGAGCAGGACTTTTTTTTTTCTTTACTCATTGCTTTACTGAACTCTGTTACAATTGTCATCTCTTTTCTGCTATTTTACTTTGCTTCATTGTGAATTCAGAGAAATGTCCACCTTTCAGAACATCTTTTACTTTATTTGGGGTAGTGGGGTTGTACCAGGTGTGCTGTAGCTATGGCCACGTTCAGACACAGTCTGGTTCTGGAATGCTGACCGTGTTCATTCATATGTTGAGATTCTTGATGCTGTTTCCGCTGAGAATGTATATGGGGATTCTGCTCCTTTACTGAACTGTGGCTCCATTTGGCTGGTTTAACCAGTCTCAGTTGGCAACGTCTTTCTGACTGGCTCTGACCCTGATTACTAATCATGTGTTCTACTTTTGTTACTGCTCTCCTTGAGACTTCACCATCTGTCTCATTCTCAGCAAAGGTCTCTGCCACGTAGAACAACCAAATGTTGATATGAATTGAGACAAAGCTGCTGTAGGGGTAAAATGTACAGGATGCCTTGTGAGCAAGTTTGGTGCTCTATGAAATTGTTAGACCGATCGGGCCGGGTCCTCTACTCCTCCGGTGTCATTACCTGTACCTGTGTGTTATCTTGTGTTGTCTCAACTCTAATTTATTGTTCAGCTGCATAATATGTTGGCGCTATATAAATAAATGACAATACAAATACTTTGCCAGTGGGCAAATCTATTATAGTAAAGGCATTAATGGTCAGGATGGGGGCAGTTCCACTGACTTCCATGTTAGGGAGGTGGCATTGTTTTCCAGCCCCACATCCCCGGCTTCATTGATGATTATGTCAGTGAAGTGTAGAGGGAAGGAGGCACAGTGGCACAGTGCCCTATCATGGTGCACAAAGCTATGTCCCTGTGGTGGGACTGAAATGCAATAGAAATGTTTCCTAATCATTCTACCAGGATTAAGTCTATTTTTTGGCACACTTTATAACATCCTGGAGTATATGCAAATTATCATTTTTTTTAAAACGAAAGCGTCAAACTTTGTGAAAACCGATGTTTGTGTAATTTTCCTAAAACTTTTGGGATGACTAGAAGGTAAACAAAGATGGTTCCACAAGCACAAGGCAGCATGCAAACTCCACTAAACCATTTCTTCTAGGAATCAAATAATGTTTCTGCTACTGTCGCAGCTAACAGTTTTATTGTTATCATAACAAGTTTTGATAAAACTGTCATTTCGTATTTTTTTCTATTGTACTTTAATTACATTGTCAGTCCAAATGTATCCTAATTGGACATCTAAACAAAGGTGCCAGCCAGCTCATAAAGTTAGTTGAGTTTGTGAACTGTGTGAAATAATTTATTCTTGTTGTTAAATAAAACCTTAAATAACCTTCCATAAATGGTGTGTTGTTTATGATGGTAAATCAGCATGGTTATCCAGTTATTTTATACCCTGTTTCCCTTATGATTAGCCATTCCCATCAAATAAGCCACCCCCTGATTTTTGTCCAAAACTTTAACATAAGCCACCCCCCACAAATAAGACACCCACTGATACCTACCCCTGCTGGAATCTCCCATTTGGGTGGTACAATGGGTAACTGTGTGACTCCGTCAGGGCTGGCTGCAGTGCAGGAAGGACAAGCAAGCTGCTGATCCCTGCCGTAACAGAGTCTGTTACCCGGCTGTACCGGTAGAACCCAAAAAAAGTGAGTCAGTGAAGGGGACATTGATTGGCACAGAGTGATCAAAGGGTAAATGGCACAGAGTGATCAGAAGGGGACAATAAATGGCACAGTGATCAAAGAGGACAATGTTTGGCACAGAGTGATCAGAATAAGACCTGCCCCCAAGTACCGAGAGCGGACGCTACAAAAACTGTGGCCCCATTCCACGCCGGTCATGGAAGAGCCACTTGGATGTACCCTCCCCCCAATTCACTGGTCCCTCCCCTCAAATAAAGATGCATGTATCCCCATTAGGTTGAATCAGTATGTTTGTGTTCTAATGACTATTTGTTATTTGGACTGAAGCAGAGGAGGGGGAATTCATAAATCCATGTTACCCTTCCTTTTTGGTTTGGCTTTGTACTCCTATAAAGTTTGGTACACCATAGTTCATAATGAGGTTGGACTTGTCACAGTCATTTAAGAGCAAGCTCAAATTGGTTTAGCCTGTCTGTTTCCTTTTAGTCAATGTCATTTCTACATTAGATAATTGGCTGAAAAGAATCTCCTTGTAATTTACATTTAAGGGACAGATGGCAGTTCATGGGACCATATGGTAAATTAGTTTCAGTCTGTTTGCAGTAAATTAGGTGAAGCCTCTGATCTAATAAGCTGTTATAATAATAATAATAAGTGACTTCGAAGAAAGTATTGTAATGAATTGCCATTGACTGGATACATGGACATGTCTGCAATGTCTTTTGATTTGCAGACAAGTGGTGGCGGATCGATCACCGCGAAGGCACATGGAGGCTGCAAATCGAAGCGTGTTTTGGGGGCTTTAGGTGTGGATTTTGAGCTGCAAGTCAAGTTCATTCTTCGAATGCTGAAGTTTATATCTGAACCCATGTGTTACCTTGTTGACCATTAGCACATCTTCATTTTAACGATTTATTCATACACTGATTAATTTGTGGCTAAGATCCTCAGTAGTGTACCTGGAGGAGGCAAGGTGTTGACAATTTTTGATCTATGGTTTTCTGTTTATACATATTGAACTGTTTGCTATAGTCTTCATGTTACATCATAACAAGGGTCTAGTACTTTTGCACAGTGCTGGTAATTTTAGTTTTATATACAGCCAACTGAAACAATTACACAGCCTGTGTATATCTTATTATTGACTTAGGCTTTTCTCAAATTTCCTTAGTACTTAAGACCATACTTAGCTGTGAGGCTTACCTTGCTGCAAGTACCAGACCGGACATTGCTATTCATTAGGCTATCCTTGAAGAGTGCACACAAGGTTGTTCCTTCACAGTGGATGATACAGGGTGGTGTCTTCAGGTTGCGGTAAGGCACAAATGTGTTTGGGAAGACCGAATGGGTTTGTTTGTTTTTTTGTGATGATGTATTTTCCTTTTATTTATTCTTTTTGTTTGCTTTAATGTAGGAAGTGAGGAAAAAGTCTAATACGTCACCTACCATGGTGAGATGCTAGCTTCTGACACTTTAAAGTGTCTGTTAATAAAAATTTATTTTATCACTGTTGATCCTGCCAGGATCCTGGTCTTGTCCAGATGACCTCACCCTTCAAACATGGTCCAAACTTCTATATAGTTCCATTATAGTATGTTCATGTTTCGTTTCCTTTTTCCCTTATTTTTTTTTATCTTGTGTTTATTATTGTATTTGGTGTTAGGTTTTCCTTACATAGTGTGGTTTAGGGCCCCCATACACCTTACAATCTTACCATACAATTTCTGTTCTACCAAAACCATGTAATATGAGGACCTTTCTAATCCTTCCAATCACTATGCATTCTATCAGGGAGGACCTGGCACTACATAGTTGTTGGTAGATCTAATGGAAATTGTATGGAGTGATCTAAAGGTGTATGGAGGGGCTTAGAAGGAGAAGTAACGACAGAAGAAATGTAACAAAAAAAATAGTTCCAAAATGGATGATGTTTTTTTTGTTTGTTTACATGTATGCTCAGTGTCAATAAATGGCACCTTGGGGATTGGGGAGAGCAGGGGGTGATCAGAGAGGAGAAACACACAACCCCTATATACATGCTATATCTTCCGGTGCATTTTATTGCATGGAATATGGTAATTTTCTGGGTTTTACATCTACTTCCAGGATATTGGATGCTCCTCACTTCCTGGATTTTTTTCTTAAATTAAATTAATGAATAAACCAATATATTTAGTGTAATATAGTTAAACATAACATGGTTTAATTCCCAAAGATATTTTCTTGACATTGAGCAGTACTGTGCTGGCTCTCTGTGGCCGTGTTACTTTTCTTTGGCCTTACCGTGTATAAATACTCAGACATTAGGACATTTCAGAGTGTGACTGGAAAAGTGCTTTATCAGAGGGACATATTTCGGATAAACTGAGGGGGTTCTCCTGAGACTCGGTATTACCTCCATAAGATGTCCTTGTAGAGACGGCTCTGAGGTAATAATATACACAGTGATGATCTGGAGAGACCTGAGGTATCTGTTACCATAGCAAGCGCAGGGAATTATCATGAGGCAGCAGCTCTTGTAGTAATGCCGAATACACCAGCAAGATGACAACAACCCTGCATTCAATGTCAATCAGTGATTTACTCCTACAATGGCTGATTATCTTCAACATCCATATTGGAGTCAATTTATTAGGTGAAAGTAAATACTACAAACAACAACAAAAGAACCCCAGTAAAGGGTCATTCAGCATGGTATCGGCAGAATATCAAACCACATTGTTGTTCCTTATATAACGCTGGTTCTCCCAGATGTAGTGATTAAAAATTAATATTGCTTCATTACATTTGTAAAAAATAAATAATAAAGTAGTTGGTTGCCTTTTTTTTCCTGCGTAGCAGGGAATATTCTCGGGGAGTTTGTCATAATGTAGCGGTGATTGGTGTTTAGTCGCTTTGCGTTGGTGGGTATGATACAATACACACAAGTTATATTGATTTGGTAACTGGGTGCGTTTAACAGAGGCATTCTGCATCTAAATGTGGTATTTTTACTTTTTTAGTAACAAAAATTGTTCTATTACTAAAGCCCCCCATACACCTTAAGGCCCCCATACACGTGTCGGATTCCCACCGGATTCCGGCCGACGATTCCGGGCGCGTGCACACCAAACGATCGTGCCGGAATGCATGCAGCCCCACTTGTCCAATCGATCAGGTCCGATCGTTCAGGGGCCCAAAATCGGATCCGACAGAGACCAACATGTTGGTTCCATCAGATTGATTCTGCCCAGATCAGGGGGGTTGTTGCCATTTGTGAGGTGGACAATCGGACACGGAATCGTCCCGGAATCCGTTGGACAAGGTGGTATGCAGCGATGGATTACTTTAATTGGCAGATTGATCACACCTGGCGATTCCCTCCAGAATCGCTCGATCGGGTGAGTGATCAATTGGCCATGGAATCCGACACGTGTATGGCTTGCTTTAAGATCGATTTATACAATTTTCATTAGAACTACCAACAACTGTGTAGTATAGTGGCCTCCCAGATAGAATAGAATTGTATGGAAAGATTGTAAGGTGTATGGGGGCCTTTAGTAATAGTAATCAGTATTAGGCTATATTTCTACAACGTTAAGTGATGCGTCACGGATGCTCACCTGCCTTAATGCAGGGGCTGTGTTAGGACACATTGGGACATCTGCATCCGTATTGCATTTCTTCCCTCTTGACTCGTCAAAAAACACATACCCATGCGTTTTGTACCAGTTCAATGCAATCTCTATGGGCATGTTTTCACTTTTGCGTTCTCCCGCAGTGCCCACAGTAGGTCGCTAGCACCCAGCTGTCTTCCGTGATTAAAACTGTGGCACAGACCTGCAGGCCCGGAAGTGGGGGGGGGTGTGGCAAGATGTCCTGTCCCCCCCCCCCTTCCTGCCTGATTGTGCCCATAAGAGCGTGAATGGACATGGTTAAGAATCCATGGATGGAGATGCAAATGTTAACAGCGTCCATTCATCCCTATGGCCACTATCAGGGGTGATGGGCCATGCGTGTCCTGGGATCCAAGACATGGTAAGCTGCGTTTTAAATCGCAGCCTGCACTGCATCTGTTGCTGACCGCAGCTGTGGTGGTGACCTCATTTAAGTGGAAACAAGCCCTATGGGTGTGTTAACGCACCCAAACCTGTGTTGGTTTGCATTGCGTTAATGTTGACGCGGGGATCCACTTTGCCTGCGTTGGGTTGCGTTGATGTCAGTCAACGCATGTGTGTACTAGTCCATTGATTTACATTGGATGCGTCAACATCTGTCAAACGCAGGGAAATTGATGCTGTGGAAACATAGCTAACTTGCTTACATGTTTTCACTACTAGAAATTAGAAAACAGCATATACCTGGAGGTCAGGAATGAAATCTAAAAAAATTATCATTGGTGTTAGCTGTAGCTGACACTACCCATCACAATGCCTGTTGCCCTTTAGTGTGACCATTTACGTTCATGAGCACTGCATAGGATATACTGGGACTGAGGAAATAAAATAAGTTAATGTCCTCCTTGTATACCCCCAGGGCAAAGATGAGCATTGCATTTTTTTTTTTACTTTACAGTTTCTTTAAAATCATTGGATCAATTGTTTTGCAGACAGGGCGAGCCCATAGATTAGAAACTTCTTTCACTTCATAATCGTCAGATATATTGTTTTTAGTGATTCCTCAGTCCAGAAGATGAATCAATAGTCTGTATATATTTGGTCACTGGACACTCTTGATAGCAGGTTTTATATTATATATGCTGTATACACTGAATATCAAGGTTCTGTGTGATCTCTTTTTCTGTCTTTTATGTCTCTGAAGAATTTTGATAATTCTTATTCTTGTATCTATTGTAGTGGTAATGCATATTTACTCCATGAAATGGTTGGGTCCATCAGCTATATTTTTGGATCCTGTGGTTTCTAGGAGGGCAATGAAACTTCCCCACCAAAAAAACCCCCAAACATCTTCTCATCCTTTTTTTTCCCCTGTTGCTGCTTTCATACTCTTATTATTTACTGAGACTTTCCTGACAGCTGGGCCTTGCTGCAAGTACTGCAGCTCTTACAGCTCTTCTTACACTTTCTTTATGAACTCTATAAAAGGGCAAAATTAGAGCTGCAAAGTCCAATACTGTATCTAGTTTTATACTATATCATTCAGCTACAAATGATAGGCTTGACATGTGCTCTGCATATGATATCAGTTTAGGTAGGCATATACTCATCAACTTTTGCTAGATTGATTGTCAACCGATTGTCTTGTGCAATTAACAAACCACACAGGGAGATCGATGTAAAACTGACCTATTCCTTTCCAAAGGCATGTACATGTTTGCCAAAATCTGATTGGGTCCCATTCAGTTGAACCACCAGACACTTGTATGATCGGCTGAAATGACACAAGCTTTAATCCTTGTTTACCTGAAACTTTCTGATATCTAAGTTTATGTGGCAATACACACTAAAGGTGGTTTTGGAAAATCCATAATAAAGCGGTTTTAAACTAATACTGAATAAAAACACAAAAAGCACATTACTTACCTGTCAGCAGTTCAGATCCTGAAAAACTGCTACACAAAAAAAAAAAAAAAAAAAAACTTTCCTTCCTCAAGTTTTTACTGTTGGTGGCAACATCTTAATTAAGGTCAAGATGAAGCCACTTCCAGATCCATTCTTCTCAGGGCAGCTGACACCATCCCACCCCCCTCCCCCTCCCTCCTACACAGACTCGCTCCTCTGCAGGGAGGCGTGGGAGCAGAAGCAAAAGTGTGCTGCATCCATGGAGCTGTGGGCTGGGTGAAGAGATGCTTCTCTCTCCTCTTCACCCATCACAAAGTCTCACAGACTTCTCTGCGAGACTGAGCCACAAGGGCATCTGGGACAGATTTCTTAGATACCCTTGCAGCTTGTGACATATATTTCCAAGGCGATATGTAACACCGTGGGAGGGACTGTCTCACAGCTCCTGCTGTCAGAAATAGTTTTTTTTTTTTTCCAGTGATCTCTGCAGTATTGGCTAAGCTGCAGCCGATACTGCAGAGTGACCTACCAGGTGGTAGGTCCGCTTTAAGTTAATGGCCACATATAAATTTTTAAATGTAATCACTGCTTTTTGCATCTGTACTGGAGCGCTCAAATGTTCCTGGAAAAATGGATGCAAAAACAAAAGTTGATGTAAACAAAGCCTTAGTGCAACCCCTAATAGGCACATGTATTTCTTAATTTTT
>CM070034.1:141648333-141670176 GCA_036250615.1 Ptychadena robeensis
GGGGTATGGGACTGGCATGGTGGTAATGTAAGGAGGACAGGAGGTGTGGAGAAATTTTAAAAGCATCACTCCCTAAATCCATTAGCTTCCTGAGCTGGCCATGGCCTTAGATGGCCGCACGCATTCTGTCAAATTTTGACAGGTAAGGTTTTTTTTTTTCTTTAAACTCGGATCTGCTCTGTTATTGGCACCTCAAATGCCAATAATAGAAAGCAGATACCGAGTTGGAAGGTCTGCTTTAAAACGATCAACCGGAAATGGATGCCTTTCCACATGGTTCGATTGAACTAGGTCGATCGAAATTGACCAAAAAAAAAAAAGTGATCGGACATGTTAAAAAAAAATTGTGATTGATAAGTATTCATCAATTATATATGAAATCTTATTTTGTTGTGCCCGACGGATTTTGGTTCAATTAACCTCCTTAGTGTTCATCACGAGCCCATCTCGTCCAGAGTTTGTGTGAAGAACATAATGAAAGCCGCATATACCCGGAAAGCTACGGCGATGCTGCTTCCAGTCGCAGCATTTCCAGGGCTCTGCGGCTTCACTGATTGCGTCACGGTGACGCGGAAGGGGGCGAGGGCGAGCAGTGCCATAGACCTCCATGTTAATAGAGGGGCTTCTGCTCTCCAGACCTCACTGCCAGTGTCATGAATGACACTGGCTGTGTGGAGAGGGGAGGGGGGAGGGAGGAAATGGCAGGCAGTGTACACTGCTGCCATTGCCTGTACCACACTGTTAAAAACGGTGCGGTACAGGCGGTGCGCTAGGGAGGTTAAAATAATTAGCATACTTCTTTATCCGGTGGCAGGCATTTTTGTGTGTTAACGATAGAATTCCTTCTATGATGCTTTTGATTGATCGAACCAACATCGATCAAATATCGGTTTCTCCATGTGGGGGGGTATTTTGATCGCAGTATGATTGATCAAACCAACATCGATCATAAATAACAAATGACTCTGACATTGGTCGTAGGGAATATGAAACGTGTATAGGGGCCTTATTACACAAAAATGCCTTCCAACATGCACGATATTATACAAAGTTAAAGTATATCTAACCACAAGTAAAACATATTGAATTGTTGCTTTGAGAAATGCTTGTTATCCCTGGCATATATAACATGAACTTCTTTGTACTGAAAAGAAATTGGGACCCCAGTATCCTGCATGGGTAAGCTCGCAATTTGCTGACCGAAAAAAAAAAAAAGAACCCCGGCTAGTCTTGTATGTACCCTATTTTATGGACCGAATGCGAGACCCCCCACGGCCGAGTGGCAAGGAGATTAGCCAGGGAGCTGGAGGAGCTGTCAGATGAGATATCCCCTCACGTCTGGATCTCACATCTGAACTGTATTATTGCTTATTTCAGCAGAGTCCAGAGCCCTGCTAGTATAAGCAATGAAGAGAGAGATGGATAAACTCCTATCTATCTCTCTCATCATATCTGTGGGAGTTGCAATCACTGCAGCTTCCAAGGACACAGGCACAGCCAGAGAGGAGACTTTTTTTTTATTCCAATGGTATTACAGGGACACGGTATATTGTTAGTTAAATTATTTAAAATCTATTTCTTTATAGAGGAAAACATCGTAGTACATTATACTTTTTTAAACATTGCTGATGATTCACTGAGCAGTGAGTCACTTGTGTGATTTATGCCGCCATGGCCTATTGATGCATTGATAAGGCACTAGACTCCTTTCCCTGTGGTTGCAGTTATTCAATTTTTGAACAGCCTCAAGCTTAACTAACACTTTCTAATGTGCCTAGATTCCTGCATCGAACCAGGGATTTACACATTTCGGGAATGACTCGCACATCTCAGGCTACTGATGACAACTACACATTACAATCGTTCACATGGTATTGAGGTAGTTTATATGCGCCATTTTTTACTCCGACTTTCTGCCAGGAGCAAACTGATTGGCACTGGTTCATTTTGCTGTTTTTTTATGACATATTCAAGAGAAAGTGAAAAATTCACATCATGAGAATTCTTTTTATACCAGGGTGCTAAGAAATATACATACACTGGCTGGTTTTGTAAGATTGTTCCTAAGCAGTTGGCCTGAAATCTTCCTTAAGTGAACCCCCTTTTTTGTCTAGCTGTAGTCCAACTTCTCCATGCCATTATAGCATAGTAATAAAATGTTTATAAATAACCGATGGGTGTAGATGGATAGAATCTAATTATAAGTGGCTTATTAGCGCCAACATTCTAAATATAAGAAAAACACTATGACAATACATATGTGAAACTGTGGCACCCCTTTACCGGAATTTGGCCTTTCTGGTACACAAGCGGGACATGTGAAAAATCAAAACAGAGAAATACATAAGTATAGAGCAGTGGTTCCCAAACTTTCCTTGCAGATCCCCCTTTTCTATTTAGGAACATTATCAAGCCCCCCTCCCTATTCAAACATAGGTTAAGAATGAGGCCCAGCGCCCCCCGCAATACCTTTGCGTCCCCCGGTTTGGGAACCACTGGTATAGTGTAAAGGAATATTGTTTATTTAACAAAATTGTAATACATTACAATTTTTTTTAACACCATTTACAAGATCTTGACACATTTTGCAGGAGGTAGAGGAATGGAAAGGGAAAGTGTAATGTGCAAATATGAATGGAGTATGATGTGAAGTTTTAAGTTATGTGATATATGGGGTAGAATGCAATAGGAGTATATAAAAACGGGGAGTGAGGTGTGAAGGTAAGATTTTTTTGGACAGGGAGTAATATATAGTAAAGCACCTGCAAAGGGCTCTTTCACATTCTCTGCAATGTCAAACCACACCTTTAGGACATATGGCCTATGCAAAACCTTGTATACCTTGTGTTGCCAATAGCAAACCACATTGCACACCATGTCAAAGAGCCCTAAGGCTACATTTACACCAGTCGCTCCGGCAGCAGCCAGAGAAAGTTTAGATAACAACCCCATGACAGGTCTATCGAGTGAAAGACTGTTAACCAACCGGCAGGTGCCTAATGTTGCGGTTGGTTATTCTTTGAACGGCAGTGTTAATTTAGCCTTAAGCCCCTCGTACACGTTTAGATTGTGACCCAATGTTTTAGCCGATCGGCCGTGCGTGATGTTGGGTGTGATCATGCGCGGTCAATTGGCTCAAAATCAGGTCACAATCGGCCGATAGCACGCGGTCTCCATCCAAAGCAACGGACATCGACCATGTTTTCGAGCGGGATGGCAGCTTTAGATATGGGCCAGATAGATGGCCGTGAGTGCACATGGTGCTCCAAGCGGCCATTGATCTAGCCCATATCTATTCTGGTATGGGCAACTGGTATGGGCACCTTAAGACTTGCTTAGCCATATGTGGCCCATCGGGATAGTACCATCTGTGTTGACTTCTCTGCATTAACAATATACTCAAAATAATGAAACACTTGATTCTACAAAGCTGTTAAATTCCCCTCTGTGGGGTGATCGGGTCAGCCAGGGCATTGTACGTTTTACCAATTACAATGTTCTATACAGTTAATATAATGATCCCAATTAAACTGTGGCAGAGCATTGGTGCTTGTAATCTCTTAAAGAGAGGTGACTGCAACCATTTATAGCTCCTGCTGACTATTACAGGTAATGATTTTATAGGAAGTGAGAGCAGTCTACTAAATGGAAACAGTTATATCACATCTTGTTCTCATTACCTAATAATAGATGAATAAAAAAGAAGCGTAAAAGGTCTTCCCGAATCCTGCTATAAAAAGTATAATCTTTTTTTTACCAACCAGAATATAGAGGCAACCAGCACAATTCAGAGAATGTGAATCAGTATCTTTCTCTATTATGGATAATTAGCTTGGTATTATTATTCAGCAGTTCCTGTAGAGAGGACGCACCCACTTCTTCCGCCTGCTCCAGCAGAATGTGTTATTGTGGATACCCCTCACTGTGCCTCTGTTCATTAGCCAGCTATTCCTCAAGGCTTGTCGCTGCCCACACAATTTTTGGTGTGCTGCTTTTTCTGTTTTTGTTCCATACAGCTTGCAAATGTATTTTCCCTTTCTACTGGCTTCAGGCACAATGAAGACCAAAACTGAATTAGGAAGACAAGTCAAACAAGGCCTAAACTACTACATTAATCATTTAATGGTTCCAGGATTCCTTTAAAACCAGGATGATAGTTTGCAATGCAATATTTGTATTGTTTGTAAGTTTAAAACACCTATGATGACCATACTAAATGGGAATCGATTCTACAGTGAAAAGGAAGGAAGGAAATACTGCCATCCCACCAACACAATAGTTGAAATGAATATTGTATAAGCGTACATGAAATACAAATAAACTTTAAATACATGTGGAATCAAACTCCTAATACAAAACATGCCTTTTATTAAAGTCCCTATTAGGGTTGTTCCTCATTATTTCTCTATACAGGCATGTGATGATGGGCATCATCATTGTGCCCTGGAGTATTTCCATATCCCAATCTTAATGAGACAACAGATCGCACAGAAGGTCAGGTTGATATTGGTCATTTATGCTCTGGCCTGGTTAACGCAGTGAAAAACTAAAACACAAATATGAAGAATAAATTATATTCTATCCAGCCATCTGATGTAATGTAATGGAGTCTGTTGCCCAGCTGTACCGGTAGAACTCCAAAAAAGTGAGTCTGTGAAGGGGAAGGGAACAATGTTTGGCACAGAGTGATCAAAGAGGACAGTGAATGGCACAAAGTGATCAAAGGGGACAATGAATGGCACAGAGTGATCAAAGGGGACAATGAATCGCACAAAGTGATCAGAAGGGGACAATGTTTGGCACAGAGTGATCAAAGGGGACAATGATTGGCACAGAGTGATCAAAGGGGACAATGAATGGCACAGAGTGATCAAAGGGGACAATGTTTGGCACAGAGTGATCAAAGGGGACAATGATTGGCACAGAGTGATCAGAATAAGACATCCCCCTGAAAATTAGACCTAGCCAGCATTTATTTTATTATTTAAATTGTATGTAAACCCAAGGACAGTAGTCATCCATGGACCGCAGTATTATCGTTCAGTAGAAAAAGTTGCTTTAGAAGGACTTTATGTGATGGAAGTATTGACAGATACAAGTAAGATTTTTCAGGAGGTTCAGCTTCATCAAAAATGTAACAAATACTTGCAGATATCAGAAATGTTAGGAGCTATAAGCATACAAAAATTAATGCGTAGTGGAACATTATTCTGTTTAAGAATTAGGTCCTATAAGGTACTACATCTTTTTATAGTCTTTATAGTAGCCTTATGCCTGTCATAAGTGATTGCTGGATCTTTGTACCGGATGTACTCTAATATTTTGAGCCAGTGTGACAAGTCGCGAAGCTGTTTCAAATTCTACCACAGCAGATACAGTTACTAACAGAATAACTGACGCCCTGGTTTCATAAATCATCATAGCAGGGGACTGAACACCTATCTAATGAATGCTGACCCATATCCGTGTGTCACATATACTGTAGACCTCTATGTTCCTGACTTCCAAAGCACTCCTGTTATAAAAGTCTGGTCAATCTTGTTAGCACTTTTTTTTATAAGATGCCAAAAGGTATTCCAAGGGTGGGTGATTTTATTTTTCACACACACAATTCTTTCTTTTACAAGAAATGTTCTTGAGTTTTGCAAACAATAATCAACATTCGAGAACAAAAGGTACCGCACTGAAGGAAAGGAATTCAATTAACATCCATAGTTAAACACTCATTTTAAACTAGAAAGAGGAATTGAGGGAAGGAAAAGAAGTAGAGTGGAAAGAGAGGAGAGAAGAGCTGGGTAGAGGACAGAGGCCAACTAGGCAGAAAGGACTCGGGGATCACTAGAACTGGACAAAGTTCAAGGGAAGGCCACCAGCCTTCAGGTAGTCAATCCAAGGGGACCAAATTTTCCAGAAGGGCCGGTGGGAGTCTGTTAGGATTGAGGTCTGCAAACTTAATTCTAAAGTAATTGAATTGACTTGTTTGAAATATATGCTGTTGTTCTTAATTCATTGTTTTATAGTGATGACCAATACAAGCGTATTTCCTTATATGTTTTTTAAACAACCTGTGTGCTTCAGAATAAGAGAGTGCACTGACCTTTTGCAAAGGGTATTATACTTAGGATAATAAAATCTTTACTCCATAATGGTGGCTACTGAACTACAACCATAAGTCAGCACGGCGTTCTTCAGCATTAGCTTCAGTCAACAACCTCACAGTGTAAACATTTCAATACAGAGAAGTTTCCCTACACAAGGGGGTCAGGATGCTATAGTAAGTAAGGGTCCCCATACACCTTTAGATTTCGGTCAGATTTTCTTAAGATCTCCTTTTGTTTTACCAATCACAGAGGACCATATACTGCATACCGTAGTTGTTGGTAGATCTAAAAGATATCTGACCGAGAGATCTAAAGGTGTATGGCCAGCTTTAGGAATGTGTGTTCATGATTTGTTTTACACTACCACATCATGGCCAAATTTATAGACTGAATAATGGTGTACACCCCTGACCTATGGTTACGACTTGCCACATCATTTTTAAGAAGCCATGGATAAAGTTAATAGATGGCATAGATGACTTTGCAGGGGTCAACAGTGCATAGTGCCTTACCATACAGTAATCAAGGTATTGGTGTTGCTTTCAAATGTTGATGGGTCAAAGAGAAGTTAACATTTAACTTAATTTTTTGGTAGTAATAATATGCAGTTTTGTAAAGCTTAGAGACTATTATACTGTTAATAGTTGTATATATTACTCTAGCTAGATATAATGCCTGTCCTGCTTCAAAGATGACTCAACTAAAGAAGAAAATGCAATTGTTACTCCTTTATTTTAATTTCCATTCCCGGCAATAGAGAATTGCTGGTATAATTTAAGACTGAGTCACAAATGCTGCTTAATGGCTGTGTGATGACAAGCTTCTCTGTCACTAAGTAGTCAGCGGTGTATTGTGTTCTTGCAACGGGAGTTCTCCATTCTTTATATTTCTAGACCTCATTGCATCATTTGTATTATTCCAGGGTTATGTTATTTTAATCACAGCTAACTGGTCTTCGCCTGCAAACAAAATAGAAATGATTATAAATTAACCTTGTAGGCCTTTTGATTTTACAAATGCAAAGGAATATGAAACCTTTGTAACCCCTTTGGTTGTTCATAGATGACTTCATTACTTATGCAGTCAATGCCTATGACTATATATACATTTTTAGATGTTCATCTATTCAGTGCCAAACTACAACAGGACAAATGTTACATAGAAATAGTACAGTATGGGCTCACTTCTCAAATCGTATAAACTTAACAATATTCAATACCGTATATGCTAATATCAGCCAACCCAAATATAAGCCTAGTTATAAGATTTACCAAAAAACCTGGAAAAACTGCATGACTTGAGTGTCAGCCTAGGGTAGGAAATGCAGCAGCTAAGGGACAGAAACACAAAGAAACATGCTTTTGTAGTTATTGGATATGGTTGTGTTAATTGCAAACCCCCTAAACATGGTTTTTATTGCAACAATTGCTGGAGATGTAGAGAAGGGTTGTGGTAACATTACAAAAACAGGAAGTATGTCTTGCATACAGTCAAGTCAAAATGTTTAAGTAGTCTCAGATTAAACTTAATTTATGTAAAAACTACATGTGTTTGATATAATTTTTAAAGGACTCCTACAACCCTCTAGCAAATGTGGTGATGATACCATGTTCAGGGGCTTGGCAATTAACTGATACATTTCAAATGCATGATTTTGTGATTTTAATCTCTTTACCCCAGTATAAGCTGAATTACATTTTTTCAACATGCTTTGAGTGCTAAACAAATCACCGTACCATACCATAATACATCTGTAGAAGCAAGAAGTGCTTAGTTCTATGATCGGTAACTGTATTTAATATTTTAATATATTCCTCTTTTTATTTTTAATTTGTGACTCAGTAAGATTTACTGCTAAGATAATTGCATTTAAATTAAGTGGAGTGCATTTAATCTGGCCATACACGGTTCTATTTTTCTAAAATTATTGCATTCAGATAATCATTTCAAAATCGGTTCCTTTTTTTGGATCAAAATCTAATTAGATCTAAATATTGGATTGAAATTGAGCAGTGATGGGACATGTTGGTAAATTTTAGTCTATCGTTCAAGTATTTAGATCAACTTTTTTACCCTATGGTACTATGGAACATGCGCACAGAGCTAAATTAAAACATGTATTTATCTGTTTGGAATCTATTAGATTATGTGGTGGAAAAAGCGATCCAAATGTAATATAATCAAATTTAATATGATCGTATTTGAAGCTTTAGTATTTACCTCCCAACTTCCTGCATGCAGCAGTCCAGATTTCCTTTACACTTTACAGGGGTGGCTCCAGCCATTTTTTTTTGAAGGTGCTACCTGGGTGCTAGGAATTTTCAAAGGGGAGCTTGCCCTCCCAAAAAATTTGACTTCCATGTACAACATGGGTGCTAAGCACACCCAAGCACCCCTCTGGCGCCGCCACTGACACTTTAGTACTCACAGCTTTTAAAATTTTGGAATCCAAGCCTCTGGTTTTGTTAATGAAAGTAAATTTATTAATAATGTTATATTTTTATTTTGAGTGATTAAATGTTAAACTTTTTTATAGGAGTTAAATTTCTTCCAGGAGAAAAAAAGGCTAACGAGGCGCCCGTTGTTTAAAGCAGAATCTTCTGTATTTTATTTTTGTTTAGAACAGTTACAGGTTAGATGTCGTCGCGTTTCATGGCAACTCACGCCATTTCTTCAGGACAATGTATATTAGAATCTCATTATTATTATTATTAAGTAACTCATTTTTACTTATTAAGTAACTCGTTTTTACTCTCCCATCACCATGGGGAAAAAAGAACGTCCAGCACCCATCCTAAATGTTAAACTTGCATTTAACCATCTTGTGTTCATATTATTAATACCCTAATAGGATGCAGGGGGTGCAATAGTCACCCCTACCCCCCAAAGAAGCATAAGGGGGCTAGGGGTGACTATTGGACCCCCTGCTTCCTATTAGGGTATTATTAATATGTTACATTAGGGGTTGGCAAGGAATTGTTTGGCAAGCAGTACCCTTAGTATTTTCTAATTCCATCTTGTGTTCATGCTCAAATTGTCAAATGTTAGGGTACAGACATGATGTACTGTTCTAAAGTCACTTCTAATCTGCTTAACTAGCACATGTAGCACCTCCAAAATGGCAAGGACTCCGTCACACTTAGAACAATGATGCTGTAGTACAGTCGGAAGGTGCTGCTTGTTTTACTCTTCATATTGGAGGCGTATTTCTGGCCCTAACAACCCACAATCGAAGCAGAAGAACAAGCTCAGTACCAATACACCACAGTGGAGGATCCACCTTCAGCATTGATGTGGATTGTTGGACTTCAGTGCAGCTTTTGCTGATACACCCACAGTAGACTGCTGTTCAGAAAAAATATATATCTGACAATAATGACTGAAAAGTGTTTGTCAGCAATGTCATTCTCGATTATCTGCTTCACATGCCGCCAATCCCCATGTTGTGAATAGAAAACAGGTGCTTCTCCGCTTCTGTTGACAGACAAAAATGTCTGAACATGTAGAGGGTTGTCTTCTAGAAGATGTTCACTGCAAGTCGCTTTAATGATGGGAGCCTGGCTGCTAGATTGCTTTAACTAGCAAAAGTGATTAGGTGGATACTGAGCAATTACATAACTATTTATAGGGTGTGAGCTTATTAATTTGACAAGTTGATATTTGATATGCCTGTGAGGCTTTCAATAGAAGGATGACAAAACAAATTCCTCATAAAATATATTCTGAAATCGTGTTGGATTTCCTGGTAATCTTTGGAAGTATGATTCCTTAAACAATTAACTTTCACCACTGCTAACAATTCTTTACAAATCCCTACACAGTAACATACAGTCAGGTCCATAAATATTGGGACATCAACACAATTTAAATTTTTTTGGCTCTATACACCACCACAATTGATTTGGAATGAAACAAAGTCAACAATCAAGTGAACACTTAACCAGAGTGTATACAGAGGGTTCACCACAAGATGTAAACCATTGGTGAGCCTCAAAAACAGGAAGGACAACAAAAGCCTTCACAGTTATGGAACAATTTACCAGTGAAGGGAAGAGAAGAGTTTGGAGAAGAAATCCAAATTTCCAAATCCATTGTGGTGGTGCATAGAGCCAAGAATGTTAGAATTTTGTTTAAAGCTAGCTATAGGCGAGTCGATTCCTGAGCGATCGATGGGCGATCCGATCGACTCCGGTGAAGTCACAGGCGTCGATCGATCGTCCATACAAGTCTGTGCCTACCACCTTAGCCCACCGATTCCTGGACGATTCTGTTACCAGTCGATCGATTCACAAATGTCAGTCGATCGGAAATGATCTCATCAGGATGGGTGTATCCGTTTCCCAGCAGCTGTCAATAAAGCTGTCAAATCTGTGCGGATGTCGTGATGATCAATCTTGGGCCTCCACCAACGTCCCTCGATGAAAACACTGACAGGTTGGTTCCCTGGCCGATCCGATTTGGGGGCCATATCGATTGGTCGGGGTCGATCTGTCAAGGTGGGCTGCACTCGATTCCTCGCCGATCGATCGGCTTGCACGCACCTGGTGATCGGCCAGGAATCGAGTGTAAAATCGACCTTTGTATTTCTACCTTTAGTCCCAATATTTATGGATCTGACTGTAGCTTGTAAATTAAGCCTTTGTATTATGGCTTTTCTGCCTTTCAGTATTCCATTATAGTGCTTCAGATTGAATGCTTCCTGGTGCAACTGGTAATGTTGATACTCAACATATATTTATTTATAGAAGTGACCTTTTAAGGTTAATTTCTTCCATCCCGCAGTGGATAAGACCTTTATTTTGTACGAATACTGAACATTCAAGCTGCCGTTCTGACTTTAAATTGGCAGTAATTTAATTCCTAAGTAAAATTCTGAATATTTCATAAACCTAATTTATGGAAAATAATTAAATCATGTGACAGCTTTGGCCATTTTAGCAATCATATTATTATCATATTAGTTTTTAATTGGCATAAACAAATGTACTAGAATACAACTTGTAATAGACTGGCTTTTAAAATATCAAGCATTTCCTATTTATTTTATATACTTCTGCCAGATTTTATTACCTGGAAAAATATACTGGAGTGGAACTACAGCCACATTGTGGAACTCCTTTGACATTCTGGCAAATACTTCAATCCCCACCCCCATTTATAAAGTGTTACCCAGAACCTTTAGCCCAGATCCAGAGAGCATCACTGTTTGGCCCTTGCATAGCACACAACACACACAGGTGTTGTTATATGAAGACACAAACATCTGTGACACTCCATACACTGAAAGGCTGTGGAACACAAAGCAATGAGGCTCAGTAAGCATCCTAGAGTGTGGCTAAAGGTCATTTATATTTTTATACTTCTAGGTAGATTCTATGCGGTGAGGTGTAGTTATAATAGTGGGGTGCAAAGAATAATTTTTAATCAACTTTAAAGTTTATCTTATGTTAATAATCCATCTGTACCTAGTAGTGAGATGGTCATGAGAGATAACCATTCATTTTTGAAAATACATATTCACTGCCTTTGAGACAAGGAGTTTTGGTACCCTCCGAAGATATGCACAATAATAAAATGACTAAGGCCAGGATTTCACAAGCTTGTAATGAAACCTGGCAAAATCGTAGTTTCGTGTTTTTGATTAGAAATGTGCACATATCCGCGATGCATGCGCATCCAATAGCGGCACAATTTTTGCAATGGGACTCGCATCCCTAGAATGTTCAAAACTAAGAAAAATGTATTTCTTTCTTAAAAGGATTTACCGTATTTTTCAGACTATAAGACACATCAGACCATAAGATGCACACAGTTTTTAGGGCAGGAAAAGCAGAAAAAAAAGATTTAATATGTTTTCACATCAATTGGGTTAATGCAATGAATTCAATAATTGCAATATTCAATTCAGCCAGCAAGGGTCACTAGCAGCAGTACACTCTCAGACTCAGCGTCATACTTCACACTGATAGGGAGGAGGAGGGGGGCAGACATCTGCAGTCTTCTCCCTCTCCTCTGCTCTGATCAGCTGTGACTGTGTCCGTGGGAACTGCCGAGTTATTGCAGTTCCCACAGACACTAAGAGAGGGAAAGATGGCAGTTCATCTCCCTCTTCATTGCCTATGCCAGCAAAGCTCTGCTGACATAGGCAATTATACAGTACAGCTGGGAGAGCCGACACCACCCGGCATCTCTCAACTGACAGTTTCTCCAGCTCCCCCGGCTAATCTCTGTGCAGGGAGAGCTGGCGGGAAGCCAAGATGCGACCACCGGAGGCTGAGTGGCCGCGGGGGTCGCACATTCGGACCATAAGACGCAGGCACTTTTTGCCCCTAATTTTGTCCCCAAATGGTCCGAAAAATACGGTAATAGCAATGTTTTTGTATGGTAAGCATTTGGTGGAATTTACCATTGTTGGCATCTAACTTGCATATTCATTTTGGACCTGTAAATTGTCCCGTTTTAATTAATTGGAACAAGTAAGCTTGTCTAAGACAATAGCAGCCTTCAGTTTCTCAGACAGGTGTTTAATTTGAATATTTAGCTTCGCACTTGTGTACTGCATTCTTATGGGAGAAAGGGCACTTCATTACATCATGTACCAAGTGTATAATGGTGTCTCTGAGGAAATAGAACAGGTAGTTAACCTTGTGCTCTCATATTCAACGTTTGACTCACTCTTAATTTCCATTCCATCCCTCTAGCAACTAGTGAGATTATTGATTTACCACTCTGTATTAACAGACCATAAAATACTAAAGAAGGGCAGAAGCATAGAAATGTTTTCCTATAAATCTTTCTTTTGGCTGCTGAAACCCATTAATATTACATCTGTATGCTTCTTTTTTAGTATCACTAGTGGCCGACAGCAGGCAGCTTTACAGATACTAGGTTTTCCCTTAGACAATAGTCTAACATAATCTAGTATCTGTATGAGGATGTTAAACATTTTCTAGGACAATAGCCTAAAAAGGTTTAAATGCTTTGAGACTTAACAAACGTATTGAATGTATGCTATGTACTATATATGTGAACCTTCTATTGCTCGAACGAAGCCTGGCGCTTAATTTTTCTCAAATCTATTATAATGTATGTATGTATTATGTACACCTAGATTTGTGACAAGATTGATTACATGGTTTGGAGCTCATCTTTTGATTTTTACATCTTGGCTACAATTGTTTGATTCAGTTTATCCTTCTTTATATATATATATATATATTTTTTTTTTTTTTTGTTCAGAGTAATTTTCTTCTGTGCGCAACATTTCCTCTTTACTTCAGGATATGTTTGGTAGCTGCGATGAACTCATTACTCTGAGGTCAGTTTGAATACTTCTATACATCATGTATAAAAATAAAGCAAATATCCAGATCATAAGATTTCGGCTATCTGTATGCACTGGTGTATTGCAGCTCCTTCTGGATTTAAAAACATACATTTTATTTAAGCTATGATCACAGTAAAATGAAAATCCTTATTTCCCCCTTTTATAGGTAATAATAAACAGCACAATCACACCCAACATGACTTTTACAAAGACATCACAGAAGTTTGGTCAGTGGGCTGACAGCAGAGCAAATACCGTTTTTGGACTAGGGTTTGGATCAGAGCAACAACTCTCAAAAGTAAGTCAATTACATTTGTATCCTCAATGTGATAATGTTTTTTTTGTCATACTATGTATCAGGAGCCCCTCTTTGAGTGTATTTCATTTTGGTATTGGAATTTTGTGTTTAACTTTATGGGTGAGCCCTGCCAACTTTTAAATGTCTTCCTTTAAATGTGCCTCTTGGCCAGCTATGTTGCCTTTTTAAAATTTTGTTTTACATGTCTTTAGCATGATAATAAAGCATTTCCATTTTTCATTACATACATTTAGACATATTTTAGACCCAGTTAAGCCCCCCATACACGTTCCGATTTTTCTCCCGACCAATTTTTCGTCCGATCGTGTCACCCAATTTTCACCTTAAATGTTTTGGTCGGTCGGCTGGCATAGAAAAGCGGAATTCGAATTATCACCGGTCGATCGGCCCGACACTATTTAACAGCAGATCAGACTGAAGCGGTACCGACCGTTTTTTCGGCCGATTTTTGAGAAATCGGGATCAGTTGGGTACATAATTCCGTATTCGATTAATCTCCCGGCAACGTTGGTCGGTCGAGCAAAATTCGTACGAAAAATCGGAACGTGTATGGAGGGCTTTAGATTGTGAAGCTGTTTTTGTGCCTTGGGGTGGTCTTGGTTTGAGGCAAGGCTGAAAGGGTACTTTAAATAACTTCCTGAAAATGGGTAGACATGGTTGCACCTATTTGGGATTTTGAGCCTCTATAATGAAAAAGTACTGATTTTCTATAAAAGAGGTAGGCCTGTAACAGCTCACATGTAGAGGAACCACTTAATGATGCTAAATACACATGGAGCATCAAAAGAAGGCTAAAGCTGGGAACACACCTGTAGATATAGTCCTGATTGATGGGCGATTTGAGCACTGTGGGCGCTCAAGGCCATCTATCTGGTCCATATCATATGCGGCCATCCGCATTTGCGAACAGGACCAATCAATCCAGCTTGATAGGGATATCGGACATAACTGTAAACCACGGTCGATGTCTGCTGCTTTTTATGGAGACCGCTTGGTCTCCATGCAAAGCATCGGCTGAGCTGGAGCTCCTCCGATATCCAGCAGCAGCGTGATGACCCTCGAACGGCTCCACTATCAAGCTATGTGTTCCCTGCTTAAGTGTGTGCAGTGAAAGAGTAGGTAATCTCAATAAAGAGGAAGACCCTTTGAAACTGTGCAAGGCTAAAGCAGGGTACAGGCGGCTCGATACTCGATCCTGCTGTCAGATATCGGCTGGCTGGGGAGAGACGGCTCTGCTCTCTCCCCGGCTCAGCTGAAGCTTTGCTTAAAGAGCAGTGGTCTCTAGACTAGATTGCCGTAATTACGGTCATGTCCGATAAAGCTGTGGCGCAGATAATATGGGTCAGATAGATGACCGTGAGCATGCACAGCGCTCGAAATGGCCATCGATTTGACTCCTATCTACACGTCTGTACCCTGCTCAAGGGTCCCCATACACCTTTAGATGTCTTTTAGATCTCCTTTTGTTTTACCAAAACCATGTAATATGAGTGACCTTTCTGTGTTCAATCACAGAGTTGTTGGTAGATAGAAAGTATATCTGACATAGATATAAAGGTGTATGGCCAGCTTGAAAGGCAGGCTTAATGTCCGCTTCAAGGGCTAGAGAACAAAAAGATGTTCATCATTAAACTAGCCATACACGTGTCGGATTCCATGGCCAGTCGATCACCCATCCGATCAATTCCGGCGATTCTGCCGGGAATCGCAGGTGTGATCAATCGGCCAATTAAGAGTATCCATCGCTGCATACCACCTTGTCCAACGGATTCCGGGACGATTCCGTGTCTGATTGTCCACCTCACAAATCGCAACTCCCCCAGATCTGTACAGAATCGGATCAGAAAGACCAACATGTTGGTTCTCTGTCTGATCCGATTCTGGGCCCCTGAACGATCGGACCTGATCGATCGGACAAGGTGGGCTGCATGCGATTCCGGCACGATCGTTTCGCGTGCATGCGCCCGGAATCGATCGTGCCGGAATCCGGTGGGAATCCGACACGTGTATGGGGGCCTTTAGTCTTAAGCCCCCCATACACCTTTAGATCACCCCATACAATTTCCTTTAGATCTACCAACAACCAACCAATGTAGTGCCGGGTCCTCCCTAATAGAATACATAGTGATTGGAAGGTTTAGAAAGATCCTCATATTACATAGTTTGGTAGAAGAAAAGCTTCATGTATCTTTTTTTACATTATCAATGTATCTTAAGATGTATTGCCTTTTGCCCTCCAATAGATACTGTAAAATTTTGTCCTAACACAGAAAAAACAGTACTCCTGTCAATGCACAAAGGTTTGACTCAATCTAAGACGGTCCTAATCTGTGTTTTTAGATTCATGTACATAAAAAATGTGTAGTTAGTTAGTGTAGTTAAAATTTTTGACTTGTGGCCCACATTGGCTTCTTAAATTTGATAAAAGGGCCAGGCCAAGAGCATGTAATGGCCTGGCCACCATACTTAAAAAAAAATAAAAAAAATAGAGATTACCTGTTGTCGCCATTAGAATGCACCCACAAGGTCATCACGTGCCACTGTGTTGTCCCCAAGGCAAAGTTTGGACACCTAGGAGTTATGTGCACTCATTGCAGAAAACAAGGTAAAATAAAGGCTGGACAAAAAAATTAACAGGCCGGATCCGGCCCCCCGCGTCTTAGTTTGCCCACCCCTGGATAAGAACTTTATAAAATTGGTGTATTTTACATTACATTTTTCTCTTAGTATTATTTAAAGACTAGTATTAGGCCAAGTAGTCAGGGTTATGATGCTAATATGCCAACCCAGGTGTGTTGTTTGTGACCACTTATGATCAACTCATACTATTTTTATAAAGGAGTTTTCCTCCTCCTTTCAAATATGTGTTCATATTAAAATGTTTGAATGTATCAATTTAACTATTAAATAATTTAAATTAATAGTTAAAATGGGACAGGGAGGATAGTGAATTAAGTACAAGCTGTAAGAGCAGATAAAATGCACCTAAAATAGTCTGAGGATTATGACGATTGCAGCTTGGAAATAACATTGCAAGAAATTCCCATAGCAACCTCCTACTTGACAGAACATCTCACATACGTCCTCCTACATTCATTAGAAGCAGCTTGTCTTATTTTTTCCCAGACATTTTCTATGGGTTTATGGCATGTGCTGTGTTCGCTTTCCTGATCTACATTCAGTTTTTTTTTCTTTGTAATATTCGACTTCCCGGGTAGAACATAAACATATCCAGACTTTTTTAATCAACTGATGATTGCCTGCTTGTTGTGTGTTTAAAATACCAATTTTAAGTATTCTTCAAGTAGAGGATTATTTTTGACATCTTTAAATGTCTGGCAGATTCAGCTGGATCGTTGCTTGAATATAAAAATTAGATTGTGTATTTAACAAACCAAAAGGGAGCAAATTCAAAGTTTGCTGTTAAAGTTTATGCTAACTTTAAATGCTGTTCTGCTTTTGTGCTTCTAATTTGTTTTCCTCCTTCCAATCATTCTATGACTTCATTGATAAGTGTTTGTTGCTGACACTTCTGGTAAATAGTTTGGAGGTTTAGTTTAGTGGATTGGAACATTTCAGGCCTCAATGAGCAGTGAAAGGAATTGTAGGTATGGAAAACTTTAAGTGATAATATATATTTATTGCTATATCGGGCAACATTTTTTTTATATAGCTGGAGAACCGTTATAGCTACATATTAAGGGTACTGTTAGTATGGCAATTCAGCCCTTAGCAAGTAGGGCGTACGTGTCTGGAAGTTATAGCAGACCTATGTAGAACACATACAATGCATTTTGAAAAGTTTTGAAGACTTTGTGTGAATGACAGGCTATGTGTCTACAGTGTCCATGAGTCTGCCAAGTCCCTCCGCATCATTTATGTTTTAGGACATCTGTGGACATCCTGTAAGGCATGCGTTACAGATGGGGGGATCTTTCTGCCCATTCGTCTGCTCCTTCGCAATCCCAGAAGTAATGTTTTGTTTGTTTTTTATAAAAGGAAATCTGTCTGTTACCAGCAGATACCCATCAACTGGTAACTGATTTAATTCATTGTCTATGGGTGGGACAGCCCCCCATACTTGAGCTTCATTGACATAGTTACATACACATTTGCGCAATGTAACGCAACACATTACATCGACGAATGTGGAAACATACTAATTGATTGTAATGTAATGCATCAACATCCCTCCATTTGACATGGGGTTTTGATGCCTAACTTGTAAAGGCAATATAGAAATATAGCCTTACACAAGTTTCCATGGGAAATCAGTGTACCATGCCGATCGCAAACCACATGCATTAACATAAGCAGATGGCAAAGTATATAAGAGCCCCAAGCCCAACATGGATATATACTAAAAAAAAAATTAATTATAAAAGAAAGCCAAGCCAAAACTTTTTTTATCGTTTTTTAATATGCCATCTTTTTCAACAAGTTCTAACTCTAATTTTGATCATTGAATTGAAACTAGAACTGTCATAATACCTAGGAGTTAAACTACATCACGGCCTATATTTTCTTTCAATACGACTTGTCTAAGCCTCTGATGGCAACAGTATCTACTGGGTGCATAAGGACTATTTCCAAGGTAGTCACTTTGCTTGTCTGTCCTTTTTTTAATGAAAATATGGAAACTCTTAGTTTTATGTTTTTTGGTTCACAAGTGTTATCCCATGATGCCCATTATATACAGCTAACTGTACCCAGTACTTAAGAAAAGCTGGTGCTTTGTAACAAATATTTAATTGTTTGTTCTTCATCTGGGTGACTGCTCATCCTGGTCACCATTTCTTTCCTCTGTTTATCTTCTGTCATTGTGCTCTTTCCTTTGCTGTCACTGCTTTAGTGCTGAGTGTTTTGAAGGCAGAGAAGAAAAATTCTATGAGTGTATGACCCACATTTCTTGTATTGTTCCTCCTTAATGCAGCTGCAGGAAAGCATTATTCCTAAACAGTCCCCACAGAGCTAAGGATGAATACATAAGAGTCTTTTTATTTTCTATACACGTTTTCAGGTATGCAGACAAGACTGTATAAAGGTATGATCTCATTTAGTTTTAGAGGACTATTAGCAGTGATGCAAGTAGCCCCTAGATCACACTTCACATCTAACCTTCCCAAAGGTAATTTGTTTTCTGTAGAATTACAACATGCACTTGTCTACTGTACCACAAGGTAATAATCCTATTGTAATAACTTTATAGCTGATGCAGAAGAAGTTGTATCTGAACATTCATTCAGATTGAGGATAGATATAAACACAGAGTGGTTATGTTGAGGTAAAGGCTGGCATTTTCTATAATTAACTCCAGCTTGTTAATATTTAGAAGGGTTAGAAGGAGCAATGGTTAACCGGACTGTGTTTCTTTATCTTTGTACTTGCCATGGCAACCACTGCATCATAGAAAACTAATAGTGGTTTAAGACAACTAAACCCACTGCTCAGAATCCCTAAAAATAACTTAATTGTTTTAAGCACGTCTGCACTCCAAGCTGTGCTTACATTACATATACAGTAGCTACATGTCTAAGGCAGATCTACAGCTTTAGTTACATGGTTGCAAGGCTTGAAACATTCCCTTTATAGGACTTGATTGTTCTTTGAGAAACTGAAAAAATAAAGCCCTTTAAAATATTACTGCCACACTGCTGCTGCTTCATTAAAAAAAAAAAGGGGGGCGGAAAACAATATTATCAATTAAATACATTTAATGTATTTATGTTTTATACAATGAAGTCATAAGTGTTGGATGGGTGCAAAAGGGGTCGGAAAACAAATTGCTTCCTTCATCAAAAGGAAATAAAAGAACCATTTTGCATATTTTCATACCCAGTGTTCAGGCAGTGGAGTTGATCATAGTAGAAAAAACACAAAGTGGAAGTGTTGATCATTTATTTTTATCAATTAACATGCAGTAAATGAACAAAAGATAAATCGAAATCAAATCAATATATGGTGTGTCCACCCTTTTTACTTCAAAACAGCATTAATTTTTCTAGGTACACTTGCACACAGTTTTTGAAGGAACTCGGCTGGTGGGTTGTTCCAAACATCTTGGAGAACTAAGCACAGATCTTCTGTGGATGTCGGCTTCCACACATCCTTCTGTCTCTTCATGTAATCACAGACACACTCCAAGATTGTGAGATCGGGGCTCTGTGGGGTCCATAGTATCACTTCCATGATTTCTTGTTCTTTACGCTGAAGATAGTTCTTAATGACAAATATAAAGGTCCCTACTCGAGGTCAAAGCCTCAAAAACGAATCTGTTTTTTTTTAGGGACTCCACATGATTATAACACAATCTCGTTACTGGTGTGATTGTTTTAAAAAGTCTTTACTACATTAAAGGACTAATACTCCATGTATATTAAAACATACCATATCTTTGGCAATCATGCCACATACTAATATCAAGGTACATTAATAAAAACAATAACAAAAAATAGAAAAATGTTTCATACGTTTAGCCATTGAACATGATCTTGGGGTTCAAATCCTCCAACATGTTTCACCTAATTGTGGGCTTCCTCAGGGAGGTGAGGCTCTAGATCAAACAGAGTCTATTCTAAGCACTTAGAATAGACTTAAGTGCTTAGAATAGATTGTTTAATCTAGAGCCTCACCTTCCTTGATGGATCTGCCTGTATTTTTCAGCATTGAGAACACCATTTATCATGACTCAAACTCCATTTGCAGGAATGCAGCTACAAACTTTCAAGGCAAGACACTTATTATTGTACCCCCCCGGCCCCTTGACCAACAAACTGCCTTTTGCTACAGTCCAGACTAATCAGTCCAGATCACCTGCTGCCATTTTTCTGCACCCCAATCCCTAGACTGTTCGCACCCAAACTCATCCAAACGCATTCAAAATTGCACCCACCCCCCCCCCCCCCCCCCCCCCAAAAAAAAAAAACCAGAATGAAGATGCATAAATGGAGACATGAACTAATGCTGGAACGTTCAGGGATTAACCAGATGATAAGAGGCAGCTGTAATGCTCAAACTTTATTAAACAATGAGGCCCAGCAGGAGTCACACATTAACCAAACCGCAAACTGCAATACTCTAGTCCTCTGTAATTAGTCCACAGAATTTAGTCCAACAGAAGGTTGCCCCCACAATATGAGAGGTGGCTTGGTCTTCTCACCCCATGTAAGTCCAGGGGCTGTACGGCTAGGGGCAGCCAATGTCAGTGGATGCTGGTATGGTGGGCCGGCGTAGCAGTAGCTCCACGGCAGTCTTGGAAACTGGGCCCTGGAGTAAGGGCTGACGTCCACCCCATTGGAAAGGCAGTACTGGCAGCGGGCGTGAACGGTGGCAATATGCATATACAATGGCGTAGTACAGTGGCGTGTGCTATTTTGCTCTCTAACACGTATGCCAGAATATACTGCTGGGAAAGGTAGGCCTCGACTGGAGCAGTGAAGCTGCGTGTGCGGTCTCTTCCTCTCTTTCCTCCAAGAGCACCGCCCCTGGGGCGGGTCTCAATCTTTTATCCTCTCCCTTCCCTGAGGCATCTTGGTCCACCTAAAGGGCCCTCCGCATCCATCTAGCAAACCACCGCCACTACAATGTTAATTCAGGAGTATATATATATATATTCTATGCATTAATTGCACACCATTAAAATACCCCTTCTTTACGAACAACTCCATTTTATAGCAGATTTATAGGGGATTCATTTTTTTTTTCTTTTTATATACTTTTGGAATTCTTGAACAAATCATGAGGTGGGATTATTACCTAGTCCTGTATCAAGTCTTTAAATCCCATCAAATAAATGTACTTCTGTTCTCAAAATATTCTTAGGATTGTAGAATGTGTGGTTTTTTTTTTTGCTTTAGTATTATGCATTAAAGACCTAAATTCTCTGTCTTAGGTTAATAACGCTAACAGTTGAGATGCCATCCTTCTAGAATGCCTGTGGGTAAAATGTCATGCTTATCAAGGCTTCACCTCCTGTTGATCTTCCCTTTTCCATGTTGATTGGAGCCAATCAATAAATGTCAGACCGAGCAGTTTCTGTTCACAACTTGTAACTTAGTTACCCGTGTACCATTTCTGCTGGTCGACAGCACCTGTGC
>CM070034.1:141674064-141714639 GCA_036250615.1 Ptychadena robeensis
AGTGTGTGTTCTCTGTGGAGAGCGTCCTGTAGCCATGGTAACACTGCTCACTCGTTCTTAAATTGTAACAATGTATCTAAGCGAGCCGCTCGCAGCTTCAGGCAGCACGGATTCAGTAACCGGCTGCCATAGATGGTCCCCTGTACCCCCCTGCCTGTGGCACCCGGCGTATAAGACGACCCCCAACTTTGGGCAGGATTTTAAGGTACTGAAAAGTCGTCTTATACACCGGCATATACGGTAGATAGATACATAGATAGATAGAAAGGTATATTTTTTGTGTGTTTAGCATGACATGATATGAGCTATAGGTTATATAAACCAATTTGTAGTGATGTCAATTGTTTTCTGCAGGAAAAACCCATTGGGAAATAAGTGGAGTTTTGTTTCAATGTGATCGTGCTAAATGTACCATGTAGCGAAGTGCGTAGAGATAATATGTGCGTAGAGATAATATGCGAGCCCGCCAAATTCTAATGCCCCGCCCTGTTCAGTCGCCATTATGCCTGTAGTCAGACCACTATGATTACTATGCACAGGTTAGGTTATCTTGAGGCTGCTGTTGCAGTAATGGAAATGTTAAAAATCGAACACCCAATGTGGTGTGTCATTCAATTCAATTACAATTGATATACGATTCAATGGTCGAATACTTTGATCGAATTGATGATCGATTTGTTGCAAATTCAACAGTGTATGGCTACTTTTATAGAAATGGCAATAATGAATACAATTGTATAGTAGTCGGTGTAAAGAGTAACAAAGTAAAGCCCCCCCATACAAATTTTCGATCTTTTGTAAAAATTTTGCCTGATCGACCAGCGTGGGGAGAATATTCTGATGCGGAATTATGTTTCGGGCCCATTTCAGGCCTGTCCGTAAATTTTGGTCAATCTGCTGTTAATAAAATAGTGTCAGGCCTATCAACCGATCTATCATTACATTTTAAGTGAAAATCGGGTGACCCGATCAGACTAAAAATTGGTCGCGTGAAAAATCGGAACGTGTATGGGGGGCTTTAGAGTTTGTTCACAGGGGTGGTTTTTAACAGTCCATTAAACAATCAATTAGAGCAACTGCCTGACAAACATGGCAAAAGGTGTTCGCCAGTTGGTGTAAACTTGTTTGCTGTATAAGACTAAACAGGTCAACATTTATAGAAGACCCCTGTGCACCTGCACAGACTCTGGGCTGCTGCCAACTGACACTAACGACATTGTAAAACCAGTCTTTATATATTGTTCCTTCAAAATAATTCAACACTAATGTTTAAACCTGAGGCAGTAAGGCTAGGTCTCCACAGCAATTTGTTATCCATCAGGACCCCTTATGTTAAGCGCAGTGCTTGGTGGAGGTCCCGACGGATCACATACACTTTATCTGGCCGACAAATGCTCTGTTCTTACAGCGCTGAGTCGATCCACCAATGCAGGGGTTAACGTAGTGCAGTACGTTAACCACTGCATCGACGAATGTCTGATCAGAGCATCCGCTGGGCAGGTAATGTGTATGTGATCCGTCAGAACCCCCTTGCCAAGGTTGACCAAAGAGATTAAGTGTGTGCGCTGAACATCCTATACAAGGGTTGTCTTTTGAAAAATAAATGTTTTGAGTGCTGCCCAAATTGCCGCAGAGGTTGAAGGTGTGTATGGGGGATCAGCTAGTCAGTACGCAGACCATTGTTAAGGATTCTGACTGTAAGGGCCCCCATAAACCTTTAGATTTCTCTGTCAGATTTCATTTAGATCTCCTTTTGTTTTACCAAAACCATGTATTATAAGGGAACTTTCTAAACCATCAATTCTACCTGTGTTCAATCCTAGGACCCTATACTACATAGTTGTTAGTAGATCTAAAGGATATCTGACAGAGAAATCTAAAGGTGTATGGCCAGCTTATGAACAATATTTATCTGTCAAATGAATGACCCAGCCAGAAAATCAAATACCGATTACATTTAAGCTTATAGTTGCAGTTTAAGAAAAATTAGTTTAGTACTAATCAAACTTAATAAATATTAAAAACATTTAATAGGCTATAGCAAGAATGATTTCTTATTTTACTTTGCAAGAGTTGGTTTTAGTGGGTAACACCAGTATTCCTGTGCCATGATAATGAGGCCCCATGTAAGGCTGTGACATATGCGATGTAGAAGTAGAGAAATAAACGAGCGTTTCAGTCAGAAACTGTTGAAGTCACTTCAAGCATTTCCATAGATTTTCAATAAAACCTTCAGTCCATGCCTAATTGCTGTTGTTATTGCTTAACCCCAGGGCACAATCAGTGTGAGTGTATTTATAAAACAGTATGTGTGTTCAGGCCTCTTGCTCGCAGACTGACCTCTGCTGCTCCGGTAATTCTTAGGATTAAACATTCGCAGAGCTTGTTTCCGCCTGTTAATGCAAGCCATGTACAGAGCATCTATGAAAAGACATGAAATGAAACTTACGGACTCTGTTCTGTTGACCCTACACCCTCCAGAAAAACAGCTCTGGTCACTGAGAAACATTTTTTACTGCCCGCCCCCCCCCCCCAGCATGATACCGTCATGGCCAACCGCCATTTCTTGTACTACACGTAAGAAGATCTAAATACAATTTACAGATTGAATATTCAAAGCCACAGTCAGCAGTCTGTATACACAGGGGAGCACATAACCCTGAGCTCCTCAGATCAGTATCAGGAGATGGTGTTTAGTACTCGCCCCATGTGTATGTGGTCTTCTTCTCTGTCCTCTGCATCAGCTTCCTGCATGGTAGGTTCTGCTGCAGATGGACCTCCCTGTTCCTGATTGATCTTCCGATTAGCTGTCTCCATCCACAGGTTAGCAGTTGGCTTTGGGTCAAATGTAACTCTCACAGTACAACACCGGTTGAACCCCCAGATCTCATACCTCAGTAGTACAACCCTGACATTTTCTGGCTTAGTAACTAACCACTACCAACAGTCCAAATGACAGCCTTTCATAGTCATATTTCAGCTGTCACACAGTGCTTTTCTTATGTTAGATTTTACCCTTAGAGATCCCTACTCCAACTTTCATGCCCCAGATCTCCAACACCCTTAGAAGGCCAATCTTGGTTGTTTTTATTATTAATTTACATAAATGTCACACCCCTAACTGCAACCTTTCATAGTTATTCATGTTTCCCTGCCGTTATCCAAGTGAAATAAATTGTATACATTGAACATTTTTGCTACGGCTGCCCAGACACGGAGCACCTCCAAGTTGTTAGTATGCATATGAGTTTTATAACAACAGGTACGCATAGCTAGTTTTTGGCCCCTTTTGAGTACCACTTATGTGCTCCCCTGTGTATACATCTAATAATATATACATCTCAACCCTAATTTATTGTGAAGCACTACGTAATATGTTGGTGCTATATAAATAAATGATAAAAATAATATCTTAAAAAAATTTGGCTTTCTAGGAATGAAAATGAATGTAATCATTAAAATCCTAAAATGCTGAGACAGAGGATAACCATAACCGCTTCTAGTCTGCACAATTTTTATTCAAACTGTGTAGGTGGTGGACTTTAAGATGTATGGCTGCTATAGGTTCATGACTTGGTTGTGCATTTTGAGTTTTTTAATCTAACGGCATATATGTGTGTGTGTGTGTGTGTGTGTGTGTGTGTGTATAAATATATGTATATACACTGCTTATACAAATAGCAGTGCTCAAGACATCCAAGATCTGAATGAATGAAACATTCTTATTTCACATTGTTCACATAGTTGAATGAACTGACAACAAAATAACACAAAAAATATCAATGGAAATCAAATGTATCAACCCATGGAGTTCTGAATGTTGAGTCACACTCAAAATTGTGAGTGGAAAAAAACACTACAGGCTCATCCAACTTAGATGCAATGTCCTTAAAACAAGACAAAATGAGGCTCAGTAGTGTGTGTGGCCTCCACATGCCTGTATGACCTCTCTACGATGCCTGGGTATACTTCTGATGAGGTTGTGGATGGTCTCCTGAGGGATCTCCTCCCACACCTGGACTAAGGCATTCCTCCTGGACTGTCTGGTGACATGGCGTTGGTGGATGGAGCAAGACATGATATCCCAGATGCTCTCAATTGAATTTAGGTCTGGGGAGCAGGCGGGCCAGTCCATAGCATCAATGCCTTAAATGTAATGCAGTGTGCCACGTCTGTCACATGTGCTTAGCGTGTACCAGCTTCAATCTGTGAAGAGCACAGGGCACCAGCGGTGAATTTGCTAATATTGGTGTTATCCGGAAAATGCCAAGCATCCTGCACAGTTTTGGGCTGTAAGCACAACCCCCACCTGTGGACATTAGGCACCTATACCACCCTTATAGAGTCTGTTTCTGACCGTTTGAGCAGGCACATGCACATTTGTGGACTGCTGGAGGTCATTTTGCAGGGCTCTGGCTCCTCATGTTCCTCCTTGCACAAAGGCATAGGAAGTGGTGGGTTGTTGCCCTCCTACGGCCTCCTGCATGTCTTCTTATATACTGGCCTGTCTCCTGGTAGCGCCTCCATGCTTTGGAAACTATGCTGGCAGACACAGCAAACCTTCTTTGCACAACTCGTATTGATGTGCCGTCCTGGATGAGCTGCATTACCTGAGCCACTTGTGTGGGTTGTAGACTTTCATGCTACCACTAAAGTGAAAGCACCACCAGCATTCAAAAGTGACCAAAACATCAGCCAGAAAGCATAGGAACTGAGAAATGCTCTGTGGTCACCACCTGCAAAACCACTCCTTTATTGGGGATGTCTTACTATCTGCCTATAATGTCCATCTGTTGTCCATTTGCACAACAGTATGTGAAATTGATGGTCAATTAGTGTTGCTACCTAAGTGGACAGACCACAGCAGTGCGATTGATTTGGAGTTACATTGTGTTGTGTTCCCTTAATTTTTTTGAGGTGTGTCTATATAAATAGTTTTGCTGAACTACCAGAGCATTGAAAGGAGCACCCACCAAACTTGACAACCCATGACTCAAGCGAAGGTTAGGAATATATATTTTCAGGAATATATATTTGAGTTGAGTAATATATATATTTTTATAGTCTTTTGTGATTTATTTTGTGTCGCCTTGTAGAGTTCACCTTCAAATGCAACCCTGGTTGAATACTGCCAATTTTACTGCTATCCAGCTTATCCAATCAGTCAAGGCAAAGACCACTAGTATTATATCAGATACAATAACCATTGTGAAAAGATTTCTAGGAATTTTTACGGTTATTCACAGTTTGAAAATCAGAATAGCTTTGTTGCCTTATATCAAACAATCAGGTTAAATCCGCTAGATATATTCTTTGTACTTTTTTGTGTGTCCTAGAAAAGCCTCAAGCTTCCAGCAATATCAATATGCTGCAAATGGACACTTGATCTTTGCATGGAAATCAAGAAATGTGACATGCCCCCTGCTGAGACAAACCTTAAGCTTATTGAAGAGAGGAGTGGATGGAGCATGCAGCACACTACTTCTCTACGCTAAAGATGATCTATAAAGAAAGGGTGGCATTCTCTTTTACCCCAGGCAGTGTGTTATTGACCCTAAAATAATGTGGCTTTGTCCATGTCACCACGAGCCATGCCCTGTGTTAGCTTGGCCCCATATACAGAAATGTTAGGCTTGGTAATGGTGGAAAAAGCATTGGTGACCGCAAATGTTCATTAATGATTTGACTTTGACCTGAGTCATAGCTGTCAATATCACTGCCGTCACTTGCGGTTTTGACCAGACTCTATTGTGTTCCAGATGCTGGAAGTGATGTAATTGATTTCTCTTCTGGTATCGGGAGTTTAAAGTCCCCTCCTTCCTTTTCAGTTCCTGCCTAACGAAGGCTGTGTGTACACAACGAAAAACTGTGCGGGTTTACCGCACGTAGACCACGGGGAAAACCGCGAAGTGCAACCGCCCCCTGTAAACCCCTATCGGAATGACGTGCCAGTCTTTACTAGTGCCTCATCTGCGCAGTTGGGGGCGGTGTGGCAGCGGGAGCACACTCACAATGCTCGCCCAGGCGTTGGAGATCTGGGGGCAGCCCGCAGGTGCACTGGGGACATGTAAACAATGGGCGCAGTGTGTGACGCGCACAAACCACACCTCATGGGCGCGGTTTGCTAATAGGTGTGTATAGGATGCAACCTAAACAGTGCCGAAACAGTGGGGTGGGAACATAGGAGGGAGAGTGACGCTCCCTACCTCCGCCCGATTTAAAAATCCCGGGAATAAACCAGGATTTTGTGCAATCGGATTTTGCCGGGAAAGTCAAATAAAAAACCTGGCTTTCCCAGCGGGAGGTATGAGTTCATTAATTGTCTTTCTGGTGTGTTTGCAGTCTAAATATATTTTACACACAGTTTATGTTGTCCAACCTGCATCCCTGTTGTGGTGTTCCTAGAATCTGCAATAATGATGTGCCAAGTTGAATACTGTTAAAGCACAGCACAATCACAGCTGTAAATGCAGGCTTTGCATGAATGTAATAAACTTAGATTTCTCTCATGGTTATTGCAACATCCTTCCTTCAGCGTTTTCTCTGTAGGCCAGACTATGAAACATTAAGCAGCGTGTTCATGATTTAACTGTATGCATATTTATGCTGAATATGCATCATTAAATCTATGCAGTCCCTGTGTTGTTTCTCTTAAATGTTTCATGCCCTGTAGCGAGGCTTCTTTTCATGTTATTAGCCGTGTGCCTTCTCTTGAATCAGTTGGTAAGTGTTGTGGATCATTGCTTCATGTACCTTGTAAAGAACATTTCCTATAAAAAATAAGTCTCTAAAGCCCAGGAGTGTTATTATTAAACTGTCTCTGCTGATAAATGAGATGTTTGTCAGAAGTGAAGTGTTCAACACAAGTCCTCTCAGTTCCTCATAGAGATGAGCTCTTCTCATGAAACAATTTTCACTTCCAGGTTTCCAACTAATACCCAAGTCATTATCTGTTTGTCTGTCAGCTTTTGTCTTTAATATCTTCTTTGAAGATTTTGAGAAGAATGTTAATAGAGTCGAGCACTGTTATGAAGTTATTAGCGATCTAAAAGAAAAGATTGTTTTTGCAACACAGTCAAGAAACCTGGTGTAAAGAATTCAATGTTATTTATTAAAAAAATTGTTTATAGAGACCATGTTTATAGAGAGCACCTCCTTTGCAGATTTTAGACTGGACTTCTATGCACTGGTTACAGAAAGTAGTGTTGAGCATGAATATTTGAAAAATTCGCAAAATATTGGAAATATTGGCACTTCATGAATTTGTGAAGATCTTGAATATAGTGCTATATCACTGTAATCTCGAATTTTTGAGATTCTGGGGAAAGTATCATGCATTGTGTTTGCAAAATTTGCATGTACAAGTGCCAATTTTTGCAAAGAGTTACTTTTATGTGTTGTCTCATGTGGTGAGAACACTGCAGCTGCTATTTCACATTCTGCCACTAGATGTTGCAATGACACTGCAATCACGATATTTGCATGTAAAAGTGCCGATATAAGCAAAAAAGTAAATGACAGGAGATTTTAAATTGATGTAGAATATTTGGAGAATAATTAGCGAAATGTCGCAAATTTAAATCTTGCCTATGCTGCTCATCACTAACAGAAAGGAGTGGAAAAGTAAAGATCATGTACAACTCTTCTTTTTAGAAGAAGCCCCTTTTATCATCCTGATCCTTCTACCAGTCGTTTATACTCCCCTCTGTAGTTCTATAGACTGCACATGTTGGTAATCGCATCCCTAGAGAGAGAGCTGGGTGGGTGGAAATTTTTTTCGAACTTGATTAAGCATAATGAGAATTAAAAGTGTTGTATCAATGTACATTTATAGGTGCTCGATATTTGTTAAGCATGCTGTTCATTCCTGGGCTATTCATCTTTTACTCCTTCACCCTCTAATACTAACTTACTGCCAGCTTCCTGTAGGCACTAATGACCTCACTGAACCTCACCCATGGAATCCCGGGAATAGTAACACCGACAAACAAGTGAAAACATGTTATACTGAGTAAACTGGTGCCCAGAACTTTTTCTTTTGGACATGTTCCTTTTTTATTTTTATTTTATACAATGTTACAATGCAACTTGAAACCCTGATTTGTGTTCTGTCAGTCTGGGAAAGTGTGTTTTTCCAAGAGATGCTGAGAATTCTTTGTCCCTAAATCTAGTACTGATCACAAAAAACTTTCCATAAAGGAAGGCGTTCCTGAGTACACACTTTAAAGTTATGTTTGTACAATTCACAATGAGCCTTAACAGCCATTTAAAAGACTAATGACTTGTTTAGATCTCTGTACCATTTAATAGAACAGGCTCTGCAACTTAACAGCTAATATAACAGCTTGATATCCAGATTTTCTTGAATGTGCCAAATCGGAAGTTATCTACTACTATTTCCTTATTAAAGTCTTTGGGTAATTTGACATGAAAGCTTGCAAATCCTTTTCTGAGCTCACACACTGACAGACAAGGGCCTCTCCTTTGGTACCTGTGTGTCACTGACTCAAAGTATCACTGATGCTATAATATGCTCTTCTGGGAAGAACCGGAGCATGTTATTGCATCTAAGAGCATTTCTCTGAAATGAAAAAATTTGAGGATTATCATGGTCTGAAATCCAAATAGAAACAAAATGTTTCTGTACTACTGTAGTTTATTACCTTTTTAGGATCTACCATTTCTTTTACAATGTAAAAATCCCATCTGCCGCTGAGATGTCGATTTTTCCTTTTTTTTTAATCCTATTTCACTTTATAAGTTGATGGCCCCCCAAAAGTTATGTGTGGATTGCACGGAATCAAGGCATGGTATTGTGCCCTACTCTGAAAAATATTTCCTTATTGCTTATTCAAGCTGTATTGATCTTTTTTATTGGCTAGCTACTATAGATAATTTTTTTAATATGACTGTGGCTTACTTTTAATAACATGGCTGAGCAAATACACTGACTGGGCAAAAAAAAGTCGCTGGCTACATGAATATACTGAATGACTAGGTTATTCCATCAATGAATTTTTTGTTCCCTGATGGCACGGGCATATTTCAAGATGACAATGCATTTCATATTGAGAATCTTTGGGATGTGCTGGAGAAGGCTTTGCACAGCGGTCAGACTCTACCATCATCAATGCAAGAAAAATTTATGAAACACTGGATGAAAATAATTCGTGTGACTTTGCAGGAGCTGTGCCACAGTGACTGCATGCCACAGTGCACTGCACAATGCCACAGTGACTGCATGCCGTAAACAAAGCTAAAGGTGGTCCAACTAAATATTAGTGTTAGTTTTTTATTTTATTTTTTGGGCCAGGCAGTGTATTTGCATTCTGTGTCCAGACTAGCATTTATCTATTGTCTATATGCTGAATTTCTTACATTTGTTGTCCATTTAGGAGTCAGGACAGGAAACGCCATCATCCACTCGTGCTTCTACTATTAATGGAACAGATGATGAAAAGGCCTGCCATGGAACACCCCCTGACTCTGAACTGAAGATGGAGAATGATAAACTAAAAACTGCCCTTGCACAAAGGTAACTGGCTCACTGTGAATTCTTGTACATGTGACGCCTTACGATTTGTGATTTGCATTCTGCTTTCAGATTTCCAACAGGATACAAATATTCTCAGGATCTCCTGCTCGCTAGGTTTCATTTATTCTGTTTTCTGTGAAGTGTAACATTCACCCAGGTCACCGTATATCTAGTACTTGACAGTTCTATTCAACTGGACTTTTTCTGTGCAGTTTAAAATTGTTTCTAAAAACGGACTCAAATTGTAGAGGAAACAGGTTTGCTGGGGACTCTTGTGTGTCACCTTTCCATGTTCCCTCTTATGTTAAAAATACCTTGATTGAGGTAGTCCGTGTAGGCCCATTGCTTCGGTTCATAGACCTGGATTGGTTGATGCATCAAATTCAATGGTGGCAGCTTGGCATGGATATCTGTTCCTAGAAGCACCTAGGTTGTTTAAATAGTGTATAGCATATCAAGTATAAGCAGATTCACATATATACCAAGTTACTACGTTTTACCAAAGAAAGCTAAGAAAAACTTGAGTATAATCCTAGGGTAGAAATGTAGCAGCTAAGGCACAAAACCCCCACTAGGCAAATTTGCTTTTTTTCAGGAGATGAATATATGTTAATGGAACCCAAAATCACTTTCAAAATGCACAGCAATGTACAGTAACCCAATGATATGCACTTTCAGAAATGTGACATGCAGTGCATTGTAGTCTAGTCCAGGAGAATTTCTTCCCTATTCATTTGAATGGGTGGGAGAACACAATGTACCACAATGCACACACTGCCAGGGGGTCCTCTCATTTTCAGCTGCCGGGAGAGGAAACACAGCAGTAACAGTCGCCTCCAAATAGGGAGAAGAAGAGATTCGCTGAGTGAACACAGAGCGCTAAAATCAAGTAGAGATGATTGTTTTTTTTACTGATTTGTGAGTTTATTGCAAATCCTGTGAACATGGTATTGTCACCAAAATGATTGTAGATGTAGAAAAAGGTTGTAAGAACATTTAAAAAAAAATAAAAAAATATTAACTTTTAAACTAAATGTATGCAAATTATACATGTGTTAGAGGAAAATGATCTATAACAATTTTGGTGATACCAAGTTCAAGGGCTTTGCAATGAACAAAGTCAACTATTGCCTATTATTAGTATTATCCAAATGTAATTGTACATTTTGGATGTTGAAACTTTTAGGTTATACTCAAGTTTATACTGTAAATTATCAAAGGCACTTTGCTTATATGTTATGAGCTGTTGGACTAGCCTGTATTGGCTGGCCATGGGATTAGAGCTCAATTTGTGAAATGTATTGCAGTGTATTAGTATGTGTGTTGTTTTTCTAGAAGGAGTTTTATAAAAGTGGTGTCAAAATTGTAATTGTCTTCTATATTAACAACAAACAAACAAGTGTTAAAAGTTACCATTGGTGCAGTGAAAGTCCATAAGTTTGTACTATTGTTTTCATTTGCCTATTACTAAAACCAGTGAGTCATTTAAGATCTAGTAATTCCAGAATAGGAAGCAGAAAAGGTAATGGCATTTTTTTTGTTCATAGCAAAACAAACTAATGCAAACATCAGATTGTACCTGCCTATTTGTGGGGTATATGCTAGAGATTAGAACGGCCAGTGCTTTCTAGAAACGTATAGGAGGGCAGCCAGCATCACAGAGGAATAGATCTCTTCTGATCTATTTTCAGTTCCTCTCCAGGCAGCACTTACATTATTGTGCATGCTAACTGCACCAGCAGCAGACTCTGACCAGCGGGATTCATTAAAGTTAAACTCCAGGCAAGCGTCTAAATACATGAAGTTTTGTTTTGTTTTTTATTTTAAATGCTCTTTTCATCAGTGTAGGAGACTAAGAGTTTACAGAATCCCGGGAGAGTACATATTAAGCAAAGCTATAACTGATAACAAGATGTTAGTAATATTATATTTAATTTTAACAATGTTAATATCTTGCACATCAATGAACAGCAGTAAATAGAGGATCCGAATAACAAACCCACATATAACAAGTACAAACCATAAGCGGAAACCTTAGTAATGATATTCACTGAATGCTGCCTGTGGGCATCTGGTTTAAGCAAGGCATACAAGGGTAGATTTCTAAATACATTCAAGTACAATTGAGCGATTGTGCTCTAATTGTGTATACCTTCCTTCCTTGAAGGAAATCGATTGGGTTCCAACATGTTGGAAAACCCTGTTCGATGTTCATTACTTCGGAGGGAGACAGCGCACCCCCCTCTGAAGTAACGGAGGAAGGAAGCTTCAGGCACCGACAAGGGGCAAGGGGGCAGGATCTGTCACTGCTCTGTTCTGCGAGGGGAGAAGGACAGGGGAGACATGCTGGGCTGCCTCTCTTCTATGCAGCTGTCAGCCCATGTTGTGAGCGGTTTTATCACAACACGGGTGTCCTTATCGAATGGGAATTGATGTGCCCATGTGGTGGGACATAAAATGACAGTGGGTGACGACACTACGCTGTGATTGATCGCAGGTCAATTACGCTGCAATCAATGTGTATGCCCAGCTTTACAGTAACTGTTAGCAATTCTAGACTATAAGTGAGAGGAGTGATAACTGATTACTGTTCTTCTGATCTTTTTTATGTCCCATCAGGTGGATAGGCATCACCAATAAGTGACAGCTCATGTTGGTCAGCCCCAATTACAGATTTGCTATTACAGCCTTTTTTAATTATCTCAATTTAATTGCATGGTCTTAGACCTATTTGCATAGGTCTATAGAAGGCCTGCCATTCTTTTATACTTATTAAGGCAGTTTTTTTACCCTGAGGAACCCGATATAAATAGGACTGTGATACATAATCTAGAGCCGTTGGCTATTGTCACTTGAATTTGAGATGGACGTGGCCGTCGTGTAACCAGAAGGCATGATGCATCATGGATTGTCCCATGGGCAAAAGCATGAGCAGCGTTTGGCGTGGAAGTCAAAGTAAATTAAGGTGACATTGCTCACATGTGAAGAATAACAGAAAAGCCAGAAGGGATCATTTACCCGTAGCAACGTGCAGGCCATTGTTTTCACCAGGAAATCTGCTGCTGTTCATAATACCAAAGAAAAAAAACTGTATTATTGTCTCATTTGCAAGAGGAAATATTTAACCCTTGTTGTATAACCTTTCTAATCAAATATCCATTCCTTGTTGTTGCTGCAGATAATTCATATTGTGCTCAGGATATTTGCTTCAGTAATTTAATGTATTTTTCTTTTAAAAAAAAAAGACCACATTGTTACATATTCCTTTTACTTTTTAGCTCCAAGAATTTTTTTTAATCTTGCCAGATGTTTTATAACGCAGAAAGCTTATATCAAGGCAAAATAGTCTTAATTCTATGTATTAACTTTTTTCAATTTGAAGATGTATCCTGAATTTGCTGCTCATTCTTGTATGCATCTACACATAGTTACTCATACACAAGCATTTCAGGGTGGTTTATTGCTTTGTCAGATGTATATTTAATATAAATGGAATAGATTTCCTGCAAATAGTTCTTAATGTCTTTGATCATAATGATTCATAATAGCTTTGAAGTTCTAGAAAAGCATTCTGAATTGTGTCTATGTGAGTGGTGGTGGGATTTAAGAAGCAGGAATGATAGCATTGATGGTCTTGTAATTTCTTGGTGTCTTGTCGCTTTTTAACTTTCTTTAGTTTTATAATATTGATCAATTCTCTTTCTGCTGAACTACTTTGCCTACGCCAGAAAGTGTGCAACTTTTCTTCTGGTCGAGGAGGCTACCTGATCTTCATTCCCCAAACCTTCAGCTGAATCTGAAATCCACCTTGTCTGCACAATATGTACTTTGCTCTATTTTTGGGGGCGCGGGGGGGGGGGGGGGGGGGGGGGGGGGGGGGGTTGCCACTCAGCGGGACTTAAACAGTCAACCCCACTTTATCACTAAATGCTTCATCACTCCCATAAATTCTTAATACTGAACTAAAAAAAGTAGTAATAAAAAGAGTTTCAGCACCATGGAGAGTTCTAGAGGGCCAATTGACTTACTAGGATTTACTAAAAGCTAAATTTGCTGGGTATTTCCTGTTATCAACTGGATGAATGGATAATGTGGAATAGAAGATGAATACTCTTAAGGCTGCCATACACAGGTCGATGCCCGTGAGATGGATCAGCCTCCAAGCATGAGCTGAGCTGGATGATGCAGCAGTGCTGCACCTCCAGCTCTTTCGATATCAGCGCTGAGCCCGATATCAAAGGAACTGGAGGTGCAGCACTGCTGCGTCATCCAGCTCAGCCCATGCTTTCCCATCCAAAGCAATGGACATCGACCATGATCCCTGTTTTCAGAAGACAGAGGTGGCCGCATTAGATATGCGCCAGATAGATCGCTGTGAGATGGCTATTTACATTTCACTTTGTCAATTTGGCAGCAAAAAAAATTCTGATCTCCAAGTGATCCCTTGAATTATAGACCTCACATTGGTTTTAGCCAAGTGTTTTAGGAGCCAATCTTGAAATGCCATACCAAACTCATTATTAAAAACAAAGAATTACCACATGGCCCTAGTGAGTAGGTGGCCACCATCCCAAATACAATACCAGAAAAGTTATAATGGATGGAGAGGCCAGTGGTCCTGGTCTATCCACCCATCAAGTTTTCCCCCGCCGAAGCAGGGACAAGGGGACTTTTCTTGGGCCACCTCACTTTATCACATTACCCCAAACGAGGATTCAAATGAAAAAACGTCATATCAAAAAGATAATCTAAACAATTCTCTCAATGGAGATAGATTATAGGTAATAAAGTCCATTACCAAACTCATTATACCAAACTCATTATGCAAACCAATTTCTGCTTCCTACAGTTACCAGTACTCCTACTCTCTAAAATGACCCATATGTTTGATCCAATCACCTTGAATTCAAACAAAGCCAGTCCCTTGCTACACATCCACCTCTACCCCTATCCCCTCCCACCCCACAACATCTAGCCCCGAATTTTTTTTTTAGCAGGGGCGTTTTATATCAACTTATGCCTGGCATACACATGCCGATAAGTGGCCGATTTTTCACCTGACCGACAGGCGTGCGCGCTCGCGCTGTCAGTCAGCGGAAAAATTGGCCTCTTATCGGCGTGTGCCCACATGGGGCGACAGATCCCTGTCACCCCACAGCTCGGCCGGCCAGAGAACGGACATGTCCGATATTCTCTGGCCGATGCCATTAGCTTCAATGAAGACCGGCATCTTCATTGAAGCTAATGGCCGGCACACAAAGGGTGCCGACCGACTGAAGCAGCCCCATAATGCACCAGGATGCAAACGTGATGACGTCCTCACGTTTGCATTCCGGTGCATATGTCTGTCGGCACCCATCTGTGGGTGTATGGCAGGCATAAGCCACAATTCTATTTGGTTTTCTTGGATTTATTTAAATATTTAAGTGTTGACAAGACTGTTTTCTGTGCTTGTTACTTTCTTTGATGTTATTCAGTCTATTCTCATAGTGAATTTGTGGCATATCTACTGGAGTGTTGATCAATAGGGACACTTCTTGAAGCCGATGTGATTTATTTGAAAACACAAAAATCCTTTGCTTTGAGTGTGCTCAATAATGTAAACTATGGTGATGGAACCGCTGCCGCCTCTTTCTCTCAAGTGCTCATTGCTTAGCATCTTTCTGGAAACAATGAGTTGTAAAATGTTTTATAGTTTAATAGTAGAAAACCTTTATTAAATACTTTTTGCAGATTAGTCTGGTTTCCGCTTACTTAATAAACCCATAGTGACAATAGTGACAGGAAAAGGCTGGTTTATATTAAATAATTGCATACACTAAATTTAAAGGCAAAGTATAATGGTTTAGGGATAAAATAAGCTTTATACTTTTTTTTTTAAATATATCAAATAACTTCATTCTCTATCCTATGTGACAGACAAGTTAATTCATTTGACATTTAGAGTAAAATGGAGCAAGGTTTCACTGTCTTCTATTTACATGGAGCCATTTGTTGTCTTACCGCAAGACTCCTTGTTTATAAGTCTTTACATTAACTGCTTTACGAAGGAAATTACCCTATATGCTTATGATACCCCAATGAGTTATTTGAACATCTGTTGACTAAATAAACTTGGATTATTCCCAGGGTTTATGATGAATTGAGACAAGTTTATTCTTAAACTAAGCTTATACTTAATAATTACTTCGTTATCATGTATGTTTGTTCTGGAATTCAGACCGGGCCCCCGTTATGGCTGGAAACCCTAGAACTTTTCAGTCAATACCACAGGACTTCCTTAATTTTCACGTTTTATGAGCAAATGAAACATTTGGTTACACTTAAAGACTGTGACTTTCTGTGAAGGCTGCTGCTACCTTAACATATGAGACTTTATATCAGTCACTTTATATAAATATCCAGATGCCATATGAGCAGAGCCCAGCTGGGGGTGATTTATGTCAGGTTTACCCTCCTGGTTTGGAAAAGCTCCCTTCTTGCCAAGTAACACAGTCATATTCAGTTGGACTGGTAGAAGTTTGAAAGCCGGTCCAAATAAATTGAAAGAATAATGTATGGAACATCTTCAACATTACTTAGCAAGTCCAATTAAATGTAACAAACTACAACTAATTACCGCTTAATTCCCCATGGAAAAATCAGTCTAATGTTTCTTGTTTGTTTTCCACTCAGCACTTCCAACGTAAAAAAATGGGAAACGGAGCTCGAGACACTGAGGGAAAGTAATGACCGGTTATCCTTGGCTCTTCAGGAGTCCATTGCTAGTGTAGAACATTGGAAGAAGCAATTTTTATCGTGTAAAGATGAGAATGACCAACTCAGGAATAAGGTAAGTTGGCATGATTTATGAAGAGAGAACACTTTGAGCTTAATGATATAGATGTTTAGTTGTGTTTTCCTTTTGACTTGTCAAAAATTGTCATTCACAGTGTAGAAATGTTTGGTGATGACATAAAGTGGCTTCCACATGCAGTGATAAAATGTATTAGGAGGATATTTATTTTTTAATCCCTTAACTGAAGAAACATTAATAATGCATAACTTTCTATTTATGTTTGGTTTTCCTTCAGGGTGTGTATGTCATGGATAAGAATAGTATATAATCTGTGTCTGGAGCATATTCTTTTCCAGTCAGTTTTAGGATAAAGCTTGTTCTGTACAGAGCAGACGTTTTTTTATATATTAGAAACCATGCATAAAACATTAATTTCATTGTGTCAATGAGAAACATTTAAATATTTTAATTTTGTTTTGTCCTGAAGTGTGTCACCTGACTCCCCTGAAGTCTTTTGCTTCAAGCAATTGTGTCTTGATAAGTTCCCTCCCGCTTGCTCTAATATGCTGAAACTTTTCTGTGTGCCTACTTAATAAATGGAAAGAGATTTTTATATATAAATATTTCATTTAACAGCTTGCCTCTGTAATCCACTGTTCAATTTGTTCCGTACTTTAAAAAATAAAGACAGTACATGTTTCTATTTTTATTTCCGAACTGAATAAAACCAAGGAACATATTTGCTGGATTGGATTAAAGAACTGAAAAAATAAAAAAATAAAGAACTGGCTGATTTATCAAATGGGCTTATTGCAGGCACAGATTGTCCTGCTATGACCTCACCTGTTCTACTGGTTGTACTTCACTGCATTACAGGGAGTGCAGAATTATTAGGCAAATGAGTATTTTGACCAATCCATCCTCTTTATGCATGTGTCTTACTCCAAGCTGTATAGGCTCGAAAGCCTATACCAATTAAGCATATTAGGTGATGTGCATCTCTGTAATGAGAAGGGGTGTGGTCTAATGACATCAACACCCTATATTAGGTGTGCATAATTATTAGGCAACTTCCTTCCTTTGGCAAAAGGGTCAAAAGAAGGATTGAGGCTTAGAAAAGTCAAAAAGTGAGATATCTTGCGAGGGATGCAGCACTCTTAAAATTGCAAAGCTTCTGAAGCGTGATCATCGAACAATCAAGCGTTTCATTCAAATAGTCAACGGGTCACAAGAGCGGGTGGAGTGCAAAAACTGCCCATGAACTGTGAAAGTCAAGCGTGCAGCTGCCAAGATGCCACTTGCCACCAGTTTGGCCATATTTCAGAGCTGCAACTCTGGAGTGCCCAAAAGCACAAGGTGTGCAATACTCAGAGACATGGCCAAGGTAGAAAGGCTGAAAGACGACCACCACTGAACAAGACACCACTGAAACGTCCAGACGGGCCAAGAAATATCTCAAGACTGATTTTTCTAGGTTTATGGACTGATGAAATGAGAGTGAGTCTTGATGGGCCAGATGGATGGGCACGTGGCTGGAGGTAAAGGGCAGAGAGCTCCAGTCCAACTCAGACGCCAGCAAGGTGGAGGTGGAGTACTGGTTTGGGCTGGTATCATCAAAGATGAGCTTGTGGGGCTTTTTGGGTTGAGGATGGAGTCAAGCTCAACTCCCAGTCCTACTGCCAGTTTCTGGAAGATACCTTCTTCAAGCAGTGGTACAGGAGAAGTCTGCATCCTTCAGAGAAAACATAATTTTCATGCAGGACAATGCTCCATCACACGCGTCCAAGACTCCACAGCGTGGCTGGCAAGAAAGGGTATAAAAGAAGAAAAACTAATGACATGGCCTCCTTGTTCACCTGATCTGAACCCATTGAGAACCTGTGGTCCATCATCAAAGTGTGTGATTTACAAGGAGGGAAAACAGTACACCTCTCTGAACAGGTCTGGGAGGCTGTGGTTGCTGCTGCACGCAATGCTGATGGTGAACAGCTCAAAACATGACAGAATCCATGGTGGCAGGCTTTTGAGTTTTCTTGCAAAGAATTTGGCTATATTGGTCATGATTTGTTTTTGTTTGTGTTTTGAATGTCAGAAATGTATATGTGGAATGTTGAGATGTATATTGGTTTCACTGGTAAAAATAATAATTGAAATGGATATAAATTAGTTTTTTGTTTTTAAGTTGCCTAATAATATGCACAGTAATAGTCACCTGCACACACAGATATCCCCCTAAATAGCTAAAACTAAAACAAATAAAAACTTTCCAAAAATATTCAGCTTTGATATTAATGAGTTTTTTGGGTTCATTGAGAACATGGTTCCCACTTGCCTAATAATTCTGCACTCCCTGTATAAAAATTACATATGGATATAATATGTATTGTAATACAGTTTAATACAAAAGGAATTACAGCAGTGTGAAATGCACACAGAATATCCTTAATGTCAATCTCAGTACTAATTTTTGTTGGGGGGGGGAACTAACCCCAGAGGGGAGTACGGACTTTTAAGGTGAAGTACAAAGATGGAGTTCCAGTCAAAGAAATGAAGTCCAAATGATCTCAGTAACTAATATGATCCCATTTGACTTGATAAATTATGTTCTGTGCGATTTAAAGTCACAATGACATCACAGCATTGAGTGAAAAAGATGTTTTGTGGTGGTTTTTTGGCTGTTGAACTTGATCATTATTCTGTCAATGGAATGATCAATAGCCTAATGTATACAAAAGTTCTAAAAAATCTAATTCATTCTGAAAATGGCTAAGATTTACCTATACAAAGTGGACTGGCTGGATAACTTGCCTGACATTTCACCTTTTAAGATTCTGCAGATGCAAAAGATTACTGTCCAAATTGGATTGCACCACCCAAGAGTTGATCTATACAGTTATCACACTGTGCTATCATGACCCTGAAATAAAAATTACATGTGGTACATTCATTGACATAATGGGGTCATATTAGTTACAAAAAATGTTGAATTGACATTGGGAATTTTGTTTACTGTTGCATTGTAATTTTTACATTGTTGCAACTCCCCATGCACAAAACTGTACAGTGGTAGAAAATAAGTAAAAACTGTTTTTCAAACAACTATAAAAACGATACCCCAGTCCTTCACAAATAAACAGGGGTTTTTTGTTGAGTATAATTTGGAGTTATTTGCAAAGACACTAAATAATGTATCATCACCAGAATTACTGGACATGTAGGGTAGTGGAACATTAAAAAAAAATGGATATATATTATTCTAGTATTTGTATAGATGGAGTTCAAAGTTAAGTCAAAATCTGCATATACCACATATACCAACTTAAAACCCTTTGGGCTGCTTCAACAGTTCTGAATCATGGAGGTATGGATTCACAAATATAAGGTGTAATGTGGTATCCTGTCTAGCTGGGTGTTAAGTGGGGGATCCATGGATTGGACCTATTTAATAGCAATTTCAAATTTTTATTTCAATATAGAAAACTATACATATGCATCTTGTCACCTTTTGCATTGATGCTGATATCTGATTGTCATATTTCCATTGTAAGCTGTTTCAAAATTGGGCAGGGTCACTCTGGCTGGTTCATGTCTATGTGCAGGGGTGCACATAACTTTTTTACTGAGCTCCTCAGATGAGTACCAGGAGATGGTGTTTGGTACTCTCCCTATATGTATGTCTCCCTCACTGTCCTGTGCATCATCTTCCTACATGGTAGGTTCTGCTGCAGATGGGCCTACCTGTTCCTGATTGAGCCTCCGATTAGTCGTCTCTATCCACAGGTCACCTGCTGGCTTTGGGTCAAATGTAACTCTCACAGTACAACACGTTTGAACACCCAGATTTCAAACCTTAGTAGTGCAACCCTGAAATGTTCTGGCTTAGTAACTAACCCTGCACTCCAAATGTCAATCTTTAATAGTCATATTCCAGCTGCTTTTCTCTTTTTTTTCAGATTTTACCCTTACATATGCCTTCTCTCACTTCCATCCCTCAGATATCCAACACTCTTAGAAGTCCAATCTTTTTTTGGATTAGTAATTTACATTTTCACACCCCTTCACAGTTATTCATATTTCCCTTCAGTTATCCAAGTGACATGAATTGTATACGTTTAACATTTAGCTGCGGCTGCCCAGACATGGAGTGCCTGCCTCCAAGTTGTTAGTATGCATATGAGCTTTGTAACAATAATGCAGGTACGCATGGCAAGTTTTTGGCCCATTTTGAGTACCAGAGTATCACTTATGTGCACCCCTGCCTATGTGTCCCTTTCTCTAATAGCCAAAATTAGAATTTTCCAGCACACAGCTTTCCCCGCCATGTATGTGTTGGTGAAGCTTGGGCTCGCATGACCTGTCAGCGAATTGTGTTCCAAGGATCACTTTTGTTATTTGTACTTGTTGGTTTTTTTGTACTTTGTGGGTACTACGCACCTGCTGATTTGAAGATTTTACCCACACCATACAGCCATGATTGCTTAGCCCTCCCACAACTTGGGCAGATCCGTACACTTGTCAATCTTTCCTACACTTGTCAATCTTTCCTACACTTGTCAATCTTTCCTACACTTGTCTATTTTCCAGCTTCCAGCTTATACGCTTCAAAGACTGACTGTCATTCAGTTCACCTGTCAGTTACTTTAATTTCATGGCTGTTGATGTATAGAAATCATACAATATACTTTTAATCATATACCGAGTTCCTGTTGCAGCTAGAAGGCTAGAGTACATTACTCTGAATACTGTTCTAGTTTATTACCGGGATTCTCCAAAATGATATGTCATCCTATTTTCTCCATTTAAGAAGTAACTTCCTACGCAGTTCAAGATGTATTATTATGAATACAATATTGCCTCTTTACTATAGACGCATTCATTCATCCCTGACATATCGATATTGCTCATCCATCCCACACCTGTCTGATTCACTGCAATGTTTTCATCAAAAGCTATAAAAGCTTTCTGTATTTACTCAACAAACCACAGACACTTGACATTCAGTATAATACACAGTGTGCTCCAAAACAAAACTCTGTAAATAAGCAATTCCCCCAAATTTAAGAATTCTTATATTTGTCCATCACTCATAATTAAACGTTAAAAGTGAAAATGAGGAGTGCTGAGAGATGGCAAAAATACATGAATAAAGGGGTGATGTTCCCCCTCCTGGGCTTATAGTATTATATATTTTTTTGTTTAAGTTAAGTGCAGTACCATCATTATCAAGAGGCAAAGTGACTTTGTGTATTAAAATTGCTTTTTATTTGTATTTTTATTTCTTGACATTGTGGAAAGAAATGCAGACATGAGATTAGTAGCATTGACTATAGCAGCACGAATATGTTGTCTATATGTGGCTTCATGTGCATTGTTTTAATTTTGGATTCAGTTGAATTGCATTTTTATTATAAGTAAAGAGAAAATCCCATTTAGACAATATACTTAAACAAGTATCCACATTAGATCCCCGACACCAAAAAACATTGTTAGCCCGCACAACACTCTATTGACACCAAATTTAAGGAAGATTCATGATCTTCTAGCCAAGCATTACTTATCTATTTCGTGCAGTTGTATCCTTTAGAAGTGTGCAGACCTCCAGGTGCAGAAATTCTAAGCATGTCCTCTGCCTCATAAATCAAAGTATTGAAAGAAGTGAAGTGTTATTTCCACTTTATTTATAATCCATCTGTCCAAGTACAAACAACACGCAAATCTTGGTCACCCCCATGTGGACCGGTGGTCTGTCAGGGTGTAAGTGCTCCATATCCGGCAGTGAAGGGGTCTGCTGGTGTGTTCTGGAGGGAGTCCAGGATAGTGTTGGACAGACACAGTAGGTTGCTGCCCAGTTTAGTTATGTTTTCGGTTACAGGCATCTGAATTCTGCTGTGAATGGAAGGAACTGGGTGGGCCTTCCCACTCCACCAAGATACACCTGCTGGACCTAATGGGATGGCCAGGTGTGTCTCAAAAAAAGGGGCTGAGACCACTCAGGGCTTCCTGATGAGGTGGGGAAACACTGTGCTGCTGGAGCAGCAGATACCAGGGGGCACACAGGAAGTGTGTAGCCCAGGCTGGGGACATTTAGGTGCCTGGCTGTAATATCTTTTTCCTGAACTAAAGGGAAGAGTCTGTGTTGGACCTTGTGCAAGCCAGGAGACACTTGTGTTGTTGATTAACCCCTGTGAGAGTCATTTCTGTTTGCATAAATACGTGCAGGAGCCCTAAAGAGAACCTGTCGTATGGTTTGCCATAATTGAGAGCTCCCGTTTGAGGCTGAATCCCCACAGCATTTAATTCTTACAATGTATTCATGAATATATGTTCGTAAGACTATGTTCCCACTTAGGTGATTAATCGTCTGCGCTGGCATCACCTACACTTCTTTCAATGAATGGGCTTGTCCCCATTGATAGGATTGAAAATCGCCACCTCAGGCGATTAACTGCCAGCGCAGGCGATTAATCGCCTAAGTTGGAACATAGCCTAAGAATTAATTGTGTAAGAGGCTGAGGTGAGATAGTAAGATGGTGATTGTAGTCACCAAATTATAAGAAGAGTGAGTCTCCTCAGGAAGAACAATGACAAATAAAACCCTGAATGACGTAAATATGTAAATAAATAAATAACTGTTAATTTCCATAAAATGTACAATTAAAATATATACACGCCTGTGTGCGTGCTACATACTATGTTTGCATCAAACTTCTCTAATTACATAAAAACCCCATTGATACTTATAATATTTACTGAAATTCTCCAGAATGACTGATCACAGCTCTTCCAATTTTATATTTGTATAAAAATATTTCTATTTTTTATATTTTAATCACTTAATTTATTAAGTCATTCGAATGAAAAAAAATTACAGTTTGCCCACCATAACATTGTATCCATCCTACTATGTTTTGTATTTTAGATTGGAGAGCTGGAAGTGCAGTGTGATGAAATAGACAAGGAACGAGAGAGAAATGAAGAGCTCAGCAAAAGATTGCAAGAGCTGGAAGCTGAGATTCAGGACAAAGAAGCGGTAAGTTGGGCATTTATGGAATAGTACTGGAAGCTAACTAGTGTGACCACAAAGAGATAGTTATTTATTTCATTTAAAACCAATGTGTTTGTTTCAAAACAAAACCAGACTATATTTTCTATCAGTGAATATAGTAACTTTGGTTCTACAGAACACATACAGTTGTGCTGCTTTCCACTTTATAATTTATTTCTAGGAATGCTTAAGAACACTTAATGTTTCTGCCATGAACTTATTACCTGGGTCTTGGTGATCTTAATCAGTTAATTGAACCATCTATGATTAGGAGTAAGAAGTTTGCTCAGGTAATCAAACGTTGGATAAAATTCAACTTATTATAATTACCAGCACTGTCTTTAGAAGAAATTCTCAATATAGAGTTTGTTTTTAAGCCACGCAAACCAAAAATAAATCTGTGGTACTTATTGGGCTGGCTTGAAAATGAAATCATCCGTGTTAAATAGCAATATCTGAAATACAAGACTTTTATTTTACAGTGATAACTGTATCCAATACAATTCAAAGTAAAACATTTCCAATTGTAATAAAAATGTTATTATAAACAAAACATAAATATGAATACATACTGTTTTGAAATCATTCATACCAAATAAGTATTTAAGAGATTTTATCATTCAAATGATACCTTTTTATTCATTTTTTTATGTATTTTTTAACATAATTGTGTGTTTTGAACATTATTATAATTAGGATGTCTACTAGACCCTTGTACGAACAAATTTTGGAAAGTTACAGGCCTACAACATTAAAATATTCCATTTAAGTCTATGGTGGGCATTTGGTACAGAAATCTGGACCTCACAAGAGCGCTAGGGAGGTTAATTTCAAGAAAACATTTTGCAGTTTTACAGTGTTCGGATCAAGTAGAGGTGTTTCCTTTACTTTTCTGTTTTCCCTTTATTTTCACCTGGTAATCATGTTTAAATGCTGACACAGTGCTGGATTAGCTGTTGCCATCTGGGCTCACCAGGAAAAAGCTATGTGTAAAAAGGCAACTAATAAGGGAAACACTTCTAAGGAGGGGCAAGCCACAGTGGATTACATTTTTGTAGTGGTAGACCCTACCACTCAAACTGGACAAAGCTTGGAAAGGAACCCCCTAAAATATGCCCTGGTTGGCTTACGTGTATTAAATCCTTTTTTTTTCTATAACCTTAAGTTCTAAATTTAAAACAATGTGACTTTTTTACCCCAATGTTTGTTTTTATCCTGCTGACAGTGTTGCACCCTGCATTCTAAAATTGTATGAATTATTAATGTCTCCAATATCCTGGAGATCCCATAACATGATATGTTCAGTATCTTTACTCCCAAAAGTCTCTAATGGGAAGAAAAATGCCTTAAACAGCATGAAAATAATTGTATGTCTGAGAAGTTTGTCATTTAGATGATTGACAAGGCCCGGTTTCACTGGTATAATTGGCCCAGCGTCCAGATCAGTTTTGTAGTTCTTCAGTTCACTGCATATTAAGCATTTTTCATATTTGCCTCAGAGGATCTTAAGCTACCATTTTATTCTGATTGAAAATGTTAAAAGTTCAGCATGTTTGCCTTCAGTTCTGCTAAGACAGGAACTGACATTTCTAAAACCACTATTTTTGAAGTATTTCATCATGTTTAACGCACTATAACTTGCTACTTACTTAAGAAGCTGGCACAAAGTTGATATAGCACCTTTGAATGGATGACAACAGTTTAAAGTTTTTCCAGAAAAATAGAATAGCACATAGTATGCTAGTATGCTTGGGGATGGAGCTGACCACCTGCCGCGCATCACCACAGGTGCTTGGTAAGTTCTTGGCAGCCCCCATATAATACATGTTGGGCAATGTGAATGAAGGATGATTAGGAAGAAGATATCTGGAATAAGACTGGTAAGTTGAGAAGTATTTAGGGTCACCTACAGAATCGGTGAGGAGTGTGCTTGACCGTGTTGATGGAAGGGGTGCTCAGGAACATCTTATTGATTTTGAGGAATAACTAAAGAAACTTGGGATCTGCTCTCTTGTGGTTACACATGGTGGCTGAGGGCTGGTCTGCTAATGTGATGAAATACTGCTTTAGAATTTTAGGCAAAAAAGTAAGGCTATATTTCCATGGCGTCTAGGGCTCTGTTGACACCCCCCCCCCGACCCCCCCTGCATTAAGGGCTTCCTTCATAGGGAGGGTCATTAACTTATATAGTACTCCCCTGCTCGAGCCGCACTAGAACAATACGAGCCGATCCTGCCAGGATAGGAGGGGGCTTACGCCTGCGAGTGGAGAGGTTCTACCGCAGGGCTACTACGACATCGCCATCTGTGGCCCAAGCGGATCAGCATCCTCACCTCTCCATGTAAACAAGAGTGTGGCTAGTGGACGGCAGTGTACAGTGTTTCAAAAGCTTTTAATGTAAAAAATGTATTGATGTATAATAAGGAATCTGAGGGAGTACATGGCCACAGCTCTGCTGTTAGACCATAGCATTATAGTAAACCAGGCCTTGCTCTTCCCGCCAGGGATTATAAGACCTATGCCGTCCGCACACACAATAGGGCGCAATATTCATTGGCCTTATAGCAGTGGTTACCAAACGGTAGGGGGGGGCGTAAGGCGAATATGTGCCTAAATAGAAAGGGGGGGGCCTGCAAGAAAGTTTGGGACCACTGCCTTATGATTCTGCACATTCTAGTTTGTCAATGTTTTCTCTGGATTGCACACCACACTTCTACTTATCAATCAGTTGACAATGCATACACAAATGTTCCCTCTCCTCCCTCAATCCTTTTTTGTTTTTCCCTGTCATTCTGTTTGATGTTTATTATTTTATCCAGATACAAATTGTTTGGTAGAACAAAAAGATATTTAGCTTGCCATTCTAGTAAATGCAACATTAATAAGTGTTGTGCTTGTACAAAGACTTTGCCACTTTGTCTGTTTATGACTGCTATTTCTAAAAGGATGAAATGTGGTTATCGTATTGTTGTTATAATGCATAATTTACATGTAATTGACACCGTTTATGGGTGTAAGCGGCTAGCAAAAATCTAAACATATATACCATTTATACCATAAATTTTATACCATTCGCCATTTGTACTGTTCTTCTATCACTGAAAAGGAAGTGAATGTGTAATTAGCCACAGGAAACATTACATATGTAGAAGAAACACATACAGAGAAGAGGGAAACACATATTTCTGTAGACAAAACAATACAGAGCATATGATAAATATGAGATTAAAGCCGTCCTTAATAATTTGACACAAAGGCAATTTAAATCAAGAAGTAGAGAGAGACCACTATTAGAAGAAATGGTCATTAGTGTGCTAGAATTGGAAAGGGAATTCGCCCTCATACAGTAGTGTAGCTTTTCATAATTACGTTTTAACCATTATTGATTCTTCGTGTCAATTAGAACCACAAAAGGGTTTGAAGATCTTTAAAGAATAAAGGTTAGCTGTGAAGCATGCCGGCTGAGTTTAGATTGTGTGTGTTATGGTCATTCAGAGGTGGTCACTTTCAGTGTTGTATGCAGTTTGGTTGGTTGGTTGGGAAAACCCATTGGCGTTTTGAGCTTTCTTTCAAAATCTGTGCCATATGGACTTCTGTACTTCATGTTGTTTTCTTTTTTTGTGCTTTACAGTGGTAGGAAGTGACATGCTGCTAGATGGATATATTGTCAGATGACATGCTGTGCATGTAGCATTATAACACAGAGGTCCTCATCAGAGAACACAATGTCCCTTTTTATTAACTACCAAGATCTCTGTTATTTGGAGGCAGGCCCATGTATCTTAATAAGATGAACCATGGGTAACTGCTATACTACTATTCAAAATATTCTGTATGTAATATATCAGGGTGATTTGTAGAGTTTATTTTAACATTCAGATCCATATGTTGTATCCCTTTTATTTGCAATCAAGAAATATTGTATATGCCATAGGTACATTTTGCTTTACATTTCAGTGCAGTGTATTCACATTCTTTTATGTGTTTTTGTCTTGGGCTGTGTTTAGTAGATATTTATTGAGAAGGAATGCTTGCTTTTAACATTGATTATGTTGACACTTGAAGCTGAGGAGTTTCATGGTATGAACCCAACACTTTACATAGATTTGGCAGTGCTGAATGAAGAAATGTGAAAGACTGCAGATTGCTGGAGAATGCGGCTTTCCAGCCTCCTGCTGACAGTATAAATATAGCTTCACATCTTTAAAGGAAAACATAATCCTATTTAGAAGTAATGTCTTTTATTTTTAAAGCAAGACATTCCATGTTAACAGCTCAATTGACTTTAGCAAATGCAGACAATGTTCTCTTGCTAATGTATTCATTTTTTTAAACAAGTAATATCTACTGATTTTCTAAATGACTAATGGAAATTGTTAAAAATGGGGTTTCACACTATACACAGTTAAGGAAATGAAAAAAACCCCAAAGAAAAGCAACAGACAAATAACTAAATGGCAATGCCTTAATATAGAAGTTCTTTTTTTGTAAGTACACCATCATATTTTAGATGAGTGTCAAAGGTAAACAGGGGACTTCCAGGAACTACTCACAGAAAGATGATTGATGGTTTTGGAATGAAAGAACACAATAATGCAGAGGGGGAAAAAGCAGATCTGACATAACACACAAACATAACACATGCCTTGGAAAAATATATATATATTGCCAACTTATTAGCATTTTATGAAATAATTGTATTTTAAGCATGTGATGCTTTTTTATTTTTTAGTTCAATCCATTTTTATTGAGTTTTAACAAGATAACAGGCACAACTTCTTGCATAAGGCACAGATCAGTAACAGTGCAATTTCACAATAATGAGATGTAGGCCCTTTTTAGCTGGTGGGCAAACATTGTAATGCACCTTTTATTGGTAATCCAACTCGCCTGTTGCAATTAGGTGCTGCCAATAAGTAAATTCCAAAATGTCAGATGAATGGAGAAATGTTAACAAAATGCTTGTGTCCATGCGGACACATCCCATCCCATGAATTAGGGAGGTGCGCTGTGCATTGCCCTCAACGACACCCCCGGCCTATTCAAATAAATAAGATGTACTACCAACAATGCTGTGGTAACGCCCCCTATAATGTAGGCAATCTGCCATTATGACCTGTGGATACATAACATTGATCTAGTTTTTGGTTGCCTGTGTGCCACACTGAGCATGAGGAAAAGAAAGAGGAGCAGAGAATTGTCTGAGTATATGAGAAATTATAGAAAAGCAAGGACAATATCAATGCCAGAAATACTAATGTTCTTGTGTCCACTGTGCACATCATTGTAAAGAATATAAAGCCCAGGCTGAATATCATCTTTACAGTCTGGGGACTGCTCCAGTGTTTTAGTTGCCACAAAACAAGTGTTCCTAATTGGTCATTAAAGATTAAGAGTGGAACCCCCCCCCAGCATTCTATCGCCCCAAAAACAGTGGTGTAATACGATGAAGGTTTTGGCTTTTACCCACATTACTTAAAAAAATAAAAGTTTGTACTTTGGTCTCATGTTCCCCCATTGTCTTTAGTGTAAGGACTGTTCACTTTGGCAGACATACAAGCCTCTATTTTTGTCCCACAACACCCCACATGTAGACACATTTATGCACACAGAAAGACACACAGATGGGCACAAACCTACAACACACAGAAAGAATTAACCCTCTGAACTTTGCACAAGAGGCATATTTGTTTGATAAAAGGGCAGCATGCGCAAATCTCAGCCCTCCATCCTCCCCCCTTTGCATCCCTGGCATCATCAGGAATGTGCTGGAAAAAAAATGACACTGGAGGCAGTGCTGGTTTTTTTCAGCACAGACCTGCAATAATCGGCAAGTCCGCCAATATGGGGGGATGCTGTGGGCTCCCTCCAGACGAGCATGCCTGAGGTTATTTCAGTATAAGTACCATATTAACTCTCCCGGAAGTAACCCCCAGACTTTCCTCCCAGGAGATTGAAAATTATTCCATTTTCAAATGATCATCTTTTTTTTTTTTTAGAAGTCTATTATGTATGCCCACCTCTGCTCTGTAAGATGCGTCTTATAGAGTGAGAAATACAGTAAGACTTTAAACAAAACCCCTTGATCATTATCCTAAGATTGTAATCTATCTTTAATGAGCAAAAACTATTTCTTCCAGAGTTGTATTTTTTTTTTCTTTTTTAGTTATAGATTTCTAGCCTTCGGGAAATATGTGCACGGCTCTTAGTTTTCCCATGTGTGCTTATTTCCTGAGGTCTGACTCTAAAACAACATTGGACTTGGGTCAGAGAATTAAAGCTATGTAATGTATGTACTTCACTTTTATGTATAAAGTTTTATATATATATATATATATATATATATATGTCTATAATGTAACATATATATGTATCCTTACCTATCGTTGGTTATTATTTTTGTAGATACATTAGAATAATGCATGAAGGGAGCAGATGAAAAGATTTAGAACAGCAAAACATAAATATTGAATGGAAGCTAAAGCCAAAACATATTATTTAGAATTTTAGATCAGAGCAGGGAAAGATTAGAGTAATGAAGTTGTATGTTGGGGTGCAGTTTCCTTTGGAGCATCCCTTGGTGTACATATACAATGTGTTGGTGTTCGCTAAGCCAGCTCCAGCCCGAAAGTGCTTGGTGTTATATGGATTTACTTGTTTGGATTTCTTTGAGCTATAAACTTGCTAAAGCATTGTGATGCATGATCATGTGGGCAACACTACTTTGACAGCTTTCGTAAAAGAAATAGGAATCTCTGGTGTATGATGGGTACAAAGCTCCTCTTTCTTCACTGCTCAAAAATAACATGTTGAAGTGACGTTGCAGAAAAGTGCAGTTTTCATTTTTTTATTATAAATTTTAATCTCCAATCAGATATTTCTCTCACATTCTGTTTCCTGTTACAAAATGACACAATTACCATAATGTCTCTCTGGATTGATTGTGATTTATTCATTTCGTTCTTTCCTCCAGGAACTTGAAGACCTCAGGAAACAAAGTGAAGTCATCCCACAGCTGATGATAGAGTGTGAAGCTGTTACTGATAAGCTCCAGGTAAGGAAGCCATATGACTCCTATCTAACATGAGCAGGGCTGATACTGGTAGTTCTCATACACAAAATCTGCTAATTATATCTCAATAAATATAAATTTGTATATGGACACTTTAATATTTTTTTTTACAAAGGCTGTGACGTTTCAATTTCTAGTCTTGTGTAGGGTGGAGTTGCAACAGAAGCATTGTGTGACTTTACACATAGATTGACAGCTAGCTAGCTATCCATACACAGGTCTTCTCTCGATCGATCGCTGATTCGATTGCTTTGTGCGAATCGACCACCGAACACCAATCAATCGTACTACCACACAGTGTAATCAATTTGTTTACGATTAATTTATGATCTACTATGGAGCACATGAGTATAAGGATATTTGTATTCCGATTTAAATTGGTCGACTAGAATCTACCAACATGTCAAATAAATTTTTTTTTTGCTCAATTTTGGTCACTTTTGATCGCTCATACCAGGTGGTCAGGAATTGATTTCAAAATTGATCATTTTAAGTTGATCAAAAGTGAAATATTAAATGGTGTATGGCCACCATAAGGGAAAACTAAGCAGTTAGATAACGCTTCGTTTTAATTTGCTGTTTTATGTATAGAAAACCTGTGATTTACAACATTTTGCTAATAATCATGAAGGATCTCCCAATGATGGCAGGAAATTCTCAGCATTTTGCTACCTGTGGCACCTGCAATATGCCATATCCTGGTTTTCCATTTTTATTGCTGGGAAATGTTCTCAAAAACTTAGCACAGAGCATCTCAACTGAGGCTCTGATTTGCATTGTTAGATTCATTTAAAACTTTTACAGCTGCACAAAGTAAAATTTTGCATACAGTGAAAATCCCAGTATCAAGCAGCCATCCAGGGAATCATTGTTACATCACATCATTAGACCAGAAGCTATTGGCATTAAAGGTTAATATTGTATGCTAATTATATGTAACCAGAAAACGACTAACGCTTCCTCGTTGTACATTTTATGATTGCACTGAAAATTGGCTATCCTAAATCTTTAGTGAATGGTCTAGATGCCTCTTGGAAATTGTTGGCGAACTAAATGAAGAATATACACTAATACTATCATTTTTTTCTTACCAATAGCTGCACAATTTCTAACTTTAAATCACAGACTAAATCTTTCCTTTTCACACATGGCTATTCATTTTTATTTTAATCATTAATGACCTTCAATAATTCAGAACCAGCAGGAAAAGGTGACTTTCAGCTAATACATTTATGAGGGTCCGGGCTTAATTTTCTAGTAATAATTTTGCTGGTAATAACAGAATTTCACACCTTATACCTCATGAGAAAGCCACTTATTTTATAACCTCCAGATGTCCTATTTATTGCCACCTGCAAGATTTAAATGCAGATATGTAAGAACATTCATTAGCCCAATTCAGCATGGTTGATTTAAGGTGGCCTGAAAAAAAGATTTGAAAGGTGCACCTGCGTGAATTTCTTTCAAGTTATCTGCATATTGTGATGTCTAGCGAAACCGTTTTTATGCATGTTATTTCCGGAGTACCTTCTACTGCTGTTGTTTTCAGGAAATACAGTACTGAGGATAATTGTGTGTTCACCAGTCCTGAATATGGAAAGTGGCAGCTTTACAGGTTCCATCTGATTTGCATCATTGTGAGATACTGGTGCTGCATGTTTCTGGCACAGGAGATGCTGGCATCGAGCATAACATAAAAGATTACTTTACACTTACTTGATGGTTTATGAGACTACATACAAGTTAGGTCCTACCCTGTTTCCCCACAAATAAGGCACCCTTACATTTTTGCCTCATGCTGAAATATAAGGCACCCTCGAAGATATGGTACTGTAACTCTGGACAGGGGGGATCAGAGGGGGCAATCAAAATGACACAGAAGGATCAAAAGGAGTTGCTTAAATGGTAATCCCCCCCCCCCTCTGAGGCTCCTTTGCCATTTTCATCCCCCCAGTGATCCCCCCACCCTGATACCCCAGTGCCTTATTCTTCTTCATGGAAAAAAAGACATGTAAATCAAATAAGATTTTGAATTAAAAAGCACACTTGAGCAACTAAATAGGACTCTATTGTAGATATGTACATATGAACAAACAAACATTACCAGAATAACCTGGAAAATGCTTTTAAACTCTCTCACTCACCTCTGTTCAGCCTTCTATTGTTCAAAATCAAGTACAGCAACCTGTTCAGCACTGCCTAAAATACTATTTAGTAAATCCTGATTACAATCTGAACATCCATAATAGGCAACCTGTGTCATATACAACTTTTAATCACCCTATTGACAAAAACTGAAAAAGTCAAGAAAAATACAGCTTTGTGGTCATTAGCCTTACTTAGTATAGTATGAATCTAAGGCACAGTTAAAAGCTGTTTGTCTTATGGTCCCTAACTGCTATTCTGTTACCCCTATGCCTAAACAAGCAATTTAACCCATGCAGTGGATACCCTGGCCAGTGGGTTTATAAATGGAAAAAAATAGCTGTAAAGATCAGCTTTAACTTGAAGGTTTTCTATGACTTCATATCTCACATAAATATAGTACTGCATAATGTGGTGTGTGTGTGTAAAAAAAAAAAAAATGCCACAAATAAAACCAAAAGGTCAGATTATAGTTCATACCAGTATATTCATAATGGCCCATTTTGTACTTTGCACTTTTGCAAAACTTTGTTTTGATGCGTCCAGGTTTACTATGGGCTGTGCATGCATGGTTTATTTTTGACCTTTAGGGCCCAATCTCTTTGACCTCTGATACCTGGGATTCTTTAGGACCTCATGGCTTCAACAATGCTGCCTGCATGGCTCAGAGATCAAAGGTTTCCACACCTATCTGTTATTTCTTTTCTCCTATTTAAGGTGTTTAAGTTCAGAAACCATCATCAAACAAAACATTACTGCTCCCCCAGTTCTGTGCTTTGTTATCCCATTTATTTTTTATATAAGTAACCTGACAAGAAAAAAATCAGTTTTATTTAACATTTATGGGGAATAAACTGCCTTAAGGTAGCCATACACCAGGCGATTCTGCCTTGATAGATAAGGGATCGACTTCAGCGGGATTGCGCTTTAAAGTAATGGGATTGGCCGGCATGTGGGATCACTGTGCAATCTGACATGCAGAAGATTCCTGGTCTATCTTGCCAGGTAGGGCCACTTGATTTTCGACGATCGGGACATGTATGGCTACCTTTATACACCAAGATTCTGGCCAAAATATCTAAATCCAAATTGTTTCTCTAAAGAAACGGAGGTGAGGAAGGGATTACATACTTTACTCAAACTGTGTCACCCCTCACCAATGCTAAAGAACAGATTAGGCAATATGGCATATAGCATAGTATGAAATATAGATAATGTAAAGTGTCACTCCCTATTACATGCCAGAATAGCGCTGACTTTAAGCAGACCTCAAAATGGAGAGTATGTTAGAATGACATAGATGACCTGCTTCTATAAAAACACACTGCCACAATTACTGATCCAGAATGACTGTGTAGCTCAGATGCTCAGCTGATTGTGGTAGAACGTTCTCTGCAGTTAGCTGAATGCTATGTGAAGCTACTAAAGGGAAAAGATCACCTCTACATCCAGTAGAGGTAATCTTTTCAAAGTGTATTCTTCAGAATGAGTTCAGCAATGTCAGCAGTCTTCAGGCCCCATACACGTTTCGATTTCCCTACGATCGATGTCAGATTAGATCGTAATTTATGGTCAATGTTTGTTTGATCGATCAAACTGCGATCAAAATACCCCCCACATGGAGAAGCTATTATTTGATCAATGTTGGTTCATTGACTGATAAGCATCGATCAATCGTAAAAACACACTAATATGTCTGCCACCGGATGTGTAAGTATGCTTATTATTAAATCAAACCAAAATCTGTTGGGCACAACAAAATAATATTCAATATACATTCGATGTATACTGGATTGATCAAAATTTTTGGACATGTCCGATCACATACATATGGTACTGCCCGGTAAAGTCCCTTAATCCCCTATCAGTTTGACAGGGGAAACATACTTTTTCTGTTGTTCCTATTATTGTTGGGATGTGGCAAACCAAAAATTAAAAGTGCATAAGATCCCTTAAAACCCTAAGCCATGTCCGATCACTTTTTTGGGTGAATTGCGATCAATTATGGTCGATTAAGCCATGTGAACAGGCATCGATTTCCAGTCGATCAACTTAAACCGTTTTTTTTTAAGTCGATCGAACAGGAAAATCTAAACATGTATGGGGGCCTTTAATCTTCCAGGTTTCCTCATGGAAATGTACTTTTAGCAATAAATTGCGGATATAATCTGTTCTAGGTGCTTCCTGTTTGTTTTCTTTCTTTGACCTTGAGTAGATAATCGTTCTCCACATTTGTCCTTTTTGGGTTTTAGGACATGTTTTTAAGAGATTGTCTCTCACTTTCTGTTGTTCTTGAACATGGAGTTAATCTCTCTACAAAGCAACAGAAAAACAGATTGTAACACTTTGCTACACTATCCAAAGTAGAACGTATGTTTTGGCTGTATCTACACATAGGTTAGTATATTATATGCGCTTATATGTGCTTACAAATTAAGAATCACTCTGTTATGGTTATTTGCATCTGCAGTATTTGTAAATTATCTTAAATAGTCTTCACATAAGACAAACTTCTGTTAACTTTGTTAAGTTCCTAACATCTTTTAGCAATAGCTTTGCATCCCTGAAGGCTGGGATTTTTTCCATTCCCTCCCGCCAACGGCCATTACTAGAAGGTTAGTTTCAGCAAAGTATGCAGGGCTAAAACTATAATGTGTCTATACACTATTAGTACCCATTCTCTAAACGCACTGACCAACTTATGGAGAGACACGTTTTACAACCTGGCACTAGCAACTTACCCATGAGCACCTATTTATATATGGGAGGAGAGATGAGTCTGTGTCACATAATATATTTGCTGCAATGTACAATGTTGACATAGCTACACAACATATACTATCTACATATCCTCAACTCACTCAGATATTTTGTAATAGATGAGTGAGCTCAGTTTGTTGTTGTGAATATATATTGTGACTTCTCCCATATGTAAATTGCTGTGTAATCTCTGGGTTATTGAGGCTATTCTGATGACTTGAGTTGAGTATTTATATTAACATGCTACAGTAAAAGTAAAATGAGGGGACACAGACTCATCCCTCCTCCCATGTGTTTATAGCTGCTCATGGGTAAGTTGTAAAATGTGTCTCTCCGCTTTAACACTATCCATTTGGTTTTGTAGGAGTATATAGAGTGAATGCTGCATGGCCAATCCCTCCTTACTATGCTGGAGCCTTAGCAACAGTTCTGTTCCAAATAATAGAGCAGTCAGTCATACATTTAATAAGTTGAACCATGACACACTTCTTTGGACTGAAGCTCCATTATAATCAAAGACTGAATGCAGTTAATGCTCACACATTTTTCTCAGGACAGGAATGGCAGACATATTGAGGCCTGTTGGCTAAATACAGACCTACCTTTAACATCATATATAATTGTGAGCAAGCTTGTGCCCTCTGTCACCCACATTGCTAAAAAGTCACCAAACTGTTACATCACTGTGCTTGGTAAATGTATCCCTAAGCTAATGGCTAAGAAGAAGCCTAGTATATGTTTCCGTATACTATGTCACACCCCTTACATATATTACAATTGACAAGATTTAATGTATGCAATCCAATACTAGTACTCCAGAAAGTTGAAAGTTACTGGTTTAGTAAAGTAGTTATACCTGTTGTGGCCACAGGACTAGCAGGCACCCAACTGTAGGTCAGAATGATGTTTGTACAATTTAATAGGCGATGGGAGTAAAGCAGGGAACACACGGATATTGGAGGCGTTCGAAGTTCCCTGCAGCAGCGTGATGACGGAGGAGCTGGAGACACAGCACTGTGGTCTCCATGAAAAACAATGGACATCGACCATGGTTTACAGTCATGCCCGATATCCCTGATATCCCGCTCGAAAACAGTGATGGCCACATTAGATATGGGCCAGATAGATGGCCGTGGGCATGCACGGCCCTTGAAGTGGCCATCGATTTGGCCCAAATCTCATCTGTGTTCCCAGCTTAACTGAGAAGGTGGACTTTACCAGTAAGTAGGCAGGGTTTAGTACGGCTTAATATCTGCACAGATAAATACAGTAGGTAATGTCCTCCTGCCACTCACACATGTGAAGAAGCAGCCAGCTGAATGCTGATGAACAGAAACCTACAGATTTTTAGCCATTGGGCATGTTTTAAATTGTTGGAGACAGATTATTTAAATAATTAATTTGCTTTGTTCAGTCTGACGCTTGGCGCTGAAGTTTGACAGTAAAATACTGAGCGGTTATTATTATTGAAGTCATATTAGGAATTTGGCTGTTGTAAAATTTATTTTGCCTTCACATTATATGTTTTAGCATGGGATTTATTGGATGTAAATTACCGACAGATTACATCAAGCAGTGGAGGATCTGCTGGCACAATATTTGTTTGTATCCTAAAATTGGGAAGAAATCTTTTAGAGCTCAGTGAAGAATGATCTCCTTAATTGTGCTTCTGGCAATAACCCGGCAGAAGATGAGTTGCTGATGTGTGTTCAGAAATAAGGAAGTCTCTGGAGATTGGATCCCTAGTGAAGCTCTTTCTGGGGATTGTCAGGCCGCACAAATTACATTCTTAGTTTTCTCAGCCAGTTTACATGCAAATGCCAAGGGCTTCCGTTTAATATAATACACGAGGCAGCCTGGGGCACAGCATACAGACAAAAGTGAATATGTACAATGTCAGGTTTAACTTCATCCTGGACACTACATATGTCAAAAACGGCTGCGAAATCTGTAAAAGGTTCCCTGAGTCCCATGATGCTTAGTGTATGGTAGTACCTGGTCATAAACACCAATAGCACGATGCAATACATAGTTATTGCATAATGTTTTGCTCTGGGATTTCCAAAAGGCTAGATATACCTCTGGTGAGAATAGATGTTTTGGTAAATGATTTGGCTACCCATTGTGTGTACTACACAGTCCCATGTATGCACCAGTTGTGCAAGAGCATGGAGTAAAGGAGGTGCAGTTGTCCCTGGGGTCTCTGGCATAAATAAGATTACTATTCCCTCTGTGCGAGTAGAATGGTACAAACACCTGAACAAGGAGCCCTCTTCTAACAAAAACCCAGAACTCGCACAAAAGTGGTCATATTGTTGTGAGCAGCCCGTTAATCTCCCAGGCACTGCACTTAGGGTAGGGGGTCCCGACGGATGTGGAAACAGAACCTTTAGGGCCATAGTGTTGTAGGGGCATACCCCAAACATGTAAACAGTCCTTGCCCTATGGGTATCTCAGCCAGAAATCAAGTTAAGTAGTGTCCTGCCCTTGACAGAGCATATGAAATAATCCCAGCATCGCCATAGCTTGGAGAACTGTTGAAGGGGATCATGGTGAATACGGAGGAACTGCTCCATTTCCTGCACAGGATGGACCTGTTTCAGCCAGTCTCCCAAAGTGGGCACGGTCACACACCAATGTCTAGGTATAAGTACTTTGGCCGCATTCAGCAGATAGCACTCTAATGTTTTCACTTTCATTCCCTGGGAGTGGTTGTCACGCAGGTTCAATACAAACAACATGTGTTTGGTGGTGAATGGAACCGTAGATCTTAGAATGCGTTCCACCAAAATGTGACCAAAAAGTATGTAAACCTGTTCCATCTCCTGTCTGACAACACCAGCACTGCAGACTTACATTAGGTAGCCCGGTTCTTGTAATAGAATGATGCTAATTGCAAAGTTTTAGTTTACAATAAACTAGAGACACAGATTTGAAATGCGTAAAAAATACTAAACCCACATCATTTACATTAGAAATTTTGTGTTGACCAGTAATATTAATCTGGACATCAAACGTTTATGAAAGCTAAAACATGTTAGCACTTCCTGTTCCTGATTACCAATTTTCTCCTGATTTTCTTTTGCAGGATGCGGAGCAGAGAAACCAGGAATTAGAAGATAAAGTCCGAGCACTAAGAAAAGAAGTAGAAGAAAGCAAGCACAGACAAGGCCATTTGAAACTGGAACTTAAACACTTCCTGAATATATTAGATGGAAAAATTGATGATTTGCACGAATTCCGCCAAGGACTTTCCAAACTAGAAATGGATAGCTAGAGTGTGGTGAATTTTTTTATATACACTAGACCCTTACAGTGCAAATGAAGGCCTAGGGACAGCCTGGCTTTTTATTACAAATAATAGCTCTCTTTTTGCACCTTCAGTGCTGGTATCAATTTAGTCTGTTTTGGCAACCAGTAGTGGCCTAAATGTTGGAAGCCATTTTTTACTGTTTCTACTAAATCAGAGCCATTACAATTCTACTAAGAGTCAGTCAAAAGTAAAAAAGCACAAAATGTGATACTTTGACACCAAAACACGAGTGATTATGTATATTGATTTTACAACAGAAAAATATACCAGTTTGACTCACGAGTGGCGAAAATAGTCTCCTCTCCTGTACTGAAGTCCCACTTTTAGGTAAAATGCAATAAGAAAAATAGCACATGAGAACGCTTATTGGTTCTATAGCTGCACACAGCGCTCTGCAAGCCTTGCAATAATTCTCTGGACACATTGAATTAGGCAGAGTCTGTGATGGATGAACTGCAATATTTTCACTAGTAAGGTATTGCTGTAAGGGGATAGTCACTCCAACTTTCTACACTGCCACAGAAGCTATAAATAAGAGTTATATATTTATTAAAATACAGATACAAAACTATTTATTAAAAATACTGTATAGAGTATAGTGGTAAAAAGGCAGAGTAACATTTATTGTTGGGGTTTTGTGTGGACAAACATTTTCATGTATTTAGACACAGGAATATACTATAACTAAATAAAATGGGGGTTTGTGTTTAAAACGAACTTCTTGTCTTTTCAGGACTTTTCTTTTAAAAGTAGAAGTTCATAAACAAAAGGTTGTTTTGGGTGGTTTTATGAAACCATTATCTACAATTGTCCTAATTATAGGACAGCTATATAGGTCTGTTATGCCGAAATTAATTTGGGAGATAACGGGTTAAGACAGACTATTTGATAATGGGCTACCAACGCACTACAATAAGGTACTAGTAGGAGGCTAGTATGAAAGTTTATTTTACTAAAATGCAGGTTATTCAGAAAGTTTTAAAATACAGGTTATTCGTTTTCAGTGGATGTGCACATTATGCGTACCTGTATGTTACTATGGGCAAATATGTACAGCCTCTCTGCCTCCAACCATGTAGTGGGCCAGATTTCTGTCAAATGAGGGAAGTAGAATGTACAGTACAGTACAATGGCTACCCTTCCACATTTACATTAACATTACATGCAGGCCAGTCAGTAATTGGCACTATTGATGACCGCTGTGCAATGACCCCCCCCCCCCCCCCCTTACATAACCACTTTAGTATAGAAGATTCTCTATGGGCAAGCAAACTAATGTTCTATGGAGCAGGTAAATGCACATTTTCTCTTTGTAGACTGAGATTGTAATAGCAGTTCCATTTATCCTAGTAATATCGGTGGCACGATGGTCGCCACAAAATGCCTTACTCATTAGATAAAGATGAATACTTTCCCTTTTCTATTGTAAAACAAGGGTGTAATGTTATTAAATTAATATTCTGATACAATGCAACAAGCCATGGCTGAGAACGTCTACATACACAGACCTCAAAGTTTCCAAGTCAATGTTCACAGGGCTGTTTCTTGATACATGAAATATGACAAATTCTGCCTCATGGATCTCTAATGATGTTTAACTTGTATTTTAAAAAAATAAAATGTTTGAGACCTAAACTGGGATTTCTGTTACAATACAAGTGCTGAAACAAGCTGTTGTCCTTTTCTTGATTTCTGCAACTTGGATATAAATTTTTCCGGATAGCACGATGAACTTCTAAATGTCATTCCTAGCAGTATTTCCTATTTTTGCTCCTTAATGAGGTCATGACTTATTTGCCACCATGGAATTACCCTTCAGACAAGTTACCTCCCTAGAATACTGACTGCCAAAGAGTTACTTATGAGACTGTTGTGTCTGTCTTTTGTAATGTAGTATACATTCTACAGGGAGTGCAGAATTATTAGG
>CM070034.1:141714664-141727250 GCA_036250615.1 Ptychadena robeensis
ATGAGTATTTTGAACCACATCATCCTCTTTATGTCATGTTGTCCTTCTCCAATCTGTATAGGCTCCGAAGCCTACTACCATTAAGCATATTAGGTTGATGGTGCATCTCTGTAATGAGAAGGGTGTGGTCTAATGACATCAACACCCCCTATATCTAGGGTGTTGTGTGCATAATTTATTAGGGTTCACTTCCTTCCTTTGGCAAAATGGGTCACAAGAAGGACTTGAACAGGATTAGACAAAGTTAAAAAATAGTGAGATATCTTGCCAGAGGGAATTAAAACAGCACTCTTAAAATTGCAAAGCTTCTGAAGCGGATCATCCGAACCATCAGCGTTTCATTTCTAAAATAGTGCAACAGGGTCACAAGAAGCGTGTGGAACAACAAAGGCGCAAAATAACTGCCCCTGAACTGAGAAAATCAAGCGTTTGCAGCTGCCAAGATGCACTTGCCAGCCGAAGTTTGGCCATATCTTCAGCAGCTTGCAACATCACTGGAAGGTCCAAAAGCACAAGGTTGTGCAATACTCAGGAAGAAAGGGCTGAAAGACAGACACCTCTCTGAACACGACACACAAGCTGAAACGTCAAGACTGAGGCCAAGAAATATCTCAAGCCTGATTCTTTCATAACATGTTTTTTGGACTGATGAAATATGAGGAGTCGAGTCTTGATGGGCCGCAGAACCCATGTATGGGCACGTCCCCTGGATTGTACAGGGCAGAGAGCTCCACTCCGACTCGAACGCCATCAAGGTGGGTGGACTACTGTTTGGCGCTGGTACCAATCCAAGATGAGCTTGTGGGCCTTTTCGGGTTGAGGATGGGAGATCAAGCCAACTCCAGTCCTACTGCCGTTCTGAAAGAACACCCTATCTCAAGGCAAATGGGGTCAGGAAGAAGTCTGCACCCTTCAGAAAACATGATTTTCATGGTCAGGACAATGCTCCATCCACATGTCCAAGTACTCTCCCACAGCGTGGCTGGCAAGAAAGGGTAATAAAAGAAGAAAACTAATGACATGGCCCCCTTGTTTCACCACTCTGAACCCCATTGAGAACCTGTGGTCCCTCATCAAATGTGTGATTTACAAGCGAGGGAAACAGTACACCTCTCTGAACATTGTCTGGGCGGCTGTGGTTGCTGCTGCAAACGCAATGTTGTGGTGAACAGATCAAAACACCGACAGAATCCATGGATGCAGGCTTTTGAGTGTCCTTGCAAGAAAGCGTGGCTATTATTTGCGGCACTGATTTGTCTTTGTTTCGCATTTTTGAATGTCAAGAAATGTATATTTGTGAATGTTGAGATGTTATACTTGGTTTCACTGGTAAAATTAATAATTGAAATGGGGTATCAATTTGCTTTTTTTGTTAAGTTGCCGAAAATTAGGCACAGTAATAGTTACCGGCACACACCGATATTCCCCCTAAAATAGCTAAACTAAAAACTACCGTCCAAAATATTCAGTTTGATATTAATGAGTGTTTTTGGGTTCATTGAGAACATGGTTTTGTTTCAACTAATAAAATTATTCCTCAAAAATACACTTGCCTAATAATTCTGCACTCCCTTCGAATGGGCCATTCTAGTCTAATAATGTCATTGGATGATTAACTGCTACAGTCTTTCATTACATGAGGATCATGTTTTTTTTTCTGTTGGTTCTTCCATGATCATGGGATCATGTGGTCTCACTTGTTTTAACTAAATATTAAATTACCCTTAGAGCTTTTGTTTTCTGACTATACTACTATACTGATACTCCCTCTATTATAAACTTAATGTCCTGACAGTGGGGGAAATTATCATTCTAAGTACATAATTTCTGTATGTTATTTTTTTTTTTTTTTTTTTTACCTGTTTGGAGTTGGATTGCTGTGTCAATAGTCTTCCTAGGAATCTGAGTATGTCTCAGGTCTGGTCTCTGTAATGTGTTTCAGATGAAACTTTAAGAATTGTTTCCTTTGTGGTCTACTCCTGCATTCAATGTTTTCTTAGGGCTAAATTTATACGGTCGTTTTATTGTCTACAGCTGCCCCCAGGAAATGACTGGGCGCACTCCATCCACTGAAAATTGTGCAAAAAACTACCCCATCACAGTCTATCCGCTAAAGCCCAAAACTGACGCCGCCGGTCACAACAACTGTCTGTGTACATGAGCCCTTACTCTACTACATGATGTGTGTGCTAGCATGTGGATTACTATGTTCAAGTTTCTGGCGGCAAAAGCTATGGTCCTATCTTGAATATTTACTTCATCCTGCTGATGGTTAGCCAATCTGCCTTTAAGGCTTTGATTTTCCAAATATTTATTATACAAGTATATATTTATAACATTTTTGGTTTTCACCCTCGATTTGACAACTATTTTTTTGCTTTTTGTATGTGTACATCTTTCCTTAAAGTGTTATTGAATATAAATTTTAATTTCTGTGTGTTTATGTTCATAGGTTGTACTGTCGCTTGACTTCACAACTTAGCATAGTGATGAACAAGAAGGGGTTACCCCCTTTTTCCGTCCCCCTCAGGATTCAGCGCCTAATTTTTACACAGGGAACTATTTACATTTTTTAAAATATTATTTGGGGAAAATTTAAAACAAATAACCAATATTAAAGAAATAATTTCGAATTGCATTCTCTCTAAGTGAGTGGCCGACATCCAAAATATATATTCAAGCATAAGAAATGGGTAAACATAGATACTAGCACGTAAGAATTTTGTCCCCCAGGGTTAAACCAGGCGCAAGGGACTTCGGAGGCACAATATTAACGCACCATTCAATTAAGGATTAAATCGTACATCATATTTACTAAATATTTAAGACATAGGGCTCACAATGATTGCTTGTGTTGTCGCCATACATTAAAGAAGTTAGGTAGGTGGTGCCCATACACCATCGTAAATAAGTAAAGGGGTGGATTCTATGTGTTTAGAAGTCCCTTTGTCACATTACATATATAATTTCTGTTTTTGTTTTAATTGTATTTAATCGCTGGTGTTGGGCCCACTGGCGGAACACACTACCGACTTCTTTCATGTAGGGACAAGCGGCCAGCAGTCATTGTTAGCCCTATGTCCAAAAATATTATTAAATTATATATGTACAATTTTTAATCCTTACCTTAACTGAGGCTTTAATATTGTGGCCTCCAAGTCCCCATTGCCCCTGGGTTTATCGGCGGGGGGGGGGGGGGGATTCTGGGTGCTAGTATCTATCTTCCCCTTTACTTATGCTTTGACTTAAAAGAAAATCGCGCGTATGTCGGAAATGTGCATACAGGGCCCCATAAAGTCCCAATACCTAGGTAGCCACCGCAAATGCAGGAAGACCTGGTCTTCATAAACGGCTACTTATAACAGAACAATTCATTTACTGTCAAAGAAAAATAAAAGCAATAAAAGGTAATGCTTTTATTTTTATTACATGAGTGTCTTCTAATTCCCTCTTCATATTTCATTGCATGACTCCACACATTGCAAAATCCGACCATGACCCAGAAAACAGAAAATTAGTAACCACCTGTGCTTTACTCGCCAACATTTACCAGCTGAACATTTTTCTGTTTGTTGTGTGTTATATTTACCAATGTTTTCACAAGGTACTGTGGTGGCGCACCTAAAATATCCTGTGAAGTAATAAAGATTTAGCGAGGGAAATAATATTGAAGGGACTAAAAATAAAAATTCCCCCATGTAGTGTATCCCATTGCGACATTCGTCGTCTAGCCTCTTCCCATGCTTGAATTACATGCCCAACGTCAGCCATACCACCATCTGATCTCATACATCCAGGTTTGCTTATCACAAAGCCGGTATTGCATATTGTTGGTGTATTGACAATGCTGGAATTCTTCTGCTACTGAGGATAGGGAGGCCTTAAGCTGGGCATACACGGCTCAAATTTGTGGCGCTCCAATTGTCGCGGGTTCGCATCGTCCAAAACATTGAGCCCTGTGTGCCCTCTTCGAAAAAAATATCAATCCTGCTCAGGTAGTCCAGTCGAACGGATTTGAAAACCTTGTTTTAATTTCCATTAGGGCTTTAGTCTCACAGATTGCGGCGCCCTCGGGCCTCTGCAGACCACTTCCCTGATTTAAACAGCTGTGTCTCCCACTTGGGAGGTTGGCCGCACCTCATAGAGCTCAGGACGTGGTAAAAAATCGTGTGTGGATGCTTTTTTAACCGCGTCATTCATTCTCCTATGGGCACAATCGAAGAAAAGGCAGTTGTACTGCTTCAACCACAATAAAACCACCAAAAAGTGAACCCCTCGTCGCAAAATGCGAGGGTCCGACGTGTACAGCCCCATGCACGCTTAGATTTTCAAACGATTCTTAGCATTCAGCTCCGCTGTGCTATGCAGGGGTGGATCGCCGGTGAAATCGCACCGATAAATCCTAAGCGTGTATGGCGGTACTTAAGTTGACAGCTTCAGCAGGCTCGCCATACAGCTGATCATATCTAACGCTCCTTTGATGTTCACCGACACCAAAGTTGCTTCAAGTACTAAAACACAGATGAGTATGGCCCTGAACGATCCCATTTATAGACACCCAAATACTCTGCCTGGTCAGCACCACCTTTCAAGTCCTTTACTGGTTTGTGTAACCTTAGAAAAAAGACGCATTATTTTTGGTGCTCATTTAAAACTTTGTAGTAAAAAAAAAATTTGCATATCCTTGTGAGTGTCTAATTTGTAATTGCTGTAAATAACTGTGGCATTAGTGTGTAATATATTATAAACAATCAAGTGATACAATGTTATATGATGTATGTTGCAAAGTTAGGCATGGTTAATAGTAGACAAATAGTATTCCTGGGTACCAGGTTTGTAGAAGTTGGGTCCCGTAATTGTAATGCTTCACTCACAGGTGTCCCTCATTCATTTGAATTGGACTGTCTACATTTGGTGAGTCTGGTGCGTTTAGGGAAGTGTGGCCACTGAGTTGATACGGAGGGCACAAGTGCGGCCCTCTGCATCACTAAAGGGCTCACAACTATACACCATTATTCCATCTATAACGGACTCTGATAATGCACAATTTTTATAAAAAAAATTACAGCAGGCAAGAGCTAGAACATAGTGGGAGCGTAGGCACTCACCCTGTCTGCTGATTCCCCCACCCAATCCAACATAGAGGAGGGATGCCCCTTGCTCATCAGCATCGCGCCATCTAAATGCAGATTTGGCTTTTATGTACTCCTATCACGTAGTTTTCTGCTTTCCTACTCTTCACACGGAGGTCTCACACGGATCTGTCAGCAGGGCGATTGGCGGACAGGTGAAGTCCTATGCATTACCAGTTTGTTTCAGGTCCAAGTGGAGGACTGAAGGGGCCCGCCGAAGAATGCCCAAGGGTGCATGTTGGGCACTTGACGTTTAGGGTGGGCAACACGGTTTCTGCCACACACTGTCCAAAAATGCGCCACACTGAACCGAAAAGCACAAATGCGCTCAGTGCTCCTTCTTTCCCTCCCGAATGAGTTGATGGGGAATATTACTCTCTGTCCCTATCCACTCACTTCCTGCCTTCTTGTCCAGGGCCTGGATGGAGTAAATCTAGTACTCTTTTAATTGAATTGAGTTGCTCTCAGTGTGCATCTTCTCAAACTAGCTGTGCTGCAGCTGTGGTACAGTACAAGCTTAGCACAGATGTGTGTACACATGTACATTTCAGGGCTCTTTCACAATAGCTGTGCTGCAGCTGTGTTACAGTACAACGTCGCACAGATGGTGTGAACCAGTTTTTTATAGACATTTTTTACACTCAGTGATTTGTGACATCGGCCCTACCCATGATTGCTCTGTTTTGTCCCCATACATTAAAAGAAGTAATGTAGGTGTGCCCCTCCACCAGCTGATAATACATAAAAGGGGTGGATTCTAATGTGTTTCGAGACCTTGTCGCACAATTTACATAGTATAATTTCGTTATTTCTGGTTGTTATTGTATATTATCGGCTGGTGTAGGGTGGGTTACACACCTACCTACTTCTTCATGTATGGACTAGACGCCAGCAGGTCATTATGGTTCATGGCCCCTAGGTCTAAAAATATTTAGTAAATATATGTACGATTTAATCTTACCGTTAATGATGCTTTAATCTGTGGCCCCCAAGTCCCCCTCGCCCCTGGTTTATATCCCGTGGGGGGGGGGGGGATTTCTGGGTGCTATTACTCTATCTTCACCTTTCCCTTATGCTTTCGAATTCAAGAAATCCGCGGTATGTGGGAATGTGCATACAGGAGCCACACAAAGTCCCCAATACTAAGGTAGCCCCGCAAGGCAGGAAGTGCCTGGTCTTCATAAACGGCTACTTTATAACAACAACAAATTCATTTCTGCAAAGAAAAAATAAAAGCAAATAAAAGTTAATGCTTTATTTTTTAATGAGTGTTTATATCCCTTCTTCATTTTTTCATTACTGACCTCTCACACAATTGAAAATCTGGAGTGCCCAGAAAACAGAAAAGATATACGCACCTTCTGCTTTACTCGCCCAAAATTTTACCAGGTGAACATTTTCCTGTTTGGTTGTAAGTGTTATATTTTAAAAAGATGTAGTTTCCAAGGTACCTTGTGCACCTAAAATATTCCAGTGAAGTAAAGTGTACATTTAAAAGGGAAATATGACTTATTCTTCAAAATAAAAATTGCCCCCCATGTAGTATCCCATCGCAGACATCTCTTCTTCTGCTCGTATCCATGCTGAATGATGCTTCCATATGACTTCAGGCTTAGCTTGCATACACTAAGCTCAATGGTTTTAGTTGGCGCTCAATTGTGGACTGCGCATCTGTCAAAAACTCGAGGCGCCTGTAGATCCTTATATCTTCTATCCTCCTTCTGTGTGTAAAAACAGTGTACATTTCACGGGCTCTTGTGGCACATTAATGTGCTGTACCTTTCCTAGGGTCCCTCCCACACTATGTGCGCTACAACCTGGGGTCGTTTTTGCCGATAATGGCCACGGTAATGGCGTTTTCAGTCGTATTTCGGTAATCGCACCATTGAAGGTCACTGCAGAACAGCCAAGTGCACCAGGGCTAGTGTTAAAGGTACAATTGCAAAGCAAGATCTCCATACAGTTTTCACATATAGAAGATAAGTGCCTGATAACACTGACACTGTAAGCATTAACTCTACTTTGCCGGTTTGTGTCTTCCATAAAGTGGGGGGATCTGGGCTTGCAAGTCATTAGGCTCCAGGAAATCCTTCGAAACACCTTCCCATGTAGGTAGATGAAGCACCTGCACCATGTTGCTTTCAACCTGAAAAACACCCATCGCAGGGCTAGTGTGAGTAGGGTGTTTTTGTTTTTTAAACTCATAGCTGCGCGCGTTGCACTTCGCTGGAGGCTATTAGACACGCCACTCCCCATTTCTGGGTGCTGTATTAGGGTGTTTTCATTACTTTCAACCCTATTAATGTGAATGAACAAACTGCTGCCTACATCCAATTCATAAATGAGCGGCTGCCCTAAACTATTGTACTGAATCCAAACAATGCTAACTCTGCATACCCTAGCATGCAATCCTTTAACCCTATGTCACAAGGGGGGGGGGGTATGGAGCAGGTGCCCAGGGTCTTTGGTGAAAGTCACTCGTTTCAGTTTTTGAATTAATTACCCTTGTAATAATAATTGTCCTCTGTTCAGCATACTACTCTGCGTTTCCATGAAATAAGACTCCATGTTTTACATACTATGGCTTATTGCTGCTGGTTGGTGGCTGGGTGACAGAGGCCCGCAGTGCTGATATAACGGCACCCCACTTTACTACCTACCCCCTGTAGAGCCTCTTTCCACGCATTCCCACTAGCTCACTGACTAGGGCTTGTCCGTCACTTAGCGATGTTAACGTTCCCGACTTCTGACGCAACTGTTAGCTATTCTGACACCAAAACCGTTACTGGCATCACATCCAACTCGACTCGCAGACACCTCGGTTAGAATTCCCCCTCGTCACAAGGTGAACCACAATTGCATTGCTGCTAACTTGATTACTGCTAAGTTGACATTCAGGCTAATGAGATGGTCTGAGATTGTGGCAAATATATTTTTGTACCAAGGCCTATTTATATATCTAACAGATGATCTCCAACGACTAATAGTCCCGGCACTGGGATCGTGGGTGGATCATCCACCTGACATCAACTGCACAGACGGGCAGAAAGCGTGGGTGAGGCACAACATCACCCCATGTGATCGCGCACATGAAGTGAGACGCAGTTTTTAAACACTTCCATTCATTCTTATGGGCCAATCCTTGCGCTGTGTTTGGAATCTGGGAAAGCGCCTAAGTGGGGACAAGCCCTTACTGAGGAACTGTCACTTTCTATGTCTCCCACTATGCCTCAGCTTGGCGCACACCAGAACAACCATTTGTTGTGGCTGCCTTCACTTTCTGGCCAGCTGTAAAATGGGGCACGATGAGAAAGGGCTACCTGTCTTCTTTACCAATCTGTCTGCGCAGAAATCCATGGATTGGGCAGATCTGGTACCACTGTACAGCTGCATAGTCATATCCATCACATGTCTTATTTTTGCTGTATGGCGTATATCTGCAAATGCTTAGAAATCCCTGCTATGGCTTTATTTTCGGGTAATGTCTTATTTTCAGGGAAATAATTTACCTGGCTGACTAGTCACTATGACTAGAAAAGTCCCCATAAACAATTTGTACTTGTTTCAGCTGAGAAGCCTCGTGCAGAAGAAATAGTTAAGATATTCTAATTCACTTTGCTGCTGATGAAGGGTGCAGTATGGATTACTTATGTAAAATGCACTTTGGTAATCCCTCATTGCCGCCGTTTGTTATACTTAATAAAGCATGCTGGCTTTAATAGCCTCCTACAAACCTTTCCTGCAGGTGCTGTGATTATCCGCATTTGCCAATTCAGAGAGCCACTGTATAGAACGATCTGCGTCGGAGAAATCCATCTCCTCTTAGCAGCTTATCTAAAGCCACATTCTATCACAACACACACGCAGGCCGAAATATATTGACTCAGGATCAAACTCCTGAGCTCCCAAGCCTCCCTACTATTCCTCACCTTTGGCAATCTTATCGCTTTGTAGCTCAGTGGATCACTCAATAGCATGTCACGCTTTTCTTTGGACATGACTCAATAGAGGTACTGCGGTGTGGCCAATAGAGGCTAACCCGAAGATACCCTTGCATTCCAATCATAACCTAACGGTGATCATACATACAATAAGCTGATATCTATGGAATAAACAATCCATATAGTATAGGGTTGGCTGTTTAGAAACATGCCTACTACAGTTTCTATGTGTGAAAGCCCCACATGCTCCATTAAGCATTTGCTATGGCTCGTAGTCATACCTAATCTGTGAAGTTCCCAGTCTTCTGCCCAAAGTGGCTTCAACAACACAAAATAAAAAACACACAATACCATTAGACACAATATGGATGCTGACAAAACTGCTACACAAAAAAAAACATCCTTACCTTCCTCATGTTGTATTCCTGATGCCCAGCCATCTTGGATCCTGGAGAAGTGACAAGCTACTTACCGCCCTCCGCTTTCCCATCCTATAGAGACTCACAGGCTTGTATCTTCTGTGGTGCTGGAGAGCTCCGTGGGGGGGCTCTGGATGAGGAGAGACACTCCATATGTAACACCCCACAAGTCTCGTAAGACTGAGCAGATTGAAGTTCCCACAGGCTGTCAAGGGACATGGTTAGACGTGTCCCATATGCCACCTCAACAGTCCCATTATTTGTTGCACACTAAACTGCACATCAAACCGACGTAGTGATGACAACGACCATGCAGAGGAGTCTCCGGTCATCAAAGCCAATCACTCCTTTTCCCCCTCATCTTTGGTGGCTCCTTTGCACCTTGGCCCTAGACTGGCCCTGGTGGCAAGGGTGGGCTCCACTGCTCCGGTAGTTCACACCCTGACATTATACAAGACGTTTTTACACTAGGGGGTTAGTGTCCGCTATGCAAAAATAATGCTCATTTTCATATGTTACCTTTACCCTCACCCTCAGCGCCTTGAGGCTCCTTTAACACTATCCCTGTACTTCACGTTGTTCCTTACTGCAACAGAGGGGTAACTGTTGTGCACGGTACGCAGGTTTTCCATACTTTCACACTTCTCATTGTGTTGATGTGTAAAGCAGCATGTTCCAACACTCTCCATTCAACCGTCCATCATATACTCGTACGGGAGAACCTAGCCATGGTTTTGTGTATGGCAACAGTTAGTTGGTAATGCAACATGTTTGAAAAAATGCCTGACTGTGTCATATGACCCCCAAGTGTATCTAATGCGGCTTTACTGGGCCAAAGTTAGCTCCTGAAAATAGCAGCCTGCTTAAAAATAAAGGTAATTATTGGGTGTCATGCAGGACCGTTTGCCTGCACCCAGGGCATTTTCTTTAAACACAGGGTTACATAATGGGGGTTAAAAGAAACGTTCATTATATAATTGCAGACCTTTGATCCGACGCAACTTCGTTCGCTCAAACACTAAACCTTCCTCAAGCCATATCCTATAATGTAAAATATTTCCTCATATAGACATTGAACAAACCGGAAGAGTGCAGGTGCAGATCAACGCGCAGCGCTCTGGACTGGCGGCTGCGGGGGGGGGGGCGGGGGGGGGGGGAAAAAAACACAGACCGAAGACAGGGGGGGAGGCGACAGGGGGCCCACAGAATAAGAGAGAGAAGGCTGGAGCCGCGGGCCTGACACTAGGCCGAGCCCTGCCGGCACACGGGGGGCGGGAGGAGCGAGGAGACCAAACCCAACGGGGTCCGCGAAGGGGAGGGGGGGGTGGGGGAGACCCTTTGACTCCCCACGCGGAAAAAAATCACTTGCGCATCCTATTCTTCTCTTCCCTCTCTTGCCACCTTCCGTTTGGTGTCAACGAAGGTCTTTCGTCGTACACATTTCGATTCCGTCAGTCCCTGTGTCTCGAGTTTATCGCCAGCAAGGCTGCGGGACCGGGGGGGAAATACTGCAGACGGTCGCTCTCTATCTCGCGGAGGGCTTCTCTCGCCGTCCACGCCCCACCCCGTGCTCTTTCATTGGGCGCGCGGCTGCGGTCTGCGTCTTCTTGTTCCCTTCTCCCTTCAGCCCTCTTCTTTTCGTGTAATTCATCGGTTGCTTCCCTCGGCTTCCTTTAGATTCCTGTCTTTCTCCTTTGTTTATTCCCCTCTCTCTCCTCCCCTCTTTTAGGCAACATTTCCCCGCCTCTTTTGGGTCTTTTTCCATCTTTATGCTTTAATAAAATTATTCCTCAAAAATACCACTTGCCTAATAATTCTGCACTCCCTGTAGATTGGCCATTCTTAGTCTAATAATGTTCATTGGATGATTAACTGCTACAGTCTTCATTACATGAGGATCATGTTTTTTCTGTTGGTTCTTCCAGATCATGGGATCATGTGGTCTCAATTGTTTTACTTAAAATATTACCCTTTGAGAAGCTTTTGTTTTCTGACTATACTGCCCTCCTATTATAAATTAATGTCTACAGTAGGGGGAAATTATATTCTAAGTATAATTTCTGTATGTTATTTTTACCTGTTTGGAGTTGGATTTGCTGTGCAATAGTCTTCCTAGGAATCTGAGTATGTCTCAGGTCTGGTCTCTGTAAATGTTGTGTTTCAGATGAAACTTTAAGAATTGTTCCTTTGTGGTCTACTCCCTGCATTCATGTTTTCTTAGGCTAAATTTATACGGTCGTTTATGTCTACAGCTGCCCAGGAAATGACTGGGCCCTCCAGCCACTGCAAAATTGTGCAAAAAACTACCCCATCACAGGTCTATCCGGCTAAAGCCCAAAAACTGACCGCCGGTCACAACAACTGTCTGTGTAAATGAGCCCTTACTCTACTACATGAGGTGTTGCTAGCATGTGGATTACTATGTTCAAGTTTCTGGCGGCAAAAGCTATGGGGTCCTATCTTTGAATATTACATTCATCTGCTGACTGGTTTAGCAAATCTGCTTTAAGGCTTTGATTTCCAAATATTTATATATACAGTATATATTTATAACATTTTTGGTTTCACCCTCGTTGACAACTATTTTTTGCTTTTATGTATGTGTACATACTTTCCTTAAAGTGTATTGAAATATAAATTTTAATTTCTGTGTGTTTATGTTCATAAGGTTTGTACTGCTTGACTTCACAACTGAGCATAGTGATGAACAAGAAGGGGTTGACCCATTTTTCCCCCTCAGGATTCAGGCTCCTAATTTTTACACAGGGAACTATTTACATTTTTAAAAATATTATTTGGGGAAAATTTAAAAAAAATATCCAATATGAAAGAAATAATTTAGAATTGCATTCTCCTAAGTGGAGTGGCCGACATCCCAAATATATATTCAAAGCATAAGAAAATGGGTAAACATAGATACTAGCACGTAGAATTTGCCCCCCAGGGTAAACCAGGCGCAAGGGGACTTCGGAGGCCACAATATTAACGCATCATTCAATGTAAGGATTAAAATCGTACATCATATTTAATAAATATTTATAGACATAGGGCATAACAATGATTGCTTGTGTTGTCCCATACATTAAAGAAGTAA
>CM070034.1:141727350-141747895 GCA_036250615.1 Ptychadena robeensis
TGTTATATTTAAAAAATGGTTTCCAAGGTAACTTGTGCACCTAAAATATCCTGTGAAGTAAAAGATTTAAAAGGGAAATAATATGATGATCTAAAAATAAAAATTCCCCCCATGTAGTGATCCCATTGCAGACATTCTCTTCTAGCCTCTTCCCATGCTGAATGATGCCCAACGTCAGCCATACCACCTCTGAGCTCATACATACAGGGTTGCTTATCACAAAGCCGAGTATTGCCATATTGTTGGTGTAGTGACATGCTGGAATTCTTCTGCTACTGAGATATGGGAGGCTTAAGCTGGGCATACACGGCTCAATTTTGTGGCGCTCAATTGTGCTCGCATCTGTCAAAACATTGAGCCCTGTGTGCCCTTCTTCTATCAATCCTGCTCAGTCGAACGGTTGGAAAACCTTGTTTAATTTCCATTAGGGCTTGTCCTCACTTGCGCGGTCGGCCTCTGCAGACCACTTCCCTGATATTAAACAGCTGTGTCCCCACTTGGGAGGTTGGCCGCACCCATAGACATGAATGGACGTGGTAAAAAATCGTGTGTGGATGCTATTTTTAACCGCGTCCATTCATTCTCTATGGGCACAATCGAAGGCAGTTGTACTGCTTCACCACAATAAAAAAAAAAAGTGAACTCGTCGCAAAATGCGAGGTCGACCGTGTAAAGCCCCAATGCACGCTTAGATTTTCAAACGATTCTTAGGCCAATCAACCGCTGTGCGTGCAGGGTGGATCTGCCGGGAAATCGGCAGAAAATCTAAGCGTGTATGGGGTACTTAAGTGACAGCTTCAGCAGGCTGCCATACAAGCTGATCATTCTAAGAGCTCCTTTGATGTTCACACAGAAAAAAGGTGCTCAAGGACTAAAACCAGAGAGTGGCCATGAATAGATTCCATTTATATGACACACAAATACTCTGCTGTCAGCACCACCTTTCAAGTCTCTTTACTGGTTTTGTATTAAGAAGCCATTATTTTTGGCTCATTTAAAACTTTGTAGTAAAAAAAAAATTTGCATATCCTTGTGATGCTAATTTGTATTGCTGTAAATAACTGTGGCATTATGTTAATTATTATAAAAAATAAGTGTACAAATGTTATATATGTATGTTGGCAAGGTAGGATGTGAAATAGTAGACAAATAGTATTCCTGGTACCAGGGTTGTAGAAGTTGGGTGGTAATTGTAATGCTTCACTCACAGGTGTCCATCATTCATTTGAATGGGACTGTCTACATTGGTGAGTCTGGGTGCGTTTAGGGAAGTGGTGGCCAACTGAGTTGATATGGAGGGCCACAAGTGCGGCCCTCTGCATCACTAAAGGGCCACACATAACATTTTCCATCTATACGGACTTGTATATGCATTTGTTTATAAAAAAATTACAGCAGGCAGAGCTAGAATAGTGGGAGCGTAGGCACTCACCTGTCTGCTGATCCCCCACCAACACTAGAGGAGGAGAGACCTTGCTCAGGCGCCATCTAAATTGCAGATTGGCTTTTATGTACTCCTATCACGTAAGTTTATTGCCTTTCCTACTCTTCACACGGATGTCTCACGGATCTGTCAGCAGGGGATTGGCGGACAGGTGAGTTCCTATGCATTAACAGTTATGTTTCAGGTGCCAAGTGGAGGACTGAAGGGGCCGCCGAAGAATGCCCAAAGGGCTGCAGGTTGGGCACCTGGGGTTTAGGGTGCAACAAGTTCTGCCACACTGCTCCAAAAATGCGCCACACTGAACTGAAAACGCGACAAAGGCGCTCAGTGCTCCTTCTTTCCTCCCGAATGAGTTGATGGGGAATATACTTCCCTGTCCCTATCCACATCACTTCCTGCCTTCTTGTACAGGTGGATGGAGTATCTAAGTACTCTTTTAATTGAAATTGAGTTGCTTCTTCAGGGCTCTTTCAAACTAGCTGTGCTGCAGCTGTGGTACAGTACAACTTAGCACAGATGGTGTGTACACAGTGTACATTTCAGGGCTCTTTCACACTAGCTGTGCTGCAGCTGTGGTACAGTACAACGTAGCACAGATGGTGTGAACACAGTGTTTTATAGACATTTACAGTGATTTATAGACATAGGGCATAACAATGATTGCTTGTGTTGTCCCATACATTAAAGAAGTAATGTAGGTGTGCCCATACACCAGCGATAAATACAATAAAAGGGGTGGATTCTATGTGTTAGAGTCCTTTGTCCACAATTACATATATAATTTCTGTTTTTGATGTTATTGTATTTATCGCTGGTGTATGGGCACACCTACCTACTTCTTTCATGTATGGGACAACGCCAGCAGTCATTGTTATGCCCTATGTCTAAAAATATTTATTAAATATGATGTACGATTTTAATCCTTACCTTAAATGATGCTTTAATATTGTGGCCCCCAAAGTCCCCTCGCCCCTGGTTTATCCCGGGGGGGGGGGGGGGGGGGGGGGGGGGGGGGATTCTGGGTGCTAGTATCTATCTTCACCCTTTCCTTATGCTTTGAATATAAAAGAAATCGGGTATGTGGGAAATGTGCATACAGGGCCCCATAAAGTCCCAATACCTAAGGTAGCCACCGCAAGGCAGGAAGTGCCTGGTCTTCATATAACGGCTACTTTATAACAACAACAAATTCATTTACTGCAAAGAAAAAAATAAAAGCAATAAAAGTGTAAATGCTTTATTTTTACATGAGTGTTTAATATCCCTCTCATTTTTCATTGCTGACCTCTCACACAATTGAAAATCTGGAGTGCCCAGAAAACAGAAAGATTAGTACGCACCTTTGCTTTACTCGCCCAAAATTTACCAGGTGAACATTTTCTGTTTGTTGTAAGTGTTATATTTAAAAAATGGTTTCCAAGGTAACTTGTGCACCTAAAATATCCAGTGAAGTAAAAGATTTAAAAGGGAAATAATATGATTATCTAAAAATAAAAATTCCCCCCATGTAGTGATCCCATTGCAGACATTCTCTTCTAGCCTCTTCCCATGCTGAATGATGCCTTCCCATGATGAATGAGGCTTAAGCTGGGCATACACGGCTCAATTTTGTGGCGCTCAATTGTGCTCGCATCTGTCAAAACATCGAGCCCTGTGTGCCCTTCTTCTATCAATCCTTCTGTGTGAACACAGTGTACATTTCAGGGCTCTTTCACATTATGTGCTGTACCTTTTAGGGTCCTCCCACACTATGTGCGCTACACCTGGGGTCTTTTGCCGATAATGGACACGGTAATGGCGTTTTCAAGTCGTTTTCGGTAACCGCACCATTGAAAGTCACTGGAAAGCCAAGTGCAGGGCTAGTGTTAAAGGTACAATTGCAAAGCAAGAGTCTCCCATACAGTTTATAACAGATAGAAGATAGAGTGCTGATAACACTGACACTGTAACATTAACGCTACTTTGCCGGTTTGTGTCTTCCATACAAGTGGGGGATGCTGGTGCTGCACCTGCACCATTGCTCTTCACCTGAAACACAAGCGCAGGGCTAGTGTGATAGGTGTTTTGTTTTTTAACTCTAGCTGCGCTGCGTTGCACTAGCTGGGAGGCTAGTATGAACACGCCCTCACATTCTGGTGCTGTATTGGTGTTTTCATTACTTCAACCTATTAATGTGAATGAACAAACTGTGCCTACATCCAATTAATAAATGAGCGGCTAGCCCTAAACTAATTGTACTGAATTCAAAATGCTAACTATGCATACCCAATACATGCAGAGTCTGTACCATTCACAAGGGGGGGGGGGGGTATGGAGCATGTGCCCAGGGCTTTGGAAAGGAATCGTTCAGTTTTGAATTAATTACCCAGTGGTATACATAATGTCCTCTGTTCAAGCATACTACTGCGTTTCCATGAAAATAAGACTCCATGTTACATACTATGGCTTATTGCTGCTGGTTGGTGCTGGGTGACAGAGGCCCGCAGTGCTGAGTATAACGGCACCCACAACTTTACTCCTACCCCCTGTAGAGCTTTTCCACTCCTTCCCACTGCTCACTGTAGGGCTTGTCCTCACTTAGGCGATGTTAAGGTATCCCACTTCTGACAGCAAACTGTTAGCTATTTCTGACACCAAAACCGTTACTGCGATCACATCACCGACTTGCAGACACCTCGGTTAGAATTCCCCCCTCGTGAAAGGTGACCACATTGCATTGTGCTAATTGATTATGCAAGTTGGACAGTCAGCTTGAGATGAGATGGTCTGAGATTGTGGTCAAATAATATTTTGTACAAAGGCCTATTTATATATACTAACAGATGATCTCCAACGACTATAGTCGCGGCACTGGGATCGTGGGTGATCATCACCTGGAAAGCAGGCAGAAAGCGGGGGGTGAGGCACAAAATCAACCCCATGTGATCGCGCACAATGAATGGAGACGCAGTTTTTAAACACTTCCATTCATATCTATGGGCGCAATCCTTGCGCTGTGTTGAGAATCATGGGAAAGCGCCTAAGTGGGGACAAGCCCTTACTGAGGAAACTGTCACTTTCTATGTCTCCCACTATGCCTCAGCTTGGAGCACACACAGAACAACCAGGTTGTTGTGGCTGCCGGCACTTCTCTGCAGCTGTCAAAATGGGGCAGATGAGAAGGGCTACCTGTCTTCTTTACCAATCTGCGCAGAAATCCATGGATTGGGCAGATACTGGTACACTGCATAGTCATATCCACCACTATGTCTTATTTTTGCTGTATGGCGTATATCATGCAAATGCTTAGAAATCCTGCTATGGCTTATTTTCTGGGTATGTCTTATTTTCAGGGAAATAATTTACCTGGCTGACTAGTCTACTATGAATAGAAAAGTCCCAATAACAATGTGTTCTTGTTTCTAGCTGAGAAGCTCTGTGCCTAGAATGAAAATAGTTAAAGATATTCTAATTCACTTTGCTGCTGATGAAGGGTGCAGTATGGATTACTTATGTAAGAATGTACTTTGTAATCCATCATGCTGCCGTTTTATTACTTAATAAGAGCAATGCTGGCTTATAAGAGCATCTACATTTCCTGCAGGTGCTGTGATTATCGCATTTGCAATTCAGAGAGCCACTTGTATAGAAACGATCTGCGTCGGAGAAATCCAGTCTCCTCTTAAGCAGCTTATCTAAAGCCACAGTCTATCACAACACACACGCAGGACCGAAATATATTGACTCATGATACAAACTCCTGAGTCTCCCAAGCCTCTCTACTAGTTACCTTGGCAAATAATTATCGCTTTGAGCTTCAGGGATCAAAATAGATGTGCAAGCTTTTTCTTGGACATGACTCAATAGATGGTACAGTGCAATAGAGTGCTAACCCTACCATTCAATTCCAGATAATAACCTTAACGGTGATCATACATACAATAAGCTGATATCTATGGAATAACAATCCATATTAAGTATAGGGTTGGCTGTTTTAGAAACATGCATACTTCGTTTCTATTGTGAAAGCCAACATGCAATTAAAATTGCTATGGCTTCGTAGTCATACCTAATCTGTGAGTTCCCACTGTCTTCTGCCCAAAGTGGCTTCAAACACAAAATAAAAAACACACATACATTAAGACACAATACTGGATGCTGGAAAACTGCTACACAAAAAAAAACATACTTACCTTCCTCATGTGTATTCCTGATGCCAGCATCTTGGATCCTGGAGAAGTGAAGCTACTTCCGCCCTCACTGCTTCCCCTCCTATAGAGACTAGGCTGTATCTCTGTTGGTGCTGGAGAGCTCCGTGGGGGGGCTCTGGATGGGAGAGACACTCACATCACTGGTAACAACACAAGTCTCGTAAGACTGAGCAGATGAGTTCCCACAGCTGCAAGGGGAACATGGGTGAGATGTCCCATATGCCATCCTCAACAGTACCATTTGTTGCACACTAAAACTGCAACATCCAAACCACCGATAGTGATGAACAACGGACCATGCAGAGGGAGTCTCCTGCATCAAAGCCCATCACTCCTTTTCCTCATCTTTGGGGCTCCTTTGCACCTTGGCCTAGACTGGCCTGGTGGCAAGGTGGGTCCACTGCTCCGGTAGTTCACCCATGACATTATACAAGACGTTTTACTAGGGGGTTAGTGGACCTTTATGAAAAATAAATCTTTTTTTGTTACCTTTACCCTCACCCTCAGCGCATTGAGGGCCCTTTCACACTAGCTGTACTGCATTGTCCTTACTGCAAAACAGAGTGTAAGTGTTGCACGGTACGCAGGTTTCCATACTTTCACACTTCTGCATTGTGTTGATGTGTAAAGCAGCATGTTCACACATAATCCATTACAACGTCCATCATATACTCGTACGGGAGACCTAGCCCATGGTTTTGTGTAATGGCAACATTAGTGGTAATGCTAACATGTTTGAAAAAAGCCTGACTGTGTCATATGACCCCAAGTGTATCTATGCGGCTTTACTGGGCCAAAGGTTAGGTCATGAAATAGAAGCCTGCTTAAAATATAAAAGGTAATTATTGGGTGTCATGCAGGACCGTTTGCCCACACATGGCAGTTTCTTAAACACAGGGTTACATAATGTTAAAAGAAACTGTTCATGATATATTGCAGACCATTTGATCCGACGCATCGTGTCGCTCAAACACTAAACTTCCTCAGAGCCATATCCTGATAAATGTAAAAATAGTTCCTATATAGGAACATATGAATCAAAACAGAGTGCAGGTGCAGATCAACGCAGCAGCGATGGGGACGCCAAGATGTCCTGAAATGGAGTGTCCCAGATGAGCAGAAATGGGATGATGTCCACCACTTCCTGTGAGGTAATACCCTTCAGTGGATAAATTACTGAGGCCATGGTGCGCTCAGATATATCAGATTAATCTGGTCCAGAAAGATGTTCCTGGCGACTGGTTCAACCTCATGACATCATGCTTGTAAACCAAGCAGTAAAGGTAGTGAAAAAGAGCCCAGAAATCATTTTTCCTCACTCTCCGCTGGTTATATTCATTCCCTGCCATAATGAGACAATCTTTTTACTAGATAGGTGGTGAATGAATTTCTCCAATAGCACCTACCAGATCGGTAAGCATTGACATGTATTCCAAATGTAACCTATTATAGCCAAAACTAAACAAGTGTGCGGTATAGATTGGGTTAAATGCCTGTGGTGGCTGGGGTAAGCTGTGGAGTCTTCTAGCCAGTAGTGATGATCACGAATATTCGGATTCCGAATATTAATCGCGAATATCGGCAATTCGGAAATTCGCAAAGATGGTGAATATATTGCAATGCAACAATGCAAGTGGACAAATGGGAAGGCTGCAACAAGAGCTTAGCAACACTCCCTGCGACTATCAACAGTTTTTAAATCCAATATTGGGGTGATGCAAATATTCGGAATATTGCGAAAATCGGCACTTTAGAAAATTCGCGAAAATCACTTAGATGGCGCCCAAAATTCGCAATTTTTTTCCCACACGCCCCTCAATGCAAGTTAAAATATATTCGCGAATATATAAAATTCGCGAAATTCGCATAAAACGGACGATATTCGCAATAAGAAGAATATTGCCGAATGAGAATATTTTCCGAATGTTTTCCCAAAAATTCGCGGCATGCCGCGAATACGAATGTTGCCTATGCCGCTCATCACTACTAGCCAGAGCCCCCAAAGTGAAAAGATTATACTACTCACATCAATATAACGTTTCCAGGTGCCCAACCTGCGGCCCTTTGGGCGTTCTTTGGCAGCCCCCTCAATCTTTCACTTGCAGCCCCCGAAACCTAACTGCTAATGGATAGGACATAGGAACTCGCCTGTCCGCAGATCTCCTGCTGCTGTTCTCGTCTGGGATCTTCTTAGAGTGGGAAGAGGAGGAGAGGCAATAAGCTGGTGCCTGAGCAAGTCCCTCTTGCCTATCCTCCTTACTCATATCCACAAGTGTTGGCGGGGGATCAGCAGATGCTCCCACTATTATACCAATAAACAGGAGGTAATTGTTATATATATATGTCGCGGCACATAACCTTTAACAATAAATTTGACACAAAATTGCCATTGCTGCACTACAGTGTTCCCTAATGCTTGAAGTATCATTTAAAACAAGTTTTGTTATTTAAAAAAATGTCTTCTAGCTATGCCTGCTGTCATTTCTTCATTTAAAAATGTCAATATAGATTGAAATTATTATGTGTGACCCTTTAGTGATGCTGAGGGCCGCACTTGTGGCCATCCATATCAACTTAGTTGGCCACCTCTGATATAGTTTCGTGTTGGATTTTTTCACTTAGGGAAGGAAATAAAAGGCTTATTTCTATTCAGCATTTCCCTAAACGTGTTATTAGTGGTAAAATCTGTCATAGAGACCTATACTTTCCTCGTAACATATTCAGATGGGAACAAAATCTAATTGTACATCAAAGGTCAAGATGTAGGTCAGCAAGGCATTAAATTATAGAGCAATGTCAAAATCAACCAGAGAGAGTTCACCCCGTCATTTATATTGCAAAGCTACAGGAAAATGTTGTGTCAAAGCCGGAGTTGGCTTGCGTCAGTGATTTGGCGGCTACAATGCCGTCAGGGATATAATGCAGAGATGTTAGTGTAGACTGCCACAGTATCCATAGTAACATGGATTGCCAGGAGTTCTCCGGCATCGCTGTCCTGATCCCTGATTATTGCCCTTTCTCCAAAGGTGTCATTTATATTACCCACCGGCATTTACGAAGACATCCACGCTAATACACTGTTTTGTAGGTTTTTCAAAGGTTTACTATAGCACACAATCCCCCTATACTACAAGGGATGCATTTCACTGTCACACACTACATTATCTCCAAACAAACCCATCGTTAAAATAATTTGAAAATAATGTTAAAAACCGGCTGCTGCAATCTTAGACAGATATGCCAAATAATACAAAGACTTCCAAATGAGCTCTTATTTCATTCCATCAGGAAGGTACAGAAAAGAGGCAATTACAAAAATGACAAATGAACAAACTCTGTCTAATGAAATACTAATGTAGCCAAGCAATTATATATCATCAGATTGCACTATGACTCTGCTGCCTATCACAGCACATAGAAGGACATGTAGTATGTCACACATCCAGACGTCAGTGGGGTTTACTAAAACATTATGTAAGCTGTATGGATACATACAAGCTCCAACAGGGCCATAGAGGTCTCACTACAGCCGCTGAAGTTTCATTGGTTGCCCTGGTAGTGGTATGTTTTTTTAAGGATAGCTTTATAAATATTTGAATTAAATGTACTCAGAAGTGGCACCCAAATAAGATTTAACAGAACTTAGGCTTTGTTTATTTGTAAATGGAAACAAGCCTTTACTCTTTATATATGATATGACATTTAGGGCTTGTTTCCATTTACGTCGGGACCCCTCCGCTAAGCGTATATGCTTAGCAGAGGTCCCGACGTAGCAGATACACTTACCTGCTCGGTGGAGGATCTGTCTTCACTAGGCGGACAGTTCGGCGGCGAACATGGATGTTCGCCCATCTTCTCGCCGGCGAGCAGTGCGGGTGTTCGACCCGCTCCGTTCGCCAGCGAGAAGAGGATCTCTATTCTTCCCCCGGCAGGATCACAACCTGTGTGATCGTGCCGGAGGAAGAATCTTTTCACTAGAAGACCGGGCATAAAGCCGGTCTCCTAGTGAAAAAACCGGGTCGGAGCAGGAAGTGACGTCAGTGACGTCACATCCGGCTCACGGAACCAGAAACTATGCGTTCCAGTATGCGTTCCAGGGACCGGATGTGACGTCACTGACGTCACATCCGGTTTTTCTGATTCAAATTCCCCACCTAGAGGCGGGGAATTTGAATCTGTCCGTGAACAGGCGGACGGCGGACTTCTTTAGAAGTCCGACCCGCCCGTTCGCGGACAGTCCTGGCCGATGTTCGGCCATCACTGGTCTTCACGGCGCCGAGCTGCTCCGCTGTTGTAAGGCTCGATGTAGTCGAGTACATTGAGCCACTGCATCGGCGGATGTGCAAACAGATCATCCGCCCAGCAGGCAATGTCAATCTGCTATATCGGGACCCCCGCTAAGCGTATACGAGGGGTCCCGACGTATAATGGAAACAAAGCCATACTAGACAAATCCTATTAGGACTTGCCAGGATAAATATACATTAGCATTTTTTTTACCTTTCATTGATTATTTTATGGAAATATCTTGTGCAATTCTTTTAACCTCCCTAGCGCTCTTGCAAGGTCCAGATTTCTTTACCAAAAGCGCACCATAGACTCCAATGGATTTTTTTTTGTGTTGTTGACCTGCAACTTCCAAAAATATGTCCATATAAGGGTCTAATAGACATCCTGACTATAATAATGTTTGAAACACACAATTATTATAAAAAAAGGTACATTAAAAAAAATTATAAAATGTATCATTTGATTGATAAAATCTCTTGAATAATTTGGTATGAAAGATTTCAAAACAGTATTTGTTTGTTTATCATAACATTTTTATTACAATTGGAAATGTGTTTTGTTTTTGTTTTACTTTGAATTGTATTGGATACAGTTATCACTGTATCCAATACAATGGCATTTGGCACTCTCTGAAAGGGTTAACTTAAAAGAGCACATGTGGAGATGACACTGGGGGTGACTTTCCAGATGTGGTCCTTGAAGATAGCCCAATTTGCATATGAATGGGGGGTGTGCACATGCTGTACATTCATATGCAAATTTGGCTGGGAGAGGAGTGACATCGGCGAAGCCAGCTTAGAGCATGTCCCCTGGGACAGCACAGAACAGTGAGTATGTGCTGCTGCCGGGGTATGTGAGCTTAGCTGGGCGGCTCCATCTCGTCAGCTGCAACACTGACATGAAAGTGCAGGGACGAGATGAAGCCGTCAGAAGCGCTAGGAAGGTTAAATAAGAGGAACCCATTCATTCACTTGCTGCTGATCATTTTAATAGTATAAGGCCCCCATACACCCTAAAATCTTACCATACAATTTCTGTACTTTTGTTCTAGCAAAACCATGTGATATGAGGCGCTTTCTAAACCTTCCAATCACTGTGTATTCTATCAGGGAGGACCCGGCACTACATAGTTGTTGGTAGATCTAAAGGAAATTGTAAGGTGTGATCTAAATGTGCATAGGGGCTTAAAAGGAATTTTAATTGTTGATACTGTTTCATAGAAAAATAAACCCTAATGCCAATTGCTTACTGGGAACAGCCTCTTTGGCACCTTTGCTATCCAGTGAAGTGTGGGGGAAACCCACATGGACATAATGAGAACATAATGTATGGAGTGATCTAAAGGTGCGTGGGGGGGGGGGGCTTAAGAGGAACCAATTTTTTTACTTGCTGCTGATCACTTTAATAGTATAAGAGGAACCCATTAATTTACTTGCTGCTGATCAATTTATTAGTATAAGAGGAACCCAATTATTTACTTGCCACTGATCACTTTAATAGTATAAGAGTAGCCGATTAATTTACTTGCTGCTGATCACTTTCCATGGTGCTGAAATAGTGTTTCGATGTAGAAGGCTGACTGTCACTGTTTTAAAAAAGTTAATTTAATTTTAACTTAAAGTTAATTTAATTTAAAACATTTTTAAAGTTGTGGATACTGTAAAATACTGAAAAATGGAAAAAAGAGCCCTAATTCTAACTGCTTACTGGGAACAGGCTCTTTGGCACTTTTGCTATCCAGTGGTGTGTGGGGGAAACCCACATGGACATAATGAAAACATGATCTCCTTGCAGATGTGTCTGACATGTAAATCTGGTACCCTTGTGACCCTAGCCAGTGTGAGCACTGGTGCAATCGTACAGCATTTATATATACACTCTTATATACCTCTTTCATGTCTGTATCCTATCCATTGTGGTTGGTGTATTGATGTGTCATACTTATTTTTCACTTATCTTTCTATCACGCTGTCATTCTTAAATATGATAACGATAGTAATTTACCATCCATATTTAATTTTGCTGTAATTTTCATATAACATTTATTGTTCAACAGTACGCAGACATGCAATGCATAAGTAATATAACTCTTTAATCATTAATTATTTCCAATCATCAATGTCACAAAAACATAAATAACTCATCTGTATGTGTTTTAATTCTGTCCAAAACTAGAACTAGTAAAATTGTGTTTCTGTTTAACAACTGTTTATATAAGATGTAATATCTTCTAAAATCAGGGCAGGGTGTACTATATTGACAAGGTGACACCGATCGTTACTACTACAATTTTATGACATCCCATTCTAAATCCATAGACATGAAGATGGTTGATTTGCAGTCATGGCCATCTTCTTTCCACTAGATCCTAGGTGTCCAACCTGCGGCCCGGGGGTTGTTTGGTGGCCCCCCTTGGTCCTCCACATGTGGCCCTCAAAATCTAACTGTTAATGCATAGGGCATAGCAACTTACCTGTGAAGTGGTCACACATGACCCAGCTTTCCTAATCAACTTTGGCAGTCCTACATCAGTAAAATTGTTAATATTGATCGGGGAAACCAGGTCTACATTAAAGTGCTGCACCCAGGGGCAGGAGAGGGGGGGGGGGTAAGTGCTGTTGGGTTTTGACTGCCTGGGATTTGGTCCACCGCCTACGGAGATATGTCAACGGGGGAGGGTCTGAAAGGATGTTATGTGTGGCCCTTTAGTGATTCCGAGGGCCGCACTTGTGGCCCTCCATATCAACTCAGTTGCCCACCACTGCACTAGATGTTGGGCTGTGACTGTGGAAATTTCTTCCCATTCTTTCAGAGCCGTTCTACAGAAAATGAAGTTGGACAAGAAGACCACAAGTTGCCTTGTAGTTCATCACAAAAGTATAGAGAGAATTAAGTTAGGAGATTGAAGTCAGGGCTCTGTGAGGGCTCTTTTAGTTTTTTTTTTACAACAGCTGCTACCAACCTTGTCTAATTAGAACTAATAGGCAATAGAACAACCACAGAAAGAAACTTTATAGTTGGTACAATGCAATGAGGTATGTAACATTCTGGCATCTGGTCAGGCCTGGTTAGGCTATGTTGCCCAGCTGATCGCAGACGGCCGATCGTGTGCAATTGCTGACACGATTGACCAGGCAATTTTTTTACATAGGATCTTAGAAAAAATTGACTGAAATGGACGCAATTTTTTATCTCGTCCACACGCGATCAAGAGGGACATGCAGCTGATCTTGGTCTTAAGTTGAAGTGGGGACAAGCCCATTCAACTAAATGGAAGCTATCAGCCACGTGCGATCAAAATCCATGGCTAATTGCGTAAGTGGGAACATAGCCTGAGTTGAAATCTTTGGCTATTTCAGTTTATTGCAACTGCTTGCCATGCCTTATGGAGTAATCAAATTTAGTTCCTATGAGATGCATCCATAAAATTAAAATGTAAATTTGATGATGGAATATTTTTGTTTTTCAAACAAAACTTTAGTAACAGTACTCTGTGTTTATTGTAGTTAAAGCAATTCTATAAATTGTAACTCCACCCAAGACAGTTCTGAAACTTTTGAAAACAATTGCTTTATATCATGAAAGAGGGAGTACATTTGTAAAGAACCCCCCCCCCATACACCTTAAGATCACTTTATACAATTTGGTTCTACAAACAACTATGTCATTCTGGGTCCTCCCTGATAGAACACATAGTGATTGGAAGGTTAAGAAAGGTCCCCATATTACATGGTTTTAGTAGAAGAAACGTTGATTGCACAAAAATTGTATGGTAAGGTGTATGGGGGCCTTAATGCATTTGCCCTAAATACATAGTTACAAATCATACATAGAAACAAGTTTTTGGAAACGGTTACCCATATTCATTTACTGTATACCAAGTGAATCTCCTTAATATGTTTTTTTAAATAGAAAACTCAAAACAATATTGAATATAAATTACATTCCCTATACTTCATTTTGAATTCCATATATGCATTTTGTGATATCTTGAAACATCATATAAGTAAGGAGGCTCAATCACTGGTTTTCAGGAAAATACATTATTTTATTTCCAAGGATTTTGTTTCCTTTTCTGAGTGTAATGATGCATGAAGACATCCAGCGCATTTGTTTCTCTCAGGAGAGACAACGCCGCATGTTCAGATTACTCATGAATCAGCTCTTCCATGTCTCCAGGGTAGGCAGCTCACACACTTCTCATGAACCTCTAAAGGTGTCTATTGCAGAATATTGCCAGCAGTTGTTTGCTTTCTGGGAATAATTGACCTGGCATAACGTTCGGAAGGGTATATATTGTAATCCTTTCAGAGCACTTCACAGCCGCAGGAGGCAGATGATGGGTTACGGTTCTATATGGCTCTAGCAGATGTTTGCAGAAATTGTATTTATCGCATTCATTCCTTAGAAAAGGTGAAGAGTAGGAAAAGGATGCATAACACTTTTTTTCATTTTTCCATCTTTGTCCTTAAAAGTATTGCCACCCCTGCATTTATATCAGAAAACGAACCACATATGCCAGGAAAAAATTGTGATTACAAATACTCTGCCATTGTCATGTTTATTGAACTAAAAGTTGCCTGTAGTTGGCACTAAGTGTATGCACATCTTTCCAATGACATATCACTGGAAAATGAGTTTCATTGTGTCAGTATAACTGATGCGGAATAAAAGTGCTTCGGTGTGAGGATAGGTTCTAAAGCAGTGGTGGGCAACTGAGTTAATATGGAAGGCCACAAGTGGGCTGCCCATAACATTTTCAGTCTATACTGACTAGCATTTTTTAATGAATAAATGACCACATGCATAGCTACCCTGTTTCCCCGAAAATAAGGTCCCCTGAAGATATGGTACTGTAACACTGGACAGGGGGTATCAGAGGGGGCAATCAAAATGATACAGGAGGATCAGAAGGGGTTACTAAAATGGTAATATCCCCCCCCCCCCCCCCGTGTCTCCTGCGGCATTTTGATTCCCCCCTCTGATCCCCCCTGTGTCATTTTAAGTGATCCCACACCCCAGTATTCTTCTTCATGGAAAAATAAGACATCCCCCGACAACAAAACGTAGGACATCTTTGTGAGCAAAAACCTATATAAGACACTGTCTTATTTTCGGAGAAACACAGTAGAAGACATTGTTTTTCATTTTAAATAATAAAACTTGTTTTAAATGATACATTAAGGATTAGGGAACACTGTAGGATGGTCATGCACATTTTGTGTCATTTGTACATAAGGATGTGTTTTTTTATGCAGCCCAGTGTAATTAACCAATTAGGCTGTTTAGTGACAGTCATTGTACATTACCTTCTTGCCTCCTTGCCCAGGGCGCTGTGAAACCTAAGATCGACCCTGGGTGCAGCAGTCATATGTAGACCTGGTTTTCCTAGATCAACATTGGCAATTTTACTCATGTGATTAGTGCAAAGTTGATTAGGAAAGCCAGGTCAGCGTGTGAGTGCTACACATTATAATATATGGAATGCCCTATTTATATCATCAAAGTTATGTGCTGCAATATATATTTTACAAACATCCCCAGTTCATTGGTGAGATAATGGGAGCAATGGCACTCACCTGTCTGCCATTCCTTCCAACGCATCTTCTTCAACTATCTTCTTGGAGCGGGAAGAGGAGAAGAGGCAAGGGACTTGCTCAAGCACCATCTACGTTGCTGATTGGCTTTTAAGTATGCCAATTGCCCTGTTTCCCCTATGACAAGCTATCCCCATCCCCAAATAAGACACCCACCGATACCTGCCCCTGCCCGAATCTCCCATTTGGGTGGTACCCACTGCCAAACCGGTCATGCTGGAGGATGTTGCAGGCAGCAGAACTTTCTTCACTGCGTCTCCAGACTCAGACTCTGTTTCTGACTGTTTGAGCAGACACATGCACATTTGTGGCTCACTGGAGGTCATTTTGCAAGGCTCTGGCAGTGCTCCTCATGTTCCTCCTTGCACAAAGATGGAGGTAGTGGCCCTGATGTTGAGTTGTTGCCCTCCTACAGCCTCCTCTACGTCTCCTGATGTACAGGCCTGTCTCCTGTTAGCACCTCCATGCTCTGGACACCACACTGACAGAAACATCAAACCTTCTTTGCTTAAGCCTGGGTGTGGGAGGAGATCCCTCAGTTGACCATCCACCACCTCATCAGGAGCATACCCAGGTGTTGTAGGGAGCGTATTCAGGCACATGGAGGCCACACACTGCTGAGCCTGATTTTGAATTTATTTCCAATATTCCCTGAGCCCTTCTCTACATCTCCAACAATTTTGGTGATGATACCATTTTCGACCATCTCCATCCGTGGTCTATAACAATGAGGAGCCAGTTAGATTTCTCTGGTAGGTAGTGTTGGACCTTTCCTTTTGACTGTATGTCACTGAAAATATGAGTATTTATCATGAACAGGCCATTTGTATCACATATGGTTTTCTGAAACCATTTCCAAACCATTGTGCAGAATAAATGCATTAGTTTTCTGTGCCTGGCTGATACAAATCAGCATGCAGACTCATCATCCTCAGGTATAATTGTGATCATTATAAAATGATGGTAGGGGGTATATTTTCAGACGTGTGCTGTGTTTCTTGTATTTTCCAGGCTGTATCAAAAATGTGGAATGGATTTGAAATAAACGATCCCTAGAGAGCTTATCTATATCCAACTCAATCCATAATTTTATCTTATAAAACACAAAATATTGATTGGTGGCTCCTGAAGGCTTTGCATTAGACAACTTCCAGACATTATAAAAGACAAAGTAATAGGCAGTGGGAATACAGAGGTGAACAGTTTACATGACCGAGAAACGTTTGCAGTTTCAATGAGATTGCCACTTTTTCCTCCTGTGACCAAGCGCCAAGTGTTTGACTAGGACAGCCTTCTGTCTTGGAGAACACAGGAGATACAGAATCTTACACCAGCTCTATTCCATAAATATACACTAAGGCCAACTTCGAGTTTAAATTTCAGTTGCCCAATGTACTGTATTTTCTTTAATACAGAGATTAAGTACACCATACACCTTACAATCTTTCCAAACAATTTCTGTACAATCAACTTTTTTTACATCAAAACCATGTAATATGAGGAGCTTTCTAAACCTTCCAATCACTTTGTATTCTATCAGTAAGGACCCGGCACTACAAAGTTTTTGGTAGATCCAAAGGTAATTGTATGGAGGGATTTAAAGGTGTGGGGGATTTAGTATTAAACATGTATTGATTGGTCATATTATCACACCCAGCAATCAATGGTTGATGTGTATTAAACAAGTCATTGTAACTGCAATTGTATGATATTAAAATGTATTTATGGGCATCATTAGGGCACACTGGAGGTGCTTCGGATGATGTACACATTATGTACATGAACATACTGTACGATGCACACACTGCTGGCATTTGTGGGTCCAATGCCCTTTTATTGGAGAAGCAAATGCATGCTTATCCAATAATGCATACATACATGTGAGTTTAGCGCGTTATGTTATGTGAATATTGCCAGCAATGCAGTGCTTATGCTGTTGTGTAGTGTGAAAGAGCACTAACTGTCCTGCTTGGTATTTCAGATGCCTAGTGTATTCTACATAGAAATGTAAGGAAATCCAGGTCAATTTCTAGTATTTCACCTTCTAGAATGGCACAGCAACCACAGCCAGGTACCATGTTTCCCCAAAAATAAGACACAGTCTTGAATTAATGTCATGCTCTCAAAGATGCCCTACATCTTTTTTGGGGGGTGTCTTATTTTTCCATGAAGACGAATACAGCACTGGGGTATCAGGGTGGGGGGATCACTTAAATAGGCACAGGAGACTCCGAAGGGGGGTGGGGTTAACATTTTAATAACCCCTTCTGATCCACCTGTGTCATTTTGACTGCCCCCTCTGATACCCCCTGTCCAGTGTTACAGAACCATATCTTTGGGGTGCCTTAGTTTCGGGGGATGCCTTATATTTGAGCATGAGGCAGAAATATATGGGTGCCTTATTTTCAGAGGATGCCTTATTGTTGGGGAAACAGTGTAAGAGCCATGTAACATCCTTTCTCTTGGGCCCATGAACATTAGATTTCTCACTTGTTTAAACTCTGCTGCACAACATCCAAAATAGAACAATGCTTTCTCAGTGGGGTTGCTATAGATTGTATTTTGGCTTCCAGGTAATCAGGAATGTACGTTTTTACATATTCTATAATCTATACTAAATATATGTTGTCATGGCAGATGAAATGTGCAGCACCATGGTAACTGCTGGTATAAATTGAGGCCAAAATGGCACCATCCCACATTGTGAAGGATATGGAGGGTTTAGTTCCACTTAATTCTCCATCTCTGCATACTTGATCCATCCCGTTGCCGGCGCCCCTGATTCCGGTGAGGTAGGAGTTAAGCATAGTCTTCTTCTACCTGTTTAGCATTTAATCTGAGCAGACCACACAGACGGAATACCTTGAAGCACAGATTTGTATCTCAGAGTCTGCAGCTGCAGAAAAGCCCCAACACATTCCTTTATACGTGTATTAGCGATTCAACACATTTCCCAGTAAAACAACTGTGGGAGTGATTCAGACTCAGCTAAAATTGTCATTAACCTTCAGAAAATGAGGGAGCCGTGTAATTTCTTTTCTATCTACAATTCAAGATACATGTTTAGCTGAATAAACAGCGGCCTGGAAGCTTTGATGTGCGATATGCTGTATAAAAGGCAGAAAATGGCGCTTTAATATCCACTGTTCCCAGTGGTGTTAACTCCTTCAAAGTAATCATATTACGCTGCTTTGCCGTGTACACAGTGTATAAATATTTCAGAGGCTCCGCAATCCTCTTACTGCATTTTACTTTATACGTTGAACAAATAAATGTGCAGAATACAAGATTTACTCTATATGTTTAAAATATACTATTCTGTCCTACTTACCAGTCAACTCAGATTTAGTAGTATCTTCTGGGAAAACATAGCCCTTCCGTTCTGGAAAACTGGTACCCACCATCGTCCTCTGTCAATCATCCAGGTGTATGTGTTAAGGTAGCCATACACGTTCGATTGCTGTGGGCACTCCTGCCCAGCGGACGCTTGGCAAAAAATCGGGTGGCCCCACCTAGTGAGATAGACCAGGAATCTCCCACATGTCAGATTGCATGGTGATCCGATATACCAGTAAATTCCCGGCCGATCCCATTACCTTGAATGGCCAGCATGCAAAGGGGGCCGGCTGCAGCGGGATGATGTCATCCCGCCGAAGTTGATCCCTCATCTATCGCCTTGTGTATGGCTACCTTTACACTAGCAAAAAATACACAGATAAAAAAATAGGATTAGTGGGTGTACATATTTAGCATATTTCACCAACCATCAGACACAGCGGTCCATAAGACGCATCCATGGTTTTAAGGAGGAAAAACACTCACTAAGTGTAAGACTCATTTACACATATACAGCATGTAATAGCAGACAGTATAGCACTGGAAATGCAGGATGTTTCAGTGTTTGCTTATATCCAAAGAGACTGCAGGGTGTGCATGGCTAGAAAATACACTTTTCAGAGCCCAGAGACCTACTTCACACTGGTAGCTCACCCTCGTACATGCTATTTACATATTCAATTGTAAGAAGGGGTAAGTTTCCAACCATTATAGCAGGTAATGTACATGTTTAATAAGCAGATCATTATTTATACATAAATACTAGGTTGAGATGCCAGTGTAGAGTAAAGGTAGATACACGGACACGGCAATATTTTTTTTTCCACACTATTTTTGCCTGATCGACCGCAACACATGTTCGTGTTGATCGATAATCCACGAATTGAGTGTTGCCCACCCAAAAACTATCTCTGCGTAGCTGCATTATTGTTACAAAGCTCATATGTGTACTAACAACATGGAGGCGCTCCGTGTCTGGGCGGCCGCAGCTAAATGTTAAATGTATACAATTGATGTTGCTTGGATAACTGCATGAATAACTATGAAATGTTGCAGTTAGGGCAGTGAAATTAGAAATGTAAAATAATTCCCAAAAAAAGATTGGGTGTTAGACATCTGGGGGGTGAAAGTCAGAGTAGACATATGTTAGGGTAAAATCTGACAAGAGAAAAGCACTGTGACAGCTGGAACATGACTATAAAAGGTTGAAATGTTGACTGCTGGTAGTCTCAGCAGTTAGTTACTAAGTCAGAAAATGTCAGGGTTGTGCTACTGAGGTATGAGATCTGGGGGTTCATACGTGTTGTACTGTGAGAGTTACATTTGACCCAAAGCCAGCTGCTGATGGAGACAGCTAATCGGAGGCTAAATAAGGAACAGTGATGTCCATCTGCAGCAGAATCTACCATGCAGGAGGCTGACGCAGAGGACAGTGAGAAAGACCACCCTACATATGGGGGGAGTACCAAATACCATCTCCTGGTACTCATCTGAGGAGCTCACTAAAAAAGTTATGTGAACCCCTGATTATTACAGTATGCCCTTTTCATTTAAATGACTAAAAAGTATTGCCACACAATGGCCAGTTAAGAAGGTATGTAGGCCCCATTAAACACCCTAGCGTTATCGACGGCAGCACCTCGTCCAGCGCTCCAACTGCTGCTATCGCACTGGACGAGGTGCTGCCG
>CM070034.1:141773902-141788158 GCA_036250615.1 Ptychadena robeensis
CCCCCCCCACTCAAACTACACAGTTTCACATTGAAGGTCAATTCCCATAGAGCCATGTTTGCGTTGCAGTAGCTTTATTTGAAATACAATATTAATATTTTATTTTTATATCAAATATACAGGAACATTCATCTTTCACACACAGACACACTACACTCATGCAGAGACGTTCATCATTCACACAGACACACACACACACACTACACTCATGCAGAGACGTTCATCATTCAGATAGAGCCACACACACTACACTTGTGCAGAGAAATTAATCATTCACATAGAGACAAACACACACACAGACACAAACATTACATGCACTCTACTGACTTTACTGTCTGTTGCAGCTAGTTCCTCCATGGTTAGCAGCCTGCTTGTCCCTCCCTCACTACCCCCTCCCCGGAATACCTCCACTCCCAGTTTGAGGACCACTGGCTTAGGATAAGATAGAGTAGGACTGGGAATGAACATATGTCATGAGCAAACAAGGAATATTAGACTGATAGAACTAAGCATTTCAGTAGATCCCTAATAGATTACAAAAACACACTTCAGACTCTTATACCAATAACATTTCACAATATATTTCTTCATTGAAATATATGGACACCATCATGTGACTTATTTGGTGTATGCTATTTATCAGACTGGTTTAGCATCAATGTCCCTGGAAATGAAAGCTCAGCATTAGGTCAGAGCCCTCTTGTGGTCACGATGAAAAATGCGTCTTTTACACAGCCCACATCGACAAGCACACGCCCTGCAACATCACATTGTTTTCCAGTGAAATGTAACACAACACACATCTAATGCATTAGCTGTGTTTCATTTTGAAAATGCACAATTCATTACATGGTTCCTCACATCAAGTTTAAAACATCAATCGATTTTCAGAAAATGAAAACTTTTATAGACTTTAAAAACCACATACCTTACAATCTTACCATACAATTTCTGTACAATCAACTTTTCTTCTACCAAAACCATGTAATATGAGGACTTTTCTTAACCTTCCAATCACTTTGTATTCTATCACGGATCTGTACAGCCAGCACAGAGGAAAGAACTGCAGCCTATTGGCACTCAATGCTGTCAGTTCTCTCCTCTCTTCTAATTGCACACATCTCCCCATACCCTCTCCTATTCTATCTTATAAGAAAGTAGAGTGTGTTTATATGTTTTGTATGTGTATATGGTGTAGCTCAGGTTATATCGCCATGCCGGCACTCTGAGATAAATAAGTGGCTTTGGGTTTCAGTTTGGGCCCTCGGTCTCTGAAAGGTTCGCCATCACTGGTATAGAGTGATCTAAGGTGTAGGGGGTGCTTAACTCATAACATGTCTCTGTGCTGTCTGTTCCAGAGCTGCATACTCTGTAATGATTATATACAGGTGATTTGCGAGTACAACGCATGATTATATTTTTCCGACGTTTTTTTAAATGAAATATTTGTTTTATTGTTTTTATGTAATATTCAAATTTAGAGATTTAGATTTTGTGCTTTTCATAAGCTGTAAGCCATAATCATCACAGTAATCATCATCATAATTATAACAATTAAAGGCCTAAAATATCCTACTTTGCATTTAATCTGTCTATTTCATATATTAGTCTTCCTTTTAAGTTGAATTACTAAAATACAGGAACTTCTGGATGATATTCATGTTTCGCAAATCCCCTGTCTATCAATTCTCTTTATTGCCTTTTTGCTATAGATGTTAAAACACAGTATCTACTACCCTGTTTCCCCTATGATAAGCCATGCCCATCAAATAAGCCAGCCCCCGATTTTTGCCCCAAACTTTAAAATAAGTAACCCCCCCTAAATAAGACACCCACTAATACCAGCCCCTGCCCGAATGAATGGCACAGAGTGATCGGAAGGGAACAATGATTGGCACAGAGTGATCAGAAGGGGACAATGATTGGCACAGAGTGATCAGAAGGGGACAATCATTGGCACAGAGTGATCAAAGGGGACAATGATTGGCACAGAGTGATCAGAAGGGGACAATGATTGGAACCGAGTGATCAGAATAAGACATCCCCCTGAAAATAAGACCTAGGGCATATTTTGGCGTTTCAAAAAATATAAGACAGTGCCTTATCATCGGGGAAACAGGGTAAATGTCCATATTGGTGATAATGAATTGACTAGGCCTATCCTTTCACTGTGACAATTGGAGAAGGTAGCTGTATTGGTCTGATTCCGTTACTAAACACTGTGACATATGCTCAGCCACACTTCTGCTGAATGTCCCCACTGATATGAGAGGAGAAGGGGACAGCTGCAGGGGATCTATATTTATCAGTGTCTTGCACTGCTGGGAGATCAGTATTTCTGTGCACACTGTCTAAAATTACCATGGGGCTTTCATCATTCACACCCAAGAGCAAAGCCCAGTCTCCTGCGAGCGTCTTGTAAGGGGACAGGAAGCCCAATTATCAGGTAAATCTGTACGCGTTTTATCTTTACTGATCATTTACAAGTCTGATGTTGTGATTGCATGCATCTGCCTCTCAATGTGAATGCATGTTTATACTAGGATGTGTCTTCTTTTAATATTTTAAGTAGATATCCAACTCAGTCCTCCAGGCCCCTAATACGCACACACAGAACAGTATATAAAGATAGGAAATATGCCAAAATCTGCCCTATATGAAGCTGGGCAACCTAGATTTCAGCCCCCAAGAAATATCAAACATGAAGGTTCTGGAAAACCTTTGTTTGCAATAATCCTAGAAATCTTTAAATCATACATCTTTAGATTTCTGTCTGATTTCCATAGATCTCCTTTTGTTTTACCAAAACCATGTAATATGAGGGACTTTCTAAACAATCAAGTCTACCTGTGTTCATTTGCAGATGACCCTATACTACATAGTTGTTGGTAGATCTAAAGAATATCTGAGATCTAAAGGTGTATGGCCAGCTTAATGCATGCATGGCATTGTAACCATGGCCTGTAAGCTTTGTTACCCTGTTTCCTGCGAAAGTAAGACCTAGCTGCTTTCCCCCCCCCCCCCCCTGTGCTTCTAATATAAGCCCTTCACCAAAATAAGACCAACCATTTCCCAGAGAAAGCTTCCATATTTAGGGAAGACATGACAGGAGGCGTTTTGTCACCTCTTCTAAACCCAGAAATAAGACCTAGTGCATTTATCGCACCAAAAATGAATATAAGACAATGTGGGGGAAACAGGGTAGAATAGCTAATAAATGGGCTTATGGCCGGTCCCATCATTGTAAAAGGTGGTTAATTAATAATGAAAATGAAATGAATGGATAGGATGGGGAAAACTGACTAAAGGTACACAGGTCAATTCTTTTGCGATATGATATTCGATTCGATCGTTTTTCACAATTTAAAATCGAACATGGATTGATTGTATGACCACACATGGCAACCAATTTAAACCCATTAGGTTCCTTCACAGGAATCGATTCCTTCTGCAATGTACATACTTGTACAATCAAGTAAAATGTCCGATCACTTTTCGATAGATTTTCAGTATGATAGAGATCACTTTTGGTCATACCAGGTGGGCGGGAATTGATTCCCATTCAATCGATGTAAACAGATTTATTTTTTGGTCCATGTTAATGGAGGAGCGCCGGCTTTCCCGCCCACAATAATGACACCGGCTGTGTGAAGAGCAGCGGTGGGAGGGAGGAAGTGAGAGGCAGTGTACTTTGTAACTTTGTACTTTTATTTAAGTCTTTAGTCTCTTGACCCTAATATTTGAATTCTTGCATGAAAACACCTAGTTCTGTTAGTAAACACTTCCTTTCCACAGATCAATTTTAAACTGCTTTATCATTTGTTGTCTATTATTATTGTAAGTATTTTTTAAATAATTTATTTATTTCTTAGGCTTTGTTTCCATTGCGTTGGGACCCCTCCGCTAAGCGTACACGCTTAGCGGGGGGTCCCAACGTAACAGACTTACCTGCTCGGCAGACGGGTCTGTCTTCATTGCGCTGAGCCGATCCGCCAGTATACGCTTAGCGTAGGGGTCCCGGCGTACAATGGAAACAAGCCCTTAGATCTAAGAATTACAGATTATAAAATAAGATATTTTCTTATCTCTCAGTATGAAAATAACATACAAAGACATATCAACACAGTAACAGCCAACAGTAAACCGTTGAAAAAGAAAAATCTGTTTTGTACATTACCATCTGTTTACCACAGACCATTTTATACATAGACAGTTTCCAAAATGTTACTGTGAAATGTTGTACTGTTTGTTGTTTTTTTAATATTTGCGGTATTTTTTCCTGTATACATGGCGTGCTAAGGTCACTGATTTTGAGATTATGGAAGATTAGGAGAGTTGAATGTGGTGGTCACAATGACATAGCCAGTATCATGGTGTGGTTCATACAAGGCCAACAAATAGACCATTTCATTAAAAAGTAGGCAAATGGGCAACTGTTAGAATATAAGGACAACAAAAAAAAGTTTGCAATATGGACGCAACAGAAGAGTATATGTTACAATAAAGAGGCAACAAATGTGCAAATAATGCAATGGAATGGCAATAATAACTGAGAATAACGGGAACACACTTTTCCTTGTACTGTGCTGTGTAAATATCATTCAGATTCTCTAGGCCAAAGTTGTATGGTTCACAGTGTTATACTTGTACTGAAATGTAAAGCTGATAGATATTGTGAAGTAACATTTTTTCTAAGGTCAATTTGGTCTGAAGTTAATGACTTCTAGTCTGTATGGTTTTGTGAGCTAGCTGTAAACTGAAGACAGACTTTAACCAAAGAGAGATAGATTAACCATCAGAAATTGCTGGCCTTAATTAATAAAAGTTAAAGTAAAACTTTGTGTGCTCCAGTTTGTTGTGATCTAAGTTGACATTCCTCACCACTATTCAATGCTTCAATGTGTAGAATTATTACAATATGATCATATCTATGGAACTCTCAACCAGGGATCCCTTGGTTTCCTCAGACAGACTTTAATGGTCCCTAGGGATGCTGAAACTACAAATATATACAGTGATGCTTCTCAATAATATATTATAAAACAGTATTATATATTCATAAGGGTAATGTATTATGTCATACTAAATAAACTAGTGTTTGAATGTGTACAGCCTGTGAACAAGAAGCACCAAATAAAATGATTACTAATGCCTAATACTATAAATCAGTGGTTCCCAAACTGGGGGGCGCAAAGGTATTCCAGGGGGGCGCAGGCCCTCATTCTTAACCTGCGTTTGATTAGGGAGCGAGGGCTCGATAATGTTCCCAAATAGAAAAGGGGGGTCCTGCAAGTAAAGTATGGGAACCACTGCTATAAATATTACTAAGCGCGGTTATTTATTACTAAGCCTAATCACCCTAACAATTGTTTCATTTTCTTCCATAAAAAAACATCAACTGACTGATATGTAACATGTATCTGCAGTGATGGAGAATGACACAATAGATGAATATGAAGCCATTGGTCCAGATGACATTTATCCTGCTCTGGCTAAAGCAGAAGATCAGCTTGAACCGATAGAAGAAGAAACCGAGCCTGAGGAAGAGGGAGGCTTCAGTTTCTATCACACGGATCTCTATGACGCTCAGGGCAGAGTGGCAGTTTTCCCAGAAAAAGTTAAAGAGGAGCAACAGTTTGAAGTAGTCCAAGAACTGACTTATGGCCCTGAGCAGATACACACGGATATAGAAAATGAAGTGGAAGAACTAACAAAGCTATATGGATTGTCTGACGATCATAAAGACTCAAGTGTGGATCCAGAGATAACAGCATTCTCATTTAATCAAAGTCTAACACCTAAAAATTTACAAAGTACAGGAGTATCCCTACCAATACTCAAGCCAAGTGAAGACCATCCCATTAGCCCCACAGATGATTTATCAGTGACTGAACATATAAGAAGTAGCAGCCATGATTCTGGTGGCAACGTCATGCATACTGAAGATAAAGAAGAAAGTCTTATAGTTAAACATTCCCCACATAATGAACCTTGCGTGAGTGAACCTCCAAGTGAGGCAAGACATCTGCAGGTTAAGAAACCTACTGAATGCACAAACGCCAACCAAGAACATAGCATACACAGTTCTGAGGAAAACCCAAATTCTCCCAACGATCTTAGTAAAAAGACTGACGAGCCCCCAGACATTTTCTGTCTTGAATGCAAAGTCCCTCTCAGAGCTTTTGACAAGCTTCTTAGCATCCACAAAGATCACAATGTCAAAGAAATAAATGCTGCTGTAGAAGACATCAAGGTACAGTAACGATATCTAACCTCTCTGCTATGAAACTTAGAGTCTAGAATATGTAACTGAATTGCACAAGTGCTTTTACTGAGAATTTGGATATTAGACTAGACACTGTATAACAGTACAGTGTAGTCATTTTCCTCTAACATTATCACTTGGTGTGGTTAAAAACCACCTCCACCCGACCTAATGTAAAAGGTATAGAGTATGGGTGGACATACATGGTTGGGTTTTCGATTTGTGCAGCTTAAAAAATAATCGCATTAAGTCGATCATTTGAAAACAAACTGTAGATCAAGTTCACCAGGGCCCTGTACCATTTTCATTGTATTGTGTATTTTGTTGCATGTACTAGATTTACCTATTTATTTTTACGTTTGTTTATAGGAAGACACACACAAAAACATGTGCAAACTGGAAGAGCAGATTTCTCAAATGGAAATCTTTGCTGGTCACCTGGAAGAAATATTTATTACAGTAGAGGTGAATGTCCATATTGTTACGCATGCTGGTTAGTCTGGTTTGTCTATGGTTATGGTTATGAGAGATCATGTGTTGGTCATCATTATGGATAATACAGGGGCAGTCCCAGTTGCCGACAATATACAGCCAATGCTACAAACATTTATGGTGCCATAATGGGCGACATTATCCAATACCATGAAATAAACATAATAATGATATATTTCAACTTTTAGGAGAATTATGGACGTCAAGAACAGAACGTTGAGATTCATTATACAGAAGTAATGGACACACTTGCATCCAAGCACGAAGAAAAGCTACAACATCTAGGAGATGAAAAGAAGCTGAAGTTGGAATCATTATTTGAGCAGTTAGTGGGATGCGGAAAAAGTCTTGACACCTCAAAAGATTTAATGGAAACCATACAGAATTTGTTTAAGGAGAACAACAAGCTGGAATTTGTAAAGGTGAGAGCATTTCGAAAAACAATGTAAACATTCCAAACATTTTCTTTTGAAAGTATTGTACAGACTGAAGAGAATGTACTTAATCAGTGCTACAATGACCAACAAGTCTTATTCCAACAGGTTCAACTCCAATCATATGGGAGAAAAGTTAGAACCTCTTATACTTATGTTGCTATGAGCCCCCCTTTTAAATAATTTTGATAACTTCATGTCAGGAAATAGAACTTTCTTCTTTGGAGATAATGACAACAATTAAAGTTTATTTACCATTAACGCCCCCCCCCCCCCCCCCCTAGCATTTCTGATGGTTCAGTAGCTTAGTTTCCTTATTTAGATTTTTGTATATGTATGGCTTATGCTCTTGATCATTGTTAATTATGTAAACCTTGTTCTTATTTCTTTCTTTTCTGCAGACTGCACTTGACACAAACAACAGGTAATTATAACTCTGGATGTAGATCTTCATATGTATTTTAAAAACATTCTAAAAACATAAAAAAAAACTACTGTGTCTAAAATGCAAGCTAGAGAACTGTAAGGTTGCTTTTTTAAGCTGGAACACACGACTCGATATTCGACTCACGCTGCTGCCCGACATCCTAGGAGCTGAAGGCAGAGCACTGCTGTTTCTCCAGCTCTGACGATGCTTTTGATGGAGACCCACAGTCCCCATGAAAAGCAATCGACATCAACCGTGATTTACGGTCATGTTCGATATCCCTGTTTTTAAGCTGGATTGATCCCGCTCTAAAACAGGGTTGTCCGCTTCGAACGCTGTGCACGCTCACAGCCATCTATCTGGCGCATATCTATGCGTGTGTTCCTAGCTTTAATGCAACTGTAACAATGATAATTCAATGTACCTAAAGAAAATATTGCACTGAATGAATTCACATTGTTATACATTTGAATGGGAAACATTCTTAAAGATGAATAGGCCTAGACTAAAGAAAATGCAGTGTAGATAACTTGCCAGTAAAACAGTAAAAGTTCTGCGTGGCTTTTGCTGAATATTGGATTTGGTTTTTAGGAGCATCATTTAATAGAGCCAAAGTCTGCTCACAGTATACACTGCGCATGATTGCCATAAACTATTCAGTAATTATTGCAATCTAGGCAAGATGCTTGCAGAAACACAAAGACCAGACCCTCTGTTGCTAGCCTTCAGGCCCCCCCCCCAGACCATGGAGCAGAAACTCCATAGTGCACATAGAATCTGTGCCGGACCCTTTGCAGGAAGTGGGATTAGATATTTCTCACTCTCCTGTGATGGCAGGCATGCAATCACTATTAACATAATTTATGTACAGTAATCTTATTTCAGTGTTATTAACCATATTCATTTTTATATTTGCAGACTCCAGAAATACTTCAGCACAGATGTTAATTTGAATATTTCTACAAATACAGAGTTTGAAAACAAGAGCTTAGATTTTTCTGAAGTGGAAAAGCTTTTGGATTCCATTAACACACTACCAGGTAATGTGCAAAGTAAACCTACTGAAATTCCAAAGGTCATGTTATACTAATATTGTGCATTTCCCTCCCCGTCTAGTCGTTATCACGCTACTGCTTGGCTTCCCTGATATCGGGAGCCAGCTGTCAACCGGTCTATAATATGAATGAGGAACCCTATTCAAAATATAGGCTGTCGAACAAGGTTTACCAACATGTTAAAAATGGCATACACGGGTCGATTTTTTCCCAGATTTCTGCACAGCACAGTGTAGTGAGCGCGCACGGCGCTAGGCTGTGCAGAAATCTGGGAAAAATTGACCCGTGTATTCCTACCTTTACTAACCTGTTCCCTGAGCCGATGAATTATCAGTAGGTACATAACCCACTTGTCAAGCTCTTAGCTAAATCTGGGAAGAAGCACCACAACATCCATTCCTTTTATGTGGAGTTTATGTGGAGTGCTCGGACCTAGAATGGCCACTTTTTTCTTAGGGGGGGTTTTCACATCGGTTAGGACCCCCTCCGCTAAGCGCAGTGCTTTGCGGGGATCCTGATGGAGCACATAGACTTTACCTGCTCAGCGGATGCTGTGTTCAGATATCCGCCAATGATATCCCGCCTGCATTGGCGGAATGGCTCAGCGCTGTAAGAACACAGCATCTGCGGAGCAGGTAAGTGAATGTGCTCCGTGGAGACCGTCAATACGCTTAGAAGAGGATGTACCGATGGATGTGGAAACCCCCACTTTAGGCTTAGGCTCCACTATGTGTTAAGAATGTGCTGCACAACAACGCAACCAGTGTATAAGGGATGCATTAGGGATGTGTTAGGGATCTGTCAGTATTCCATTGAGGGATGCGTTTGTGAAGTGTCTGTTTTTAAACCATCAATGGATTGATCAACTATACTATACATACTATTGTGTTTCAGTCAATACATTTTCTATAGGTGCGTCAACACACTCATACTTGTGTTGGCTTACATTGCGTTAATTTTAAGGCAGTGCCCTGCGTTGATTTTAACGCAACGCAAGTGTTACAGGGGAAATATATATCTCAAATATGACATGTCCAGTAATCAGTGTGTCCCTCGTTTAGCATATCAAAGGCAGGTTAGACAACATTCAGTGATGGGGGAAGACATTTGAGTGGGTGGGGGCTGGGGACAGGATATATATTCTAAGACAAACCTGGGAGCTCTCTCTCCTTCCTGGACCCCCGGTGGGATGAATATGGCAAGAGCAAGCTAAGTATATCTGGGTATATGTGTGTATGTATATAAGTATAATATCCTAGTAGACTTTATATATGTACATATAGAGATTTGTAGTGTGATATTGTATACCTGTTGATAGACCAATAGATATATATGCTATTTATGCATGAGTCTCTATGTACATTTACTAATGGTCAGGTTTGGGTAGAAGTGTTAATCCTGTATATAGTATACATGGTATAGTCTGTATATACTGTATATACATACACCTTATATGCCATATTGTTTAGCATCCGGGGTGCAGGAATCGAGGCTGCTGGGTGTGCTGTATTCTATGTATTGTGTTATAGTAGTGTTGTTATATAGTGTGTTATTAGTATTGTCTGTAGCTTTGTGTAATATCCATTGCTTTGTCATCTCTATGTTATCAGTAAACCATTTTTATATATAAGCATCTGTATGGGTTGTATGTTACTCATGAATACATGAAGGACTGGATGGTTGGACAAGGTAACCAGGTTATACAACAAACAAAGGTGGCCATATTCCCGCAAACACCGAGGAGCGTAGAACCCCCCTTTATCAGCAAGCTAATGGATCACACCAATGGATGTGTAGACACATCCATTGACTTTGAATGGGTGTGTCAACATTCCTGCTTTTGACGTACGCCAAGCTCAGGGTTTTAACGCATAGTAGAGCCTAACCTCAGGGTATGTTTCCATGGTGTGGAGTGCTCTGTCACCACCCCACTCTATCACCCTGCTAAACGCATTCCTTAATGTTAACCTTCTGGATGGTGGACCGGCTCCACATATAAGTCTCATGTAATTTCTTCACAAACTTGCAGTCCAATAATCCTAATATAGTTACACACACACTTTTACATACTTTAGGTCTTTACTAAGTTTAAATTGATTTCTGTTGTTTTGGAGAAAATGAAGTAAACACATTTAAATTAACCTATGAAAGGTGAACCAATGTCCACATGAACCATGTACAAAATCATTTTTAATACTTGCTTGTTCACAATTCTGGATGCAGTAAACATTTTTGAAGCAGATCAATTCCTGTAGATTTGGGGTAAGCCCCAGGCTCCACTGCCCGTCAGAGCCCCGGATCCATCTCCCTCAGGCTATTATCGATGCACCCCATCTGCGTCCATGGTATCGTGATGGAGGCTTGCGCAGACATCAGCCGATGCCAGCGCATAGTGGAGCCTTGGGCTGCTAATAAAGAGTTAAAATGTTGAGTTTTTTTGTTTTGTAAATGGCATAGTATTTAGTGTAAATTATTTATAATATATATGAATCATAATTTTTCTCATTCTTATTATCTGTATGCTGCAGTGCCTTCAGCTCCTATTATTAACCCTCAAGCACCCAACTCTGCTACAGCCACTTCTCTGCGTATATGCTGGAGCCTGTACTCAGAAGACACAGTAGAATATTACCACCTCTTCTATAAGCCAGTCTCTGATGTAGCTTCAGGGGAGGATCGGCAAGGTAAGGTTTTTCATGAACCCCTGAACTATGTGAAATGCTTTTTTCCTTCACTATTTATACATTGCTTTTGGATATAGATATGGATATGCAATGTCTGCACAGAGCAGTACAATGGGATTTCAGGTTTGATGGCCAGAAACTGAGAATGTAAATGCAGCCAAAGTAAAAACTAATAAAGTATTAACAAAAAAATCTAATATTAAATGTAAGTTTTACAGATGTGATGACTGCACTAGATTTTATGTTGTTACATAGGGTTTTCCCATGGTCATCTGAAAACACTTTTCCAGCTTCCCAGATGGCCGAAAAGCACTGCAGCCCAGAAGACAGGCATCCCCGGCTGCTTTTTGGGCATTCGGCCAATTGGGATAATACAGGGGCATCTCTGTACTCTGAGAGTCTCTGCACAGACTCTAAGGCAGACTCTATCTGGGCCGCTTCCGACTGACAGCAGCACAGAAAACGCGTGTGAATGGAGCCCTAGGGTATTTCCAGTGCCGGGCATCAAAAAAATGATAAGACCCCCATACACATTTCGATTTTCCCGTTCGATCGTCCTAAACCAATAGATTTTAAAGACGATTGACAAAAATCGATGCCTGTCCACATGGTTCGATCGACTTAGTTTGATCAAAATTGGACAAAAGTTTGATCGAAAAATGATCGGACATGATGCAAAAATTTCATCGATCCAATGTTATTTTGTTGTGCCCGACTGATTTTGGTTCTATTTAAATAATAAGCATACTATACATCCATTGGCAGACATTTTGGTGTGTTTACGATCGACTTCCTTCAATTATTCTTTTGATCGATCGAATCAACATCTATCAAATATTGGTTTCTCCATGTGGGAGGTAGTTCAATTGTACTTTGTTCCATTGAACCAACGGTGATCATAAATTATGATCAAATCTGACATCGATTGTAGGGAAATTGAAACGTGTATGGGGGCCTTAAGACAGCATTCACACCTATACTCTCCTGGCAGAAAATGGCGCCTAACACACACCTGCACGCAATGTCTTTCCCGGCTTTATTTCTTTTATATAAATAAATAAATAAATAGTATATTGCTGTAAAAAGATCAGGTGTGGTCTAAAGCCCCCAATACACCTTAAGATTGATCCATACAATCTCCATTAGATCTACCAATAACTGTGTAGTATAGTGGCCTCCCTGATAGAATACATAGTGATTGAAAGGATTAGAAAGGTCCTCATATTGATTGTACAGAAATTGTATGGAAAGATTGTAAGGTGTATGGGGGCCTTTATCCACTCCACTCTTCTGGGTTGCATTTACATCTCATGAGTGGGATGTCTTCATGCAATGCATGTAAGCACAGTTTGTGACACATTTCACTGCTACACACAACCAGTTGCAAATAATGCTTAGGCAGAAAACATATAAAAAAAACATATAAAAAAAACCTGACGTCTTAAAAAAGCAGTACTTGAGCTGTGGGCCAGTGGCTGATCCAAGGCCTGGAGGGAACATTTTGGGAGCATGATGTCAACTGTCTACTATAGACAGGAGAAAGCTGAGAGCATGTGTACACACAGCCAGTAGTATAAAGTTACGTTCCAAAAGTTGTTATGTTCTTCCTGAGAAATAATCCACACCAACAGTGCTTCACCACCCCAATAATTAGCATGTATGTTAACTGACATTTCTACAAAAATATCCAATACATTCATAGTAAACCTAAAGCCCCCCCCCATATATCGATCCATACAATCTCCATTAGATCTACCAACAACTATGTAGTATAGTGGCCTCCCTGATAGAATACATAGTGATTGGGAGGGTTAAGCCTGCCATACACACCCCGACGGGTGCAGACAGACCAGCTTCGATATGCACCGGAATGCAAACATACGCTTGCACCCTGGTGCATTATGGGGCCCCTTCAGTCGACCGGCACCCTTTGTGTGCCGGCCATTAGCTTCAATGAAGACACCGGTCTTCATTGAAGCTAATGCCATCGGCTTCCATTGGCTGGCCGAGCTGTGGGGCGACAGGGATCTGTCGCCCCATGTGGGCACATACCGATAAGCGGTTGAGTTTTCCGCTGACCGATGGCGCGAGCGTGCACGCCCGTCGGTCAGGTGAAAAATCGGCCGCTTATCGTCATGTGTATGCCAGGCATTAGAAAGATCCTCGTAGAAGAAAATTTGATTGTACAGAAATTGTATGGAAAGATTGTAAGGTGTATGGGGGCCTTTAGGGTTGTACACCCTTTCATCTTATTCTGTAAATTTTCATGGCATAAATGCAATATGTTCAATTTATATATTGACATGACAACATGACATAGTTGCTGCAGATTTGGTGGCTGCACCTCTACGATGTAAATCTCATATTCCACCTTATCCTAAACATTCTCTATTGGAGTGTGCTGCCTGTGGAGGCTATTTGATTACAGAAAACTCATATAAAGACACTGTTTTGAGATGAAATTTTGTGACATAGAACATTATGCTGATGGAAGTAGTCTTCAGAGAATGAGTATTTTGCTAAAGGGAAGGACACACTCTGTGACAATAATGAGGTAGTAGACATGGTCATGACATGTTCATCAGTTCAAATGCCCCTACACATGGTATCATGACCACAATAGTTGTAGATAAAAAGAATTGTAGTAGAATCATGTTTGGTCTGTTTACTTACAGATCGAGAAGGGGGTTGTTGCTCAATATGATTTATGTGGATCTGCAATGCTTGATGTTGTGATTCATAAAGAATACATTTTGAACCACTAATATAGAGGGTTTGTGTACAAATGGTAGGTACAGCGTTAAGTCTATATGCCAATAAATTCCTTATTTAGTTAATGCAGGGAGTGCAGAATTATTAGGCAAATGAGTATTTTGACCACATCATCCTCCTTATGCAT
>CM070034.1:141806115-141823101 GCA_036250615.1 Ptychadena robeensis
GACAGCAGCTTTCTCAGCACCCTGGGACAGCAGCTTTCTCAGCACCCTGGGACAGCAGCTATCTCTGTCTGTAGATTAAGACAGATCAATAGATTTAAGCTGAGAACACCAATCAATCCCGCTCGAAAACAGGGATATTGTACATGACCACCATATCCGGTCAGCTAGTCTGCAGCTTGATGCCGCCATCACGATCTGGAGGAAGGTCGAGCCGTTTGTGCCCGGCTTAACACATTTTAATTCCTTCAAATAAATTTAAGCAGATAAAACTGTATATTCCTTTTGAGATAAAGGTCTAAACTTTCCCCAACTATAAGGCATCCCCTGGAAATAAAGCATCCCCCCAAAAATAAGGCACCCCTGAAGATATGGTACTGTAACTCTGGACAGGGGGGTCAGAGGGGACAATCAGAATGACACAGGAGGATCATAAGGGGTTACTAAAATGGTAACCCCCCCCCCCCCCCCCCCCCCTTCTGATCCTCCTGTGTCATTTTGATTCCCCCCTCTGATCCCTCCTGTATAATTTTAAGTAATTCCCTCACCCTGATACCCCAGTGCCGTATACTTCTTCATGGAAAAATTAGACATCCTCCGGAAAGAAGATGTAGGACATCTTTGGGGGCAGAAATTTATATAAGACACTGTCTTATTTCCGGGGAAACACAGTATATGGAAGCTGAATATTTTAAGCAACCTGGTCATCATATCATTGTTTGTTCATAGTTCTACATTAAAGTGGCCCTATACTCTACAAAGAAAGTTATATAAACACAGAACATAATGCAGTAAGAATGAACAAAGAAAACAGACTACTTGCCTTCCTTTCATATTCTTCGACTTCTTTATGGCGTCCCCGCACAGCACTGATCTTCTCTTCTGTTGGCCTTGGAAAGGGGAATATCGTTCAGGGGTGATGTTACTTTTCCAAGTCTCACTGTACTAGTGAGGAAACCTGCGCATGTGTGGGATTTGTGGCGTACTGGAGAAAGAGAAGTGCGGAATCCTTTCCAGCAGTTAGCATGGCGGCGGCAGCAAGAGCAAAAGAGTTATGACGACCACTTTTGTTGAATTGACCTTGAGCACCAGTAAGTATTATTGGAATTATTTTCTTTTCATTCTGTCTCCTGTACTATTCTGCTTGAACACCTAGTTTTGTATTTCATGTTTCATCAAATCTGTCCTATGTTACGAGAAATTATGATTTTTCCCTTTTTTGTCCAAGGTTTTCCTAGTACTTCCGATAACCTGAGGCTTTCCAAAAGTTTTCACATTCTCACTCCAGCCAGAAAAGCCCCATCTGCAGCTTCTGTCATGTGACATGTGGTTCATCTACCCAGATTCTAGCGGAAAAAGGTGAAACTGAAGTGGTTTTAGCTCTTTTTAAAAAGTTTAGACATTTTTTATTGCTTGTCACTCTCATCATATGTTTTTTATCAAAGGAGCCTGGAATTATGAATACTGGGAACTGAGCGTATTAATTCATTTGGGCTTTTATAGTTACAATTACTAGAAATATTTCATTCATGTGTTGAGTTACATAAAAAATACCTAAATTTGTGAGAAATTAGGATTGCCTTTGGACTGGCATAGTAAAGCTAGCCATACACCTTTAGGCTTTGTCTACACTGCAGAAAACCACGCAGTGCAGACGCCCCCTGTAATCCCCTATGGGGAATGAAGTGGCAGTCTATAGGATTGGTAGTGCGGCGCAGGCTCTCAGGAAAAAACTCAAAAACGTTATCGGGCGGTTTGCCAATAGTAAGTATTGGACGCGCTATGCCCTCTGAAAACAGCGGGTAAACCGCGGGTAGACGTTATCGACACGCACACCCCAACGTGTCCATAATACCCCCCCTTCGGTTTAAGGGGTGGCATAGTGTAGACCCAGCCTTAAGCTGGGTACACACAGGTAGATTCTTGTGCAATCGACCCCCGATCAATCACAGCGTGGTGACGTCACCCCTCTCCTTGTACAGAGAGCCGTGACAGGCCCCGCCCCTTTGCCACTGCCAGCAGCTGAGCTGTCTTTTTTCGTTGAATTTCCAAGAAAGAACTTTACATTTGAGTTCCTTACCCCAGCTGTCATGATGAGTATAAGATCTGTGGGCAGAGAATGTATTAGTCCCTACAGCCCCCCTGCAGATTTCAGGTTACAGACCAATTGAAGTTACAAGCTGAGGTTGAAGATGCTATGCCTCCTCTCCTTATATGAATCAGTTGTCTCTGTCAGCTATCTCTTGTGTGTGTGTGTGACTTCAGAGGCCACATAAAAATGGGATGTTTGCAAACCTTATTACAAACATGGACAGCATGTGAATTGCTCTTTTACATGTGCCCAGCATGCTGCCATGTTGGTTCCATGAAGCCTTACCAGTAACATGCAGCGGTAGCAACTCATGAAATGAAAGACGCAAGAAATAAAAAAAAAGTTACAGTTGACAATTCTTAAAATATACACTTTATTGTTACTGGTGCTTATTGTGAATGTCTTATTTAATCTGTGAAGGTGTATACCTTTTGAAACTGGAGTTAAGGAATACCCTTGCAAAAGAAAATAGATAAGCTACAAAATGCTTAAATATATACCTCCCTGTCCATTTCTGCTGTGGAATGCATTGTAGAAAGATTGTAGAAAATAAGGCAGACGTCTGATAGGGAACAGAACGGCAATATCTGTTGGAGAGAAAAAGCAGGCGCCATTCTCCCCCTTGTAGGAGCCAGCGGACCTTCCAACACATTGCATAGCAACTCCAGGCGTCCACTGGCATCACGGGGTGACAGTAAAAACCGGGCGATCACCAAATGAAAAGTATACTGTATCCCTCTTGTGGCACCGGATCATCCATGACACCATCCGGTACCCGGAAAAAATCAAATTAACGTAAATCAAAAATTTCAAAACAATAGTTTAAAACATCCACATCAAGTTCTTACAGTGCAATACAAATGTGTCATTTGAATAATATTTCTGTATTTGCAATATGAAAATAAAAGGTCTGTACATCGATGAAAGGTATAGTAATGACTATGCATTGAGTGAAGAATCTGTAATGTGTCTAAAGTTGGCTTTGGCTTTTTGTTTTTTGTTGTTATTTAGTTTTTTTTATAAATCCATAGAAAATATTGAACATCTAATAAAATAAATAAAACATATTTTAATCATAGATGCTATTGATCAAGTTCAAAAACTCTTCTGTGTAGTTTTTTTTTTTTATTTCTTTATACAATTTGCTACTAAACAGCTTTGAGAAAGCTCCCTATCAGTAGTGTGCGGAGGTGAATGATTGCCCCTTTTTTTTCGGTGATATTAAAAAATAGAGTGGATCTATTTTTCAGAGATCAAAAACTCCTTCAGAAAGAGTGCATTTAATGTGTTGATTGTTAACAACTATAAGTGCTTTCAAAAAAAGCAGAGTGTTCTCTCAGCGGCGAGACACGAACAATGATTTTCCTTCACTTGCAACTTCGACTTTTCCTTCGCATCATCTCTCGGAGGAAACGCCCAACATGTCACCGATGTTTCCAGGTATGAAGAAAATCCTCAATGTTCTTTTATCTTTTATCTTCCGTTTTTGTGTACAACCCGTCAGCACTGATATTGCAGCAATCCAGTGTAATTTAACTTGTGATATAAGTAAACGCCCAAAAAAAAAAAAGGCTTATTCATTGATTTCATTTTGTTTTTTATAGTTTACTGCAGGGTACTGGAGGTAACCTTTGACCTGACGATCCATGGAGCTTCAATAAAGCGAAGCACACTCTGGGATAGATAAAGTTACCAACAAGGAACTGGATCCCCTGTATGATTGGGCTTCATTGACTGAAGGGTGCCCGCTACTCGGGGGGTGGCCGTAGCGTTTTTAGCTGTCTTTCATCTAGTGATTTCCAATATTTGAAGTTGTTATCCAGATGTTGCATTAGGTTCGGTAAGTCAGCAAATGCTGTGGGAGGGAAAGAGACAACTTCATTGTTTATACTTTCAAAATATGTAAAATACAGCTGCATAGTCCGGCCAGGACAGCCAGGGGTTGACATCTCTGATGATAAAGTTTACAGATAAGCATTCAGCTGGCCATAGCCATCTCGATGCCAGGACGATTTCTCTGCAGATCGACTGCACATGCTGACGTCATCATACATAGCCGGTCGTGCACCCTTTGTGTGTCGGCATTTACTTTGGGTGGGGAGGCCACCCAAAGTAAGGACATCGATCCAAAACTTATGGACATGTACGTAATTTGTTAGATCGATTTCTGCCCCGGTTTTAGGTGGTTGAGTTCGATTTTTATCCCCAGAAGGGACTCAGGTGGCAGTACTCAGGTGGCAAACTACTTTGGACCATCAAATACTTCTACAAAAAATTTAGATTTAGATTTGGAATAAAACAAACACAGTGTTCTTTAACTGCAGTATGGCAGCTTTAATTTGAGGGTATTTACATCTAAATCAGGTGAACAGTGTAGGAATTACATTAGTTTGCATATCTGCCTCCCACTTGTTAAGGGGCCAAAAGTAATGGCACAATTGGCTTCTCAACTGTTCCATGGCCAGGTGTGTGATATTCCCTCATTATCACAATTACAGATAAAAGGTCCACAGTTTATTTTAAATGTGCTATTTGCATTTGAAATCTGTTGCTGTCAACTCTCAAGATGAGATCCAAAGAGCTGTCACTATCAGTGAAGCAAGCCATCATTAGGCTGAAAAAACAAAACAAACCCATCAGAGAGATAGCAAAAACATTAGATGTGGCCAAAACAACTGTTTGAAACATTCTTAAAAAAAAGGAGGAACACACTGGTGAGCTCAGCAACACCAAAAGATCTGGAAGACCATGGAAAACAACTGTGGTGGATGACTAATGAATTCTTTCCCTGGTTAAAAAAAACACCCTTCACAACAGTTGGCCAGATCAGGAGGTAGGTGGATGTGTGTCAAAGTCAACAATCAAGAGAAGACTTGACAGAGAAAATAAACAGGGTTCACCACAAGATGTAAACCAGTGGTGAGCCTCAAAAACAGGAAGGTCAGATTAGAGTTTGCCATATGACATCTAAAAAAGCCTTCACAGTTCTGGAACATCCTCCTATGGACAGATGTGACCAAGATCAATTTTTACCAAAGTGATGGGAAGAGAAGAGTATGGAGAAGGAAAGGAGCTGCTCATGATCCTAAGCCTACCACCTCATCAGTGAAGCATGGTGGTGGTAGTGACATGGTGTGGGCATGTATGGCTGCCAATGGAACTGGTTCTCTTGTATTTATTGATGATGTGACTGCTGACAAAAGCAGCAGGGTGAATTCTGAAGTGTTTCTGGCAATATTATCTGATCATATTCAGCCAAATGCTTCAGAACTCATTGGACAGCGCTTCACAGTGCAGATGGACAATGACCCAAAGCACACTGCAAAAGCAACCAAAGAGTTTTTTAAGGTAAAGAAGTGGAATGTTATGCAATGGCCAAGTCAATCACCTGACCTGAATCAGATTTAACATGCATTTCAATTGCTGAAGACAAAACTGAAGAACAAGCAGGAACTAAAGACAGTTGCAGTAGAAGCCTGACAGAGCATCACCAGGGATGAAACCCAGCCTCTGGTGATGTCTATGTATTCCAGACTTCAGCCTGTAGTTGACTGCAAAGGATTTGCAATCAAGTATTAAAAAGGGAAAGTTTGATTTATGATTTTTATTCTGTCCCATTACTTTGGGTCCCTTAACAAGCAAGAGTCACACACACATGCAAACTGTTGTAATTCCTACACCGTTCACTTGATTTGGATGTAAATACCCTCAAACTAAATCTGACAGTGTGCAGTTAAAGCACATTGTGATTGTTTCATTCCAAATTCATTGTGGTGGTGCATAGAGCCAAAAACGTTAGAATTGTGTTGATGTCCCAAAAAGTTTGGGACCTGACTGTATATATATATATATATATATATATATATATATATATATATATATATGCAAACAATGCAGGAGGTGCATGTCATAGCAGTACTATTCTCTCTCTCATCATTAGATGTGTTATGTGGCTTCTCTTCTGCCCCACCGCCATGCTATTCTATATAATCAATTATTGATCAGAGTAGTCAGTGGATGAAGCAGTCAGTGTGAGCTTTTCCTGCATCAGTGCTCCGCTGACACATTGCTCTACAACAGAAGGAGACGTCATGAAAGCCTGAATATAAAAAGCCAAGGGCCCTGTCAGTGGCGATTACAATTCATAGCTCTACTTAATGGCTTTCAGTTTGCACCATTAAAACAATTTATATATTTATATATACACACAATGCATCCAGAAAGTATTCACAGCGCATCACTGTGTCCACATATATTTATGTTACAGCCTTATTCCAAAATGGATTACATAAATTTTTTCCCTCAGAATTCTACACACATCACCCCATAATGACAACGTGAAAAAAGTTACCTTGAGGTTTTGGCAAATGTATCTTAAATAAAAAAATAATAATAAAGTACATATACATAACTATTTACAGCCTTTGCCATGAAGCGCAAAATTTACCTCAGGTGCCTCCTGTTTCCCCGGATCATCCTTGAGATATGTCTGCAGATTATTTGGAGTCCATCTGTGGTAAATTCAGTTGATTGGGTGTAAAAGGCACACACCTGTCTATATAAGGTCATAACCCAGAAGGACAACCATCTCTGTAGCAATCCACCAATATGGTCTGTATGGTAGAGTGGCCAGAAGGAAGCTGCAGTAAAAGGAACATTGCAGCCTGTCTGGAGTTTGCCAAAATGCACCTGATGCACTCTCAGACCATGAGAAACAAAATTCTCTGGTCTGATGAGACAGAGATTGAACTCTTTGGTATGAATGCCAGGCTCCATGTTTGGAGGATACCAGGCACCACTCATCACCAGACCAATACCATCCCTACAGTGAAGCATGGTGGTGGCAGCAACATATTGATGTTTTTCAGGGGAAGGAACTGGGAGACTAGTCGGGATGGAAGGAAATATGACTGCCGCAATGTACCTAGACATCCTGGATGAAAACCTGTTCCAGAGCACACTTGAATTCAGAACACTGGTTTATCTTTCAGCAGGACAACAACCCTAAGCACACAGCCAAGACATCAAAGGAGTGGCTTCAGAATGTCATTGAGTGGCCCAGACAGAGCCCAGACTTGAATCTGATTGAACATCTCTGGAGAGATCTTAAAATGTGCACCTACGCTTCCCATCCAACCTGGTGGAGCTGGAGAAATCCTGCATGGAATGGGTGAAACTGGCCAAGGATAGGTGTGCCAAGCTTGTGGCATCATATTCAAAAAGAGGCTGTAATTGCTGCCAAAGGTGCATCTACAGAGTATTGAGCAAAGGCTGGGAATACTTATGTACATGCGATCTCTCAGTTTTTTTATTTTAAATAAAATTGCTAAAACCTCAAGTAAACTTTTTCACAATGTCATTATGGGGAATTCTGAGGAAAAAAGCACAGGTAGAGATTATGACACAGGAGGAGTTGATGACCCTGTACATATAATATGTAATTACGTAGTTACTAATGAAATGATATGAAATCTCTTCTTACCATCCCATGCATCGAACATGTCGGTGATAAAATAATCCACAAATGAGATCTGGGATTTAGGAATACTACATGTATTCCTATCGAACACAGGCATCACCACGGGTAAACCTTGCCGCTTTTCTTCATCTGTCTAGAAAAAGAAAGTATTTTATATTCAGATAATGAAATCCAGCTTATCCTTGAGGACCAATCACAAGCAGAATGAAGAGGCATCCCATAATGAACCCACAACACATGCAGTAGGTAGGACTTGGACAATCTTCTCACAAGGTAAGATTCTTGTCTCAGATAGAAATGTCTATGATGTCATTAGACGGTCTTTTGACCCTGTCCCTTTGACTCTCAGTTGCGTTTCAGTGGAAAGGACACTAGGAGAACAAAATCACTCCATCTACCCAGTGGCTCCTGCTAGGACATGGGGCTCCGGGCCTAAAGTGCACAAATTTATGGAATATTAACCCCCTGGGCGTTACGGGCTGTTCCGCGCCATTTTTTATGGCAGGAAAAGCTGCTGCCTGGGCAATCGCGGAAGAGTACAGTGATTGCCGGCTCTCCCCCCAGCCCTCTACACACCATCGGTGTCAAATAGATGCAAGCAGTGTGTGGGGAGAAAAGCGGCGCCCCTCCATTAACATAGGTCTATGGCACTGCCCCCCACCCCTTCCGCGTCACCGATGATGCCGAAGACACGGGGCGGGAAAAGCTCTGTGTGCCTGCAGCTCTGAGAACCAGCGGGTGTGCCCCATTCCGGCACAGGCGCAGTTTGATTCACGATCAAACGCCCATACTGGCTTTGGGCATAACGCCAAGGAGGTTAATAGTAATGTAGTAGTGGAGTTCTTTTCTTCATAAAATCACTATTGAGTAAGATTTAGGGCCATGTTACACTAGCAGCACTGCAGCTGCGGTGGGGTACAGTACCATAATACTGGCCCCGCATTTACGTTTCCGGTAACCATAAATGTCCTGTAGCACGCATTTTTTCAGACACAGCACAAATGTCTACAATACACTTGTACTGGAGACACAAGGGCAGTGCAATGCGGTAACTCTGTAATGAGGGTTTTGCAGGTAACGGACATAGTTAACGGACGAGGCATGCGTTGCCTCTAGCGTGTATGTTACCAGACCACAGCGTTGCAGGTGTGAAATGGCCCTAAAAAGGAGAGGAAAACTGTAGAGTTTGCTGCCCCAATGTCACAATGTGTTGCTGCCGGTTTCCACACAAACAAAGTGCTATCAGACCAGTGTTGTGTTAGGGAAAAAATCCCCTGTAGTACCCAATTTCAGCCACAAAAATGGTGTCACTAGAGAGCACACTTCAGCATCTCTTCTTACTCATACACAGGGAAGGGAGGGGGGCTGGCGGGGGAATCTGCACTCTGGTCTCCCCTGTCCGCTGTGTGTGTGTGGAAACATCCGGCGTGCAGCTTTCCCCACACACACTCTGCATTGGTAATATCTGCGGAGCTCTGCAAATATAGCCAATACAGTTCAGATGGGAGATTGGCTGTGTGCCGATGTTCCGGGGAGCCTACTTGCGATCGGACCATAAGATGCAGGAACTTTTCCGCCCGATTTTGGGGGTGAAAAAGTGAGACTTATAGTCCGAAAAATACGGTACTTTATTGCTGCTTTAACTGGACTATGAGTACCCCAATGTTAATGTTTTACCTGAGCAAAGTATTCTTCTGATATCCTACCAGCCCATTCAATGCATTGCTGCAGTGCTCGGCATGGATTGGAGATGTCTGCACACTTGATAAGCATCCTCTTTATAAGAATTCGGTTTTCCGGCGAGGTCAAAACATTTTTAGCAGAATCATCCTCAACAGTAGCCTATAGGTTAGTGAAAGAGGCAAAAAGAGGGGTTAATACACGCTGGCATAGCATAGGGAGGCTAGAAAAAAGCACAGTATTGGGACTTCAGGACATGTTCCTTTCATATAAATAAAGCATCAACAATATATACGGCTCAAAAAAAGTAAAGGGAACGCTTAAACAGCACAATGCCACGCCCGTGTTCCCTTAATATTTTTGAGTTGTATATAGAATGGCTGCACATATACAAGCTAGTACAGCTACAGAATTCACCAGTATCAGATCAAAACACTGACCCCTGTCACATTTCTATTGCTGTCTCTGTTCCTGTTTGGGAAATTTGTGTGTACTTCTCTATTGGGAAGATTCTACATGACCGCATTCTAACCCAGGGGTGGGCAAACTAAGGCCCGGGGGCCGGATTCGGCCCTTTAGCTCTCTTTTCTGGACCCATGTCACTATGTTGAAAAGCTGCTCCCCTCCACTTGTTCTCTGCAATGAGTAAAGAGTTTAATCGTTGCCTTGGGGTTGATGGAGTGGCCTGGTCATGAACCTTGGGTGCATCCTCATGGCGGCAACAGACCCTAGGAATTATCTCTTCTCATTTCAATGAATGAGCTTTTTTTTTTTAAGTTCAGGAAATTTAAAAAGATATTGTCTCTGTCACACATCGCCTATCACACATCACCTCTTATTAGTTATGCATGGAATTGGCATTGGGGAATTGGGGCGATCGGCTCTTGGACCGGCCCCTTTATGAAATATAGGAAGCCAATGCGGCCCATGAGTCAAAAAGTTTGCCCACCCGTGTTGTAACCTCGCCTTCATTTTCTAATTGGCATGACAGAACAGTAATGCCCCCCATACACGTTTAGATTTTTACCCGATTTTTCGGCCAATCGATGTCTTGACATGAGAATCAGCCAGGCACCCTTTGTGTGCCAGCACTTACTGTGGACTTACCTGATTTTTTGATCGGGTGGAAATCTAAACGTGTATGGGGGAATTAAGTGAGCAGGCATAAGTCTTCCGATTTTTGGCACAGAAAACAGAAAATACAATACTGTTTTTACAGAACAGCAATATCGAGGGCAGTAGGAAACTGCGCCGCTGTGTACAGAGATCTATCACTGGCAACCACCCCCAAAACTGTATTTGGGGATCTTGGGCAGTCAGGCCTGCATCCCAATAGAGCCGAAACCCCCATCTATATCTACATCCAGGTGAAGAGTAATAGCAGTCTCTAACTCAAGCTAGATAGGTTTCATTCCAGTCTGTCTTTGATTGTCACGGGTGATGACATATGACAGTAAATGAAAGCTGATAACAGGAGATGACTTTAGGCTTCACAAAGCAGTGTTACGCACCTCATTCTCGTCAAGCGCTGCCAATGGCTTATTGATGCTGTTGACAAACTTGTTGACATGTTCAAAGTGCTTTGTCATCTCTGTTGCTAAAACCATGTCGATGATCGCTTGCCGTAATGTACGGTATTCATTCCTGTTACAAAACCACAAGGTAAAACGATTACCCAACCAGTGTACACATAAAATATAAAGAAATAGATGCACTTACTGGCATAATCATCAGCATAGCCAAGAATCAGTCACCCCAGCAGCACAGATATTACCAGAGGGAAATGTCTCACCAGGAAGACAAGGAAGTGTGCTGGGATACAGGAGATGTTTTACACCTAATACTTCCATATTAATTCATAAATTCATGCAAAACATAACCTTCGTTTAAGAAGAACTACCAAATTTTTTCAGAACATAAGATGCACCTGATCATAAGATGCACCAAGTTTTTAGAGCAGGAAAACCAAACCAGAAAAAGACATTTTAAGCGTTCAAATCAATTGGGGAATAAATCTCCCTAGCAGAGAACCAAGTGCAGGTGGTCCCGCATTCAGACAATAAGACGCAGGCACCCCACCCTACATGTTGGGGGTGAAAAAGTGCTTTTTATAGCCCCAAAAATATAGTAGTTTTTTGGGCTATTCATTCCTAGACCCCCTTCCCAACTTTAAAATCTCTCCTACACAATATAACAGTCCTCTTTATTTGACCATTTAACAAGCTTTATCTGCTGTGGGTATCATCAATTCTATATATTTATTTAGGAATCATTGTATGGACTACAATAGATTCAAAAGGCCATAAAATTTTGTAGTTTACACTAATCACCTGATGTAAATCAACCAATATCTACCAGTCTGCATACTATACAATGATGGAGAACTGTGTAAAGCTAGCCATACACATATTGATTCTGCGTCCTGGAGATCGTGGTGCGCATTGATTCCTCTTTGATCGGTGAACAATCGTTTGGCGTGATGACTTAACCATGTTACAATTCATCATTCAATGATTGAAGGGGTATCTATACATGTATGGCTAGCTTTGCACATGTGTTATAAAGGACAACCATGTGATGGGACAAGAAAAATGCCTAAAGGTACTCATACATACCAATTTATATAGTCTTTTTAAATTCTGAAATATAAGCAGACTTTTTAAACATAACGTAATAATATATTATCTGGTTTAATGGCTGTATATTCAATATGCCCTTCCTGCTGATGAACAATGGCCTTGAGACTTACCTCTCCATGTTCTTGAATATATTGCACTTGTCATCTCTGGTTGTTATCTGGAAAGCCAGGGCTGCATGATGGCTCTCCAGCACTGCTGTGTCATTGTAAAGGATGGCCAATTCACTTCCAGCATTGCAGAGGAAAGAGTTTGTTCTCCCTGGGTGGTCCACATCATGCACAGTGGCAGCAATGAGAGCAGCAACTTCATCAATAGGATCCAAGCTTTGCTAAAAAGAGGCAAAAGAATCACTGACTATGACGTGCCAAAAATACACACACATATATATATATATATATATATATATATATATATATATTCAGGGGTGCACATAAGTGGTACTCTGGTACTCAAAAGGGGCCAAGAACTAGCTATGCGTACCTGCATTATTGGTACAAAGCTCATATGCGTACTAACAACTTGGAGGCGCTCCGTGTCTGGGCGGCCACAGCTAAATGTTAAATGTATACAATTTATGTCACTTGGATAACCGCAGGGAAACATGAATAACTATGAAAGGTTGCAGTTAGGGGTGTGACATTGGGAATGTAAATATTAATCCCCCCAAAAAGATTGCACTTCTAAGGCTGTTGGAGATCTGGGGGATGAAAGTCAGAGTAGGCATATGTAAGGGTAAAATCTGACAAAGCAAAAGCACTGTGTAACAGCCGGAATGTGACTATGAAAGGATGACATTTGGACTGCAGGTAGTCTCAGGGGTTAGTTACTAACCCAGAAAATGTACAGTTGTACTACTGAGGTATGAGATCTGGGGGTTCAAACATGTACTGTGAGAGTTCAGGAAAAGGGAGGTCCATCTACCATGCAGGAGGCTGACGCAGAGGACAGTGAGAGAGAGTGTGGAAGACCCCCCTACATATGGAGTGAGTACCAAACACCATGTCCAGGTACTCATCTGAAGAGCTCACTAAAAAAGTAATGTGCACTCCTGTATACATTAACAACAAATGGCTATTTTTAAAGACTAGGGAAATTAGGAAACCCATTAGGTTATTTCTTTCTCTGTTCAGCTAGAGAGATTTTTTAGTCTTCCTGTCTTAGGGCTTGTCCCCACTTTGGCGGCTGGCTGCGGTGTGGTGCGGTATATAACCGTGCTGTGGAAGACTGATTATTTTAAATGGGCTTGTCCCCACTTGGACATGAATGGAGGCGATCAAAAACCATTCTTTATTGACTCTCCATTATAAATAAAAGCGACGGCCACGAACTGGTGGCAAAACCAGCCCTTAAGGTCAGGCAGAAAATTTCAGGAAAAGTACCTGACTGGATAGTACCTGCTCTGGTGATAACAATATTATTGCATTTACCCTCACTTCCTGTCTTTGTAAAAATGGCTTCTAGGATAAATAGAGAGGATGAATATACGGTATCTAACGTGGTGTCAGTGAGGGCTTGGTGGTCACACATTCTACCCAACTAGCCGTTGTGATGACTTGATATACCCACCACCATATACCCACATCTATGTGTAGCACTGTTGTCAGAATGTTATCACTCGCTAAAATAAAATGAGGAAACAGTTGCCACATGGTAAAAACTTTTCAGGTCCAAATGTCTCAGATGCGGAAGAACTAGGTTCAAACCTACAAAATGGCTACTTCCTGTGTATGAGTAACATCTGCACATTACTGAAATAACCCGACAACACATATGAGACATCAAACATTCCTATGTAGATTCTTCATTTTCTTTAGAGGAGATGCAAAGTAATTAGGGACATAATCCATTTCTGTTATATCAATTTGTTCTCTAGCATACGGATGTTGGAGTTTTTAAAACAGAGAGAATAAAGCTGGGTACACACGTGTAGATATGGGCCAGATCGATGGCCACTTCGAGCGTCGTGCGCGCTCACGGCCATTTTTGTGGCCCATATCATATGCGGTCATCCCTGTTTTGGAGCAGAACCAATCAATCCCACTCGAAAACAGGGATATCGGACATGACCATAAACCATGACCGCATGACCATGACCGCATGGGTCCCCATGCAAAGCATTGGCTGAGTTGGAGCGATTCGAGGTTCCCTGCAGCAGCGTGATGACGTCATCGCACTGCTGCAGGGAACCTCGAATGGCTCCAATATCAAGCCATGTGTTCCCTGCAATTTCTAAACAATATAGACTTGAAATGGTTGCAGCGATCTTTGTCCAATGGTCACACGGCTAACCGGGCTCTTCATCTAAAGCAGCATCATCCTAATAATATTGGCAATGTTTAGGGAGACATGAACACAGTTAGGGGTAACTTATTTATAGCTTACCTTTACTCTTTCTTTGCACAGAAAGTAAGCAGTGGCATGTAAGACATCAGCGGAATGTGTTGAGTTATGATAAGCATTGCTTGAATGGTAGTTTGACTCAATAATGTGTAGCCAAGCTCTCAATGTTGTCTCTGAGCAGTTTAAGAATGAACAAACACCAAATCGGGCAAACGTTTTAAGGCCAAGGTACACTAAGGGCCTGTGTAAAAAGAGCAAATTATGCTGTCAATGGAAATACTGCTGATGCTAAAAACAACACTCTGACATACAGTATATAAGTTACAAACAAAACATTCTCTTTTTTTTATTGCGATCCTCAAGCTCAAGACTAAGGCTCCTACCACACAGATCTGCCCCATGTGACCTCTTTCATCTACCACCATGTGATGCTCTAACATTGAAACTCAATCTTCTGCAATAGATAATGGACCAACATTTTTAATTTAACTTTTAATGTAATGTTTTAATACAGTGGTGGGCAACTGAGTTGGTATGGAGGGCTACAAGTGCGGCCCTCGGCATCACTACAGGGCCGCACATAACATTTTCAATCTATACTGAATTGTATTAGCATTTTATAATGTAAAAAATAACAGCATGCATAGCTAGAAGACATTATTTTCATTTTTAAATAACAAAACTTGATACTTCAAGCATTGGGGAACACGGTAATATAGTAATGCACATTTTGTGCCATATATATCATCAAAGGTTATGTGCCTCAAAGATATAATCAAAGCCTTTTATAACCTCGTGTGCCCCTATTCTGCTCCTCTCCTCTTCACGCTGTAGGGATCGGTGGACAGGTGAGTTCCTATGGGCACCTGGGTTTTAATAACTTGTAAATTCTCATCTACTCTCCAAGTTCTAGGGATACTGTAAGTTTGGTTACCTATATTTTTGAGGTTAATGTTATCTACCACCAGTTTGTAGAAGATGAACAATATAAAGGAAATAGCACCATATGCGCTTAAAGATGATATTTTAACAACCCTTCTGTCCCATGCTCATAGTTTTATGAAGGAGGAAGCAGTGGGTCCTCCCCTTTTCATAGAATAATGTAAGAGGTGTATGTACCAGTTTGTAGAGTAAAGGTGGGTTTACACGTGTAGATTTTTTCGTTCGACTAACAAAGGAGGAACGATATTTTGGTTGATTGAACAAAAATCTAGAATGGCTCATTTGTTCGATGGATAAATTTTGTTGGACATCGAACAAAAAATTTAATTGCCAGTTGACTGAAGAAAAAATGCACCTTAACTCTGGCCTAATGAGACTTTTCAGACCAGTGCACATTCATTCTATGCTAATTGGGAATGGTCAAAAACAATTGTTCCCAAGCACCAAAATTGTAAGTATATATATATATATACTTACAAATCATATGATTGCAGAAGGATGGCAACTGAGAGTCAAGAATACAATGCTTTGCAATATAGGACAGAAAAATCTAATGAAGCAAACTGACTTTACTCCAAGCTCAACCAACTGGAAGTAGCTGCTGAGACAGAAATGTTCAAACAGACTGGACGGTTATATACTGATCCCTTATCATTAAATAAGTCTGTAATACTGCAAGTGATGTTAGAAATGGTTAATATACATTACCAGCTTATGGGAAATGGAGTTATACAACACAGGTGTCATAAACATGGGTAAACCCACATTTTCCAAAAGGGAAGTAGTGACAAGTAAAGCGCTGATAGGAAGACTGAGAATATAAAACATTAAATCAATTTTCTAATAGAGATTTGCCAATAACCAGGTGTCCTTAGCTCTAGAAATGTATTGTTAGTGGTGATTTCTCTCAGTTTGATATTGATATACATCATGGGGCAGATATCCAAAATGAAGAAAGCTTTTCTTATGCTAACTATAAAAGTTTACCCTAATGTGAAAAGTAATTGCGAGTTGCATTGTAAATGTTAGGGTGTCCATACACGGCTTAATTTTTAATAGATTGGACCAAAATCAAGCGGCGTGCGTGTTCACCGCACTTAGTTGTGCTCTAATTTATAAACAAATCTAGCCGTGGATGTCTTACATTCGGACAGGATAGACAGCTCCATTGAGCAGGTAATGGACATGTCCGTGAATCCTGCAAGAAAGTAATTGGGAATAAGGCACCTTAAGTGGTGCGCCTTGACTGTACTGTTCCACCATGGGTCATCTGTCGAGCGCTGGTGAAGCCGTGGATAGACACCTTTAGTCTTTGATGTCATCATTCATTAGGGGAATTTGAGAGATTATCAGAAAATAAAATTTTGTATGAGCAGATGCACTATAATGCTAAAGCACTTCACACCTTTTATGAGTAGCAGCCTCTAGTTCAAATATATCAAATTCCCAATCTTCTTCATTCTCCATTGCTTGTGCTATCCGTGGTGGGATGTCAGGAAGGGAGAGAGAGGAGATTAGGTGCCCAGAAGACGGATGAACTTCTGTAATAAACAACAGAAAAAGAAAATGTCATTTAGGGCTACGTTCATAGTATTCGCTATATAAACAATTGGGAGTTGGTCCATGGGAGAACTTACGTTTTGCTGACAAGATGTACTCATTCCCTGAAAGTCTTCTTAAACCATCCTGTAAATGATAAATGCAGAAACAAAACATTAAAAACAGATTTTATCATTTTAAGAAATGTGCTGAATGTAAAGCTAGCCACACATGGTTCAATTGACTGTACAATCAATGAAATTCGATCAATTTTTTTA
>CM070034.1:141823201-141851336 GCA_036250615.1 Ptychadena robeensis
TAGGGTCCCCATACACCTTTAGATTTCTCTGTCAGATCTCCTTTAGATCTCCTTTTGTTTAATCAAAACCATGTAATAGGACGGACTTTCTAAACAATCAGGTCTACCTGTGTTCAATCGCAGAGAACCCTATTCTACATAGTTGTTGGTAGATCTAAACAGAGAGATCTAAAGGTGTATGACCAGCTTAAGGAGAGTGATCCAACCCAATTCACATATAGTATGGTTGAAACAATCCTGAAACAACGAGGAGCTTTAATTCTCTTGTTTCTATTAAGAATTGTTGGTATTTATTTGGCTGGTAATACTTCTGAGGTGATCGTTGCCACATACTTTTCTGCAAAAATGACATAAAGATGCTTTCTATGTTCGGGAATCCAGAGACTGGGAAATGAGAATGCAAGTCAGATGCAAGCTTTGCTATTCTACTCTATACAATAATGTTTTTTGAGATTGATGAAACTGATATCTGCCTACAATGTGACTGATGTCATAGCTGTCAGTCAGGAATAAATCAACACTTTCCAGTGTGAACCCCCCTGATAATGATGACAATTTATTCGGATCAAGGTATAGCTAGTAGCAGTAGTCACATTCAGCATGATGCTGTGTAGTATTTAACATCTTTTCCCACTCGTCCAAGATGCTTATTCATGGAGCTGTCTTAACATCTTCATACATGGCCCTGTCAGTATAAATAATGGAGTGTGATCCCTACCTTTCATGAAAGGATCACACTCCCAGTTATTAAGTAACCTAGCTTAGGCTCCACTATGCATTAAATCCTGCTCTTGAACGGGAGGCAGGTAATATATATGGGGTCAACGGAGCCCTAGACACCATGTAAACATAGCCTAAGCCTAATAATGTTACTTAGATGAATAGTGAAATTTTCACTGAATATGTAAAAATAAATACTGCATATACTGTGCAACTATATAAGTGCATGTTAATCCAAAAAGCTGAACCCCCAAAAACTAGCTTATAACAGATGATTCCATCCTATGCTCACGGTTTGGTGTCTGACCATCTTTTTTATGCAGGGTTGTGCAAAACTGATTACAAGCACATCCAGAGATTATCATATTTTACAGATTATCTACTACATCCTGGGGGAGGGGAGGCTAGCTAGATAATACAAAGAAAATATTGTAAAATAAATATGGCCACTTCCAGTGCTGACGTCACTACAAATTCTAGCTGCCAGGCTGTCATGCTCATTCAACATCTCTTATGCTTTCAGCTTCAGTGGCCCAGTACAGATTAGGAGTTCGGATTTTACTCACTTTACTTGTTCTTTTGAAAACCCCTATTGCATGTAACAGTTTTTGGCTGAGTACCTATTCCTCAACTGGTGTGTACATAATAGTGACTGATTTAGCACATTTAAAGTGACAGTTATTCATTACCCATCCTTGTTTCGATATTTGGGTTGATTTACAAAATGGGAATCCTCATGCAAACATATGTGACAAATACCGCTATGCACTTGCACTAAATCCACTGTGCACCTGGATACGCATCCAATGAGCGTAAAGCCCTATTCACTCTGTTATGCTATGTTTAATGGCCGATACCGCTGCCCCTTTAAATCAATGGGCTGACGTATAACTAAGGAGCCTGGACCATTGACAGTCAATGCACGTGTCATACATCAAGCCTCCATTGCGTTCATGACGATGTGGAGCTCCATGTCGACATCAACGTGATGGAGGCTCGGACCACTGAATCGGGGGCTATGACAGGCTGTGTCATAGACGCATTGCTGTCAATGGCCAGCTTGGGCACTGCAGTGCACGTTCAACGTAGGGATTTTAGCGCAAGTGGAGCTTTAGCCTAATGCAAACATGTCTGTTACCAGTAACTAAACTAAACTCTGTGTAATCACATGCCACTGACCTAGGTCTCCCATATTTGTGTATGGGAGGTGATTGAGTTGTGGCACAATAATGCATTCTGCATGCAGCATGTGTCAGCACGCTGTGTTAGTGTGTTATGACAAAACTGAAATGTATAAAAATATACACAGGTTTTCTGTGTATGTATAGTGGGAAAGGTCCCTGAGGTGCATCATCTGTGTGTAACTTTTTACACTCTTTTGGGACAACAAAGTCTGTTTAACCCCAATCTCTGGAGTGCAACAGCTATGAAAGACTTTCAGGCCATGCTTCCATGCGTCAAAGTGCTGCGTTACTGATGTGGTGGAATGCATTTTTGATGTAGCATAGGGAAAGGAAAATAGAATCTCTGTATACATGTCTCATGCATCTATAATCGTGTTGCCCTGCTTTGCAGGAATGTCTATGCGGGCCTCCACTTTAAAGATATGCAATGTGACTCCAATGAACTAAATGGGCTCATTGCTGAAGCATCATATTTCCTGAGTTTGACACATATCAAATACACTACGTAGTGGAGTGATAGCCTAAAGGTGTCCATACATGGGTTGATTCTTATGTTCCTTTATTAAAAAATAGCTTGAGAATCGATTCCTTTCTTACGAATTTGATTGGCGTAATATAAAAACATCATTACATTTAAAGAGACATCATGGTCAGGTTGGACATTTTTAGCTGATTGTACAAGTATCTGATGCATGTGCATGCCTTTATCATTTCATTACTGGAAAGTGATTAAAATAAAAAATTGCTTGGAAAAAAGTCGGTGCGCATATGGCTAGTTTAGGGGCGTTCCTAGGAAGATTGGCCCAACCGGGGGTGGTTGCTGGTGAGACTTAGGGCCCCCATACACCTTTAGATTTCTCTGTCAGATTTTCTTTAGATCTCCTTTTGTTTTACCAAAACCATGAAATATGAGGGACTTTCTAAACAATCAAGTCTACCTGTGTACAATTGCAGAGGACCCGGCACTACATAGTTGTTGGTAGATCTAAAGGATATCTGACAGAGAGATCTACAGGTGTATGGCCAGCTAAACGGACTCTGTCCCAACACCCTGACCCCCCGGAAAGTCATAGTCTCTAGTCATAGATGTAGAAAAATAGAATTAATGTCCTTGTTCTGCATTTATCATCATCATCATTCATTCATAAAATGAAAAAAAAAATGAATGTGTGTGCTCCTGCAGCCAGGTTTTCAAATGCTCAATCGAAAAAAAACACGGATGATTCTCTCTTGTGGTTTGTCATCAAAAAATAAATAGGTGAACTGTTACTCTGGACATCACCCTCAATGCATAACATTAATTTGATCAGAAGAATGACTTCTAACATGGGCAGCCACACAGAGCAGGATGTGGGGAAGACAGAGCGGCCTTGATGTCAGGACTTTCTCCACACACTTCCTGAATGCTGGCAGTGACATGTAAATAGCAATGCTGCCAATTCGTTAACCCGTCACAAGTTACGCTGTCAGCATAAAGATTTTATTTTGACCAAAGATGGACTTATCCACAATTTCTACCTATATGGTTTTTATGTCTGAATATGGTAATGGTTAATTTTAAACCAAATATTTTGTACTAATAAAGTTGATATTTTACATATGACACTAGGATTGTATTGTTATGACATTTTGAATGGCAACAAAGTCCCAGTAAGTTTTATGGGTGGTTGATGGATGGGGGTAGGACCACATCCTCTAACTGCCAGATACCACTAGGGACCCTCGGAAATGTTGTAATAGGGGCTGGCCACACCATAATTATCCCTGGGGAACATCCATAAGTTTATTTAATTAGGATCATGTGCAATATGAAATATACAAAATATGATTGGTCCCTTTAAGTCCAATTCTCAGCCTAGAACTATTTGTAGTAATTAAAATTAACTATTTAGATCAGACTAGAAAAAAAATACATTCAAATTCATGGGCCCTGGGCTTAAAAGTAAGGCTAAGGCTCCACAGATGCACTGACATCCGCCCATCCAATGAGCTACACAGCCCAGCCAATAACGTGGCCCCTTTAAATCAATGAGCTGACATATAACTAACTTGTCCATTGACTGTCATTATGACGTGTCCATTGACAGTGAACGGACGCGTCACCTGTCAGACCGACAGATCGCGAGCTGCTGACAGGCTGTGTAGAGGGTCCTGTCATAGCCCCATTGCTGTCCAGTGGAGCTTTAGCCTAAAGGCTTCCATACACAGTGACAGTGTGATGTCAGTTCTGGAAACGGCCATTGGCTATCGTCAGGTGTATGGGCACCTTAACTCTTCATTAAATACAACAAATAAATTGAATGGGATCTTCTTGTCTCTCCAGCAAAATATCTGACTTACTGTCATCAAACCTCCAACTAAGTCATTAGTGTGAGGATCTTCATCCTTGGTTCCAAGCTGAGGTGAATACAGTTCTGTTGTTCTTAATATTTCCAGGACTCGGTCCAAAGCTTCTGCCACTGGCATTGGACTGCTTTCTTGTGCAGCATTGATGATATTTATTACCTAGTAGGAAACAATATTTAACACAACAATAATACATTATTAATTAAAAAAAATTATTTAAATCCCTATGATTATCCTAAGGCTATGTTTCCACATCGATCCCGACAGAGCACATACATTTATCGGCGGATGCTGTGCTCTCACGGCGCTGAGCCTTTCCGCGGATGCAGGGGTTAACGTAGTCGAGTCCCTAAACCCTTGCATAGGCGGATGTCTAAACACAGCATTCGCTGGCCAGCTAAAGTGTATGTGATCTATCGGATCCCTGCCAAGCACTGCGCTTAGCGTAGGGGTCCAGGCAGATCACCTTAGCACTGTGGAGCCCCCCCCCCCCCTAAGACTTTGCGAAGCCAAAACATGAATGATCAAAAAAGTTGTGTATTATGGCTTAGAAGAAGCTTTATTTAGATTTAACACAAAATATGCATTGCTTAAGCTTGTATAAATCCGAGTAGAATAGACTTTATTTCAATACTGGAAAATAAAAGTACATGTTCTGATGGGCTGCATAGTAAATTAACCTGTTAAACATCTCTAGAAACAATTTATAAAGATTTCATAGCTTAATGGGATGTTCGTAATGCCTGCATTTTTTCTGCTTTGATGCACCATACATACAGTACATACATATAGAATGTATGTGTTTTCATATATTAGGTCCAATGAATGAAGAATTCAAGTGTTGTGTTGGTCCCTCACAAAGTGACAATACTCTAATGACCTGTTGTGAACAATTTATACTCATCTATGACCAATTAGAGAATGTAATGCCCAAATAATGGAAAATAGGCATGCACTGGATTACAAGAGGCATATGATAAGAATGCATTAATTCACATAGTTCTACATTTCTGACCTAGTAAAGTAATGGCAAATAATGCAATAGAATGTCTAATCCCCTGCAGTTCCAACTTCAGCCACAACTAAACTGGTGTCACTAGAGAGCACACTTCACGGCCGATCTTCCTCACACACGGAGGAAGCTACTTGCATGTCTACCCCCCAGACTGTGTGTGTGAGGAAGCTGCCAGCATGAGTGCAGCTTTCCCACACACCCAGCTCTGCATTGCTTATATCAGCAGGGCTCTGCTCATATAACCGATACAGTTCAGAAGGGAGATCCGGCCGTGGCCTAATCTCCCATCTGACAACTCCTCCAACTTCCTGCCGGTAGAGCTGGCAGGGAGTCAAGGCACAACAACTCACAGGCATTCCCCCCCCCCCTCTTCATTTAGGGGGGGGGGGAATGAGTCTTATAGTCTGACAAATACAGTAATTGTATGAAACATAGTATAAGGGTAGCCAATATAGAATGATTTTAGTTTTAAAAAAAATATCAATTTAGTAAACAATCATTTTATGACCAGCTTTATAAATTAAATTAAAATTAAAATTTAATTATATTTGCAATTTGCTAGTATATATAGCTGATTGTCTGGCCTGGTATATTTTAATTTGTTGCTTTGTCTTTTTACATCATATTTGTGAAGGCTTTTTGCATGGCTAAGCTGGATAAAGAGGCCTTGACCTTGGTATGGGAATGAGGCTCTCCTTCGACCTTCTATTAATAAAAGCTTGGTTGTTGTACTACTAGAATCTAAAGCCATTAACTAGTACTTGACTTTGCCCCACTTGATCTTACAGATTCTGTCTAGCAAGTCCTGATCAAAATAAATGAAATGAGGATGAAATAGAAATTCCCAAAAAAAAAGTGTAAAGCTAGTTAACATCTGGAACTGAAATTACTGTTTTGTTAATTCTTAGATAAATTATTTGTACTAAATACATCATATAAGGACACATTGTTAAACAAGCCCTAGGGTAAAAGCCAGAAAGTCACAAGCAATCCGCTTAATGTAACCATGCCTCCTTGGATATGTTGTTGTGTGAAAGATCCATGGTAGTGTATAAATTTGCACCCATATTGCCAACAACCTTTTACATTCATATGGTAGGGCAATGACGCCCTAATAATAATTTCTCTGATATGACTATAAAACTCTACAACACTACATATCCCATACAATGACCCTCCCAACAAATCTCCTGTACTCTGGCTATATTACTAAAAACAAATTCCTTAAATTCTAGCTTAATAAATGATACTAAAAGTATGGAACAATTTCTAGCCATAGATAGACAAAACAAAGTACTGTATTTTTTAGACCATAAGACGCAAACAGTTTTTAGAGCAGGAAAACCAGAAAAAAATTGAAATGTTCAAATCAGTTGGAAAAAAAATCCCCTGCAGTACCTAATTTTAGCCACAAAAATGGTGTCACTAGAGAGCACACTTCAGACAATTGTCATTTTCCTCACACATGGGGAAGAGAAGGGGGCTCCCGGTGGATTCTGCACTGTTGTCTCCCTTCCTTCCAGTGTGTTAACTGAACGGTGATTGCAGTTAACAGGCAGACATACATGAAAGCTGCCGGCTGGCAGCTTCCATGTATGTCTCTCTGCCATACTGCTTCTGTCTGCCGCATCTCTCATCTGACAGCTCCGGAAAGGTCGCACATTCAGACCATGAGGCACAGGCACTTCCCCCCCCCCCCAATTTAAGGGGTGAAAAGGTGCATCTTATAGTCCAAAAATATGGTAAGTGTTACAAAATATCTGATATAATTGGGTCATATATAAAAATCTCAAAAGTACAAAGAGATCAAACTCCATCCATCGAATTGACTTGCTGAGGCTTACACACTCTACAGGACTACAATGACTATTTACATTTCAAACAGATTTACCATATTTTTTGGGGGGGAAAAGTGCATTCGTCTTATGGTCCAAATGCACGATCACCCGTGGCCACTCGGAACATGGGGATCTCCCACCTGCACTTTATTGGTTATATCAGCAGAGCCCTGTTAATATAAGTAATGCAGAGCTGTGTGTCCTAACACACACGATGAGGAAGATGTCAGGAAGATGTGCCATGAAGTGTGCTCTCTAGTGACACCATTTTCCAGTTGTGGCTGAAGTTGGTACTGCAGGGGATATTTTCCCCAATTGATTTAAAAACTACAAGAGTACATCTTATGGTCAGGTGTGTCTTATAGTCTGAAAAATACAGTACTTGGATGAATAATGAACACCTCACTTCCTTCCCCTTGACACTTTTACTCTTTTTATTTACCACTTGACCCCCATTATCCTCCTCTTCCCTGTAACAATGTACTAACTTACAAAAATTTAGTTTTTCCAAGACGGAAACTCACTATGTGAGACAATCATGACATTCATCAAGACTAATCCAATACTAATACAAACTTCGCCAAATAATAAAACAAATGTGTAAAGCTGGCCATACGCGGGGCGATTCCCATGTGAGGAACGATCGATCGCCACATGGCGAAACAACCAATTTCCAGAACAAATAGATGTGAATCACCTTTGACAATCAATTTCTGGTTGATACTTTGGTATGGAGATCGAACAGGGATTCACATATCAGATCCCTGTTTGAACAACATTTTCTTGGATCCACCACATCAGGTGGACAGCGTTTAAATAGCAAAACATTGTTCGCCAAACAATCGGCGCAGACATGCATGCCAATTGACCGTTCGGAAATCCAACGCTAAATCTCCCTGTGCATGGCCGCCTTAAGGCTAGGGCTACACTGCACTTGGATTTGCTACACTATGCTCTTGGAAGCCCCCCCCCACGCTACATAGCACAGCCAATAACCCAGCCGCTGTAAATCAATGGGCTGATGTATGATTTACATGCCTGGTCAATGGACGAATCATACCGTGCTCCACATCGACACAAAGGTAACGGAGGCTTGGACTGACAGATCGGGGCTATGACGAGATGTGTAGATAGCCCATTGCTGCCAATGACAGGATTGTGCATTGTGCACAAGTATATCGCTAGCCTAATGCTAGGAATACACATGCCGATAAGTGGCCGATTTTTAATCTGACCGACGGGCGTGCACGCTCACGCCGTCGGTCAGGTTAAAAATCGCCCGCTAATCGGCATGTGCCCACATGGGGCGACAGAACCCTGTCGCCCCACAGCTCGGCCGGCCAGAGAACGGACATGTCCGATCTTCTCTGACCGATGCAAGCCAAGGCAAGCCGATGCCATAAGCTGCAATGAAGACGGTGTCTTCATGCAGCTTGTGGCCGGTACACAAAGGGTGCCCGGCCGATAGAAGGGGCCCCATAATGCAAAGGGATGCTAACGTGATGACGTCATCACGTTAGCATCTCGGCATACATCGGAGCAGGTCGGTCTGACCTGCTCGGTGTGTGTATGCCGAGCATAAAGCTAGGCACAGACGGGTAGATCTGTAAAAAGATTAAAGCACAATCAATCAACGTGCACGCTCACGGTGCTTGATTGTACTTTAATCTGTTTACAAATCTACCCATGTGTGCCTCCCTTCGAACGGGATTAATAGAGCCCGCTCGAAAAAACTTGATTGAACAGGGTTCCAAATGTTGGAAAACCCTGTTCAATCTCCATAACTTTGAATAGAGTCTACATGTAAAGTATTGGAGCAGCTGCTGCAGCCTGGACCCGCTGTCAATGTGAAGGGGCGGAGCTAGCACGTCTCTCTCTGAAGCTGTGAGGCTGCCTGGCTTTCTCCCCAGCTCACAGCCCATGTTGTGATTCACACGTGCTGCAAGCTGGGGAGAACGGGTCCCCAGGGTCCTCATTGAAAGGGAATCGATGTGCCCATGTGGTGCACATTGATTTCCATTCAATTGATCCCCAATCACGCTGTGATTGATTGGGGGACATTTGCACGGGAATCTACCTGTGTGTGCCTAGTCTTCAGGCAAACAAAGGCTACAACAACTAGGATATATATAACATACAAACTCAAATACTAACTTTTACAGAATTTATATAATATATCCCACCTAATAACTCCCTTGATGAAATCTGGTTCTTATACAACACAGTTTTGTCTATAAAGTGAACATGTAATTCTAGAAAACCAGACTAATAATCTAGTAAAATGTTATGGCGGCACGCTGGGTACCGCTTCACATAGATGTTGCCAAATCTGAATAGCTCCTGGGAAATTCTACTATGTGAATCCCAACTCCAGAAAATGGTTGATTAACAAAGACTGTTGTGTTGGGCAAAGAACATTAAACAAACGAACTATAAATTTTTCAATTTTCCAATTCTACAGCCATAACATGAATTAAATCAAAAATGGCATGTCCTGGCATAAGAGCCGTACTAATAAATAGCTTCGTTCTTATTCTAATTTGCAATTACATGTCTAATTAGGCGGTACAATCACTAGCACAACTTGCCTTCTGACATACACCCCTTGCAATAAAAAAAAGCTGAAGGATTCTTTAAAGCAGTGTCTCTTTTTGTTCCACCTAACACACATATTGCATTCATCCTGCAGGAGTCCACAATGAATGGCTGCAGTGATTGAGATTTTCTTGGCATGCTGTGTAACAGAACAGCAGGATGCGGGATGCAAACATATAACCACCAGGGGGCATGGGATGGACGCGTACGCACTTCACTTAGCAGAAGCTGGACCGCACGGAAATGTACTCCAGAACTATTCACTGACAGGAAAACACAGCAGAAACAAATTCTTGTCTTCCTTATGAAGTAAATACAAAGATGAAAGCAGTGTGCAAATTTCCTGTGTAAATGACCCTTCAAGAATAATTCCATTAATATGCATGCTGCTGCTGCATACTGTCACAAGCAAATCATAGATTTCACTGAACACACTTTTTATTTTCCATTCACATAGTGGCTCAGTCAACTCATCCTTCAGAAATACAAGTCAGCCATTGCAATAATTTTTAGCTATTATAAAGCCGAAATCATGTTTTCTATTTATCCTACACAAACTGCTAAATGCTAGAAATTGTTTGATTTAAACAGCTCAGGCTGGGTTCACATGCGCTTTCGCAGGTTCATTGCATATAATATATAGTATTGAATATTATGTCCAATAGTAAATTGGATATCATTTTGGATAAATAGGTGCAGTGTTGGCTTTACATTTGGGCAGTATGGGCAGTATGTGACACCATGCTGCCCATTTGTAAAAGTGCCATCTTCCCTGTGTGTTAACATCCGACTTCTCCCAGAGAGCACACTTCGAGAAGTGTGGGGGGGTTGGGTGGTGGGTAGCCGACGTCCAACTCCAGTTTCCCCGCCTCAGCTGTGCTCCCTCCTCCTCTCGAGAGTCATCCAGGGGGGGGGGATCTGGAGCCATGAGATCAGCCCCTGTGTCATGCTATTCTGCTATGGAAGGGGAGACGAGGGGGAGGCTAATTCAGCAGTGAAACTGAGAGGGGGGGGCTCCCACATACGGATATCTTTGAGGGAGTAGGTTTTGACACCTAGTCTATAGCGCTGCCATACAGTAGCGCTGTGCTGATGCTGCGAAGTGTGTGGCTAGCGTGGGGTCGTGGTTGAGTGAGTATAGAAGACAGCTAGCAATGGGATCTTCTGCCTTCTGATTTATGTCTGTGAACGAACATTCATTCACGACGTAAATCATTCAGGGACCCTCGAGATCAATTCGGCTGATCTCTATGGGTCCCTGTTTCTATCGAAATGTGGCCTCCCTGTGCATAACTGCAGCGTAAGCATAGCGGAGTCACTAAACTGCTCCCGCACTATGGCACAGTACCGGGGGGGGGGCATCCCAATGGAGAAGGAACATCTCAATAGAACACCGGACGAACATCCAGGCATTGTGTGGCAGAGGGATTGCTCGCCCAGGGTGAATATCTCCCTAGGACCACCCCTGGATAGGTGTCCTGGGATTTTGAAATCGGGGCAACTTGGGAGGGAGAGGGGTGTTACTCTCCCTCCTAAGTTCCCACTCCACTTGTGCAGAGGATGTGCGGGGTGAAAAGTTAGAAGGCAGAGTAACGCCCCCTCCTTCCTATGTTAGCCAGCTACTACATAGGAGGGAGATGGTAAACCTCCCGATGCTGGAAGTGACTTCACACAAGACTTCCACCTCGGCACTTCCACATTCCAAATACCGGAAGTGATATTCGTGTCTTCATAACTAAGGGAAAACTTGACAGGTATGCTGTATGTTTTTTTTAACATGACAAAACACCAATACAGACATGTACTTTATCAGTATGTGGATATTTCATACAGAGTGCTGTTCATAACTGGCTTCTGTGAGCATAAGGCGCTAAGATTTTAGAACAGTGAATAAACAGTATTTAAAACCTTGTGCTTTTACAAGTCTTGCTCCCTGTAAATCATGGTGATATGGTACTTAAATATGTCTAGCAAAAGTACCTTAGTAATGGGAGCTTCAATAGTCATTGAATGTATTCTGGCCATTGAAGAATGCCGCCTCTGTGAACTACCTGAAAAACAGAGCGAAAGTCATTGATGCGTTCCGTCATTAAATGTTACATTCTCAATAAGCCACAACTGTGCCTGGAGCTTCATGGAATGCTTTTCCATTGCTGAGGAGCTGCATGCAAGCCTTACATCAGAAAGCACAAAGTAATGGATAATTTGGTTTAGTCAATGTCAGGTAAGAACTAACAAAGGTATATGTTCACTTTTCAGGAGGAGTTGGACTCGGCTTCTTAGTTTTAGTGAATATAAATTTTAATGCTTCAAAATATTTTAAACAATTCTATGCTCCCAATTATGGAGGAACAGTCTGAGAAAGATCCTTTTATGATTCAGAATTAAGCTGGGAATACACGTGTCTATATTTTTATAAGACCGACTAAAAAGATCTATTTTTTTAGATTGAACCTTTATGGAATATTTGTAATTAGTGTGATTAAGATAAAAGTAATCGATATCGGACTGAATCCCGATCAGAACTGTATCGGACATGTCCATAAATTTTAATGGATTGCACTGTATTTGAGACATACATTTTAACAACCGATCAAGGACATATTAAAGGCATGTCTACCACTATAGCAATTCCGCTCGAATTCGATGATTAACAGAGATTGATTCATTACACATTTATAAAAAGATTGAGGTTCAACAAATCGACTTTCGATATAAAAATCGAACTATTCCATCTAATCGAATTCGATTCTCTTGAAATCTTTATATGTATTTCCACCTTAAGTGTACCCCACTGCACAAAAATTATCCATAAAGGCCAAGTTGGGTGGGTTTGCTGTGAAATAACTTCACTGGACTGCACAGACTTCTGTCAAAGTAGCTGTAGGGTGAACTAGAAGAGAGATTGAGAGACAGGCCTTCGCCAACATCAGTACCTAACCTCACAAATTCTCTAGGATAAATGGGCACACATTTCCTCAGATGAACTCCAAAATATTGTCGCATGTCTTTTGAGAAGTGTGAAAGGTTATGGCTGCAAAAGAAGGACCAACTCCATGCTGCCACATTTTTAAATCTAACCTAAGCCTCACAGTGTCAAACAACATAGAACGCATATTCACCAATTTTCACCATTATTTACTAGACAAAAATAATCCAAAATAAAGAAACTAAGTTAACCCTCTGGGCGTTACAAGCTTTTTGCGCGACATTTTTAATGGCACGAAAAGCCGTTTCTCCTGCAATCGCGGCGGAGTACACTGTACTTTGTGATTGCCGGCTCTCTGCCCAACCCTCTACACACCGCCAGTGTCAAATAGACGCCGGCGGTGTGTGGAGAGGAGAGCGGCGCCCCCTCCATTAACATGGAGGTCTGTGGCGCCACCCCGTCCCCTTCGGCGTCACAGATGAAGGCCAAGACACGGGGCCGTAGGCACACGGAGAGGCTCCGTTTGTGCCTGATCCCGGCACGGGCGCAGGAGGTTAATAGTAGTTAATAGTAGACTCAATAGCTTGAAGAACAACATTTAGCAACAATAATGTGAGGTTATTATTTTCTGTATGACTTTCTCAGTCTTACATTTTGCCTTATTCTTTTTGACAACATTGCTACAGTTCATAATGGGATTTGTTTATCATCTTCAATGTGGATATTTATTAACAGTTGTGAGCCAACAGCAAAAAAATAGTTCTGTGTATGTTCCTGTGAAGCATAATAATTGGGTTTAGGTGTGGATTTTGTTTGGTCCCCCCGAGCGGCCGTGCATTCGGACCATAAGACACAGGCAATATTTCCCCCCGATTTTGGGGGTGAAAAAGTGCGTCCCTTGGTCCGAAAAATACGGTATAATATGATTTGGGATCATTTTCAAATGTCATACAAAAACCTTTACATGTCCTTTAACAAGCAGTCCTATGTCAGTAGAAGTAGTAGAAGTATTTTTTACTAATGATAAAAATGGGTTAAAGACCTATTCTTCTCAATTGTTTAAGTTTTCATACCGTCACTTCCTCGGGAGGTGGTTGACCTGACGTCTAAGGAGCCTTTCCGCCTGTCCTTGTGTCTGCAGCTCTGGATATCTGTGGGAAGAAAAATAAATGTTTGTTTGAACCTTACTGAACTTTACAAAGACTACTATTATCAGTGTGAGCAAAGAGCCTGACAATTTATACAATGTAAAACTTGTTATCAACTGGTAACTAATAAAACTTAATCCAATGGCAAAACACCTTAAAATTGGAAAGTCTTTCTTTTTATTGAGAGCTATAAATTGTATTTAATCACAAAACCAACTTACATTGATTACTATGAAATAAGAGTATACTGAAATGACTATATTTATTGTATTACTATATAAAATTTGGCTGTGCAATATGTACCATATATATATACTGTATGCATTATGAATTAGAATAAAAGTTCCTAATAATATGTAAATATTCATTAAACCATTATTGAATTGCTGTTTCCTAATGGTTAGAAATTGTGGTGTCACATACATAACCCAATCAGATAAAACATTTTATGCCTGTTATTATTTCTAGTAGCAATGAAATGCTGTTAGATGTTAATATTTGCATGGTGTTTTACCAAGCAATGTAAAGGGTAAAATGGCACCTGGAAGTAAATTTTTTATCTGGTTGGATTATATGGTACCATCAAAGGAACCTAAACTTGTCAGGATTTACATTGAACTTTATATTCTCTTTCAAGACAATGTATTTGTGGATTCAGGTTACAAACTGTTAGGGGGACTAAACTTTGTTACAATAAGGAATATTCTGTATCCATTGCCATATTGTAACACAAAGTTCCATGAGTTTACAGACAGACACCAGACTGCATATCTATCATCCACCAAGATGAACAGCAAAATTGGCATTTTATATTTTTATACTTTCCAAGGATATGTGACTTCTAAGAGAAATACAAATGGGCCACACCCACAGACAAAAACATGGGTGAATACAACATTTTTTTATATCTGTATGTTTTCTTTAATTCAATCAATTTTCCCTATCTGTTGATTCCAATCCAAGAATAGTTTCAATCCAATAGAAAAAGTGGTAATATAAATTAGTAATTTTATGTAAGTCATTTTTCAGGCTTTTCTCTACATTCAATGGGTGGGATGGGAGGAGTGACATGTGCTTGAGCTGTAACGGCTTAGAGCCATTTTGCACCAGCAGCGCTGTGGCTGCAGTGTGTCTTTTTGCCGGTAATGCATGTGCTTTACCTGTAATAAAAAGTGTTTTGCACGTTGCTGTGCTTGCATCTTCCATACAGGTTAATGGGAGACACTTGCTCTGTGACATCAAAAAATGTGTACTGCAGGGCATTTGCAGTATTGCGCTGCATTGCATGTTACCGTAACCTTCTGGGCGTTGTGCACGTGGCACAGTTTTTTTATAACCGTGCCACGGGCAATCGCGGCAGAGCACGACATGCTCCGCCGCGTTTGCCTGCCCAGCCGGAGGTTCAGAACATAAATCCGGCATCACTGGAGATGCCGGAGTTATGATGAGAAAAGGCGACGCCCCTCCATTTACATGGAGGTCTAAGGCCTTGGAGTCACCGGTTATGTGATCGGGGGCAGACCCCGATACATGCCAATGCACCCGACTGCCGGGGGAATACGGCGGACCAATGAGTATCCCACTACTTAACTCGGGCTGAGTTTTATGATGCATGAAACTCAGCCCGAGTTAATTTGGGCCAAACATCCAGGAGGTTAAACACAAGGCCAGTGTGAAAGGTACAACTTTTTCTCTATGCAAACCTGTGTACATTGTGTTAACGCTAGCCACACTGCGTTGTGCTACTGTACGGCTAGTGTGAAATGGCCCTGACTCTCTATACCAGTGGTGGGCAACTGAGATGATATGGAGGGCTACAAGTGCGGGCCTCTGCATCATTAAAGGGCTGTGCATGATATTTTCAATCTATACTGACTTGTATAAGCATTTTATAATGGAGAAATGACAGCATGCATAGCTAGAAAACATTATTTTTTATTTTTAAATAACAAAACTTGTTTTAAATGATACTTCAAGCATTATGGAACACTGTAGTATGGTAATGCACATTCTGTGTGATATATATCTTCAAAGGTTATCTGCTTCATAGATATCATCAAAGCCTTTGATGATACCTATCCGGCACACAACCTTTGATTCATGGGGGGCCGCTGAAGAGCCCCTGGGCCGCAGGTTGGGCACCTGGGCTCTATACTGTAAAGACATATTGTCACCCTAGTGTTAAGACTACAGAACACCTCCTCATCTTGTTCATGGGCAAAAAATGAGGTTTTATGTAGTTCACAGAAAGCTGATAACATTGCAGGCTACACAGGGAAGATCAACAATTTTTAGACACTAATTTTTAAAAAAATTACAAAATATGTCAGTCAGTACACTAAAAGGTAGAATATAAAAGTAACTTACTGTTAAAGTCAAATGCCAACTAAATTTTTTTAGGTGTCCCTGTTAGGTAAATTCAAAAATTTTCAAATTGTTTTTATCACCTACTTGTTCCTTTTAATTGCCTAAAAGAAGAGCGCCCACCATATTGCAAAGATATACTGTCACTTCCTTTTGAGTCTACTGGACAGGAAATGAAGAGTTGGGAAAGTTAGGTCTTTACCTATACTGTAAGGTTTAGATACTTCTACCAAAACCATGCAATATGAGGACCTTTCTAAACCTTCCAATCACTATGTATTCTATCAGGGAGGACCCAGCACTACATAGTTGTTGGTAGATCTAATGGAAATTGAACAGAGTGATTGAAAGGTGTATGGGGGGGGGGGTATAATTAGTGGTAGAGCACATGTTTTTACCCTTTTTAGATTATGTAAAACCCACTGGAGCTGAACCTTACAGCCACTGTCTAGAGATGGTCAATTTTTTTTTCAAAACTTCAACAAAATAAATAGAAATAAGCACAGCTTCTTCAGCTTCGCACTTTACTGCAATGAGGATGAAGCTACTGGAAAACACCAGCAATCTGGTGCAATGACATCACTATGTATTTGTGTTTCAAGTTGATTATTGCTGGTAAGAGCAGCTAGCGGTGTGCTAACTGCAGGAAGTATTATGTAATAATTCCCAAAATTAATTATGCTGAGCCCCCATAAAAAGGACTGCAAACTAATGAATCAAAGTGCTAGATCCTAGCCAGCCTTAAAGATATAATCCAACAGGGGTAATGGGGAAGGGGAGGGAAATGTTGAGACAGTAGATAATAGGGAAGGGGGTGGTGGGGTTTGTTAGGAAGATTAATTAAACAAGGATCTGGTGGATGCTGTTGAGGACTGGTTCGTTACAACTAGGCACACTCCTTCAAAGCACCGCCCATAAGTGTATTTAAATATGTAACACTGTATCTCCCATGTTATTGTATTTCTGTTAAAAAATGTATAACAATGTATACGCTTAAAAAAAGATATAATCCGCACTTGCCCCACATCATGGGCTTGTGGGTTCAAAAAGTTAATGACATCATGCGGATGGAGGACATCATGGCTACAGTGAGGGAAACGAGGGAACAGTTCTTGAAGGTGTGGTTCTCCTGGATGGACTTTCAATCATCTCCAGACTATACTCATGTGCTGACTCAGGTCTGACCCTCTCATGCACGCGATCTGGGGCGGGAGTTCTGGGTATGGGCCTGCCATTTGCTGAAGTGTCACCCAATGCTCCAATGCCCTCCCCCTTCCTTCCTTCGCTCTCTCTCTTTCTGTTTCTCTCTTGTACTGTGCTATTCCTCCTTTCTCCTTTGCTACCCTTTCTCTTTTTTCTTCTTCCTCTTTTTCTTTTCTTTCCTCCTCTCCTCTTTTTCCTCTCTGTCTCTCAGTGGTCGGACTGGTTTTTTATTCTTGCCGCAGGGGATCCTGCAGCATGGGCCTTCTCTTGACGGCCCAGAGTGGGGGGTATGCAATGTTATTTTCTTGGTATCCCCTTACGGAAAGGCGCGAGGCGCACCTGTTCCCTCATGTGAACTTTATAATTATTCTCGACCACTGTTTTCTTTCTTATGTTGTTGATTTGTTTTGCCGTTTGTTGTTGTTTTGTTTATGTAAATGTTTTATTGATATAATTGTGTACGTTTATATGTGTTGAAAACTTTAATAAAATGTAAATGTTAAGAAAAAGATATCATCCAACAAACATCCTGTACAATATGGTAACTGTCAAATAAAATAACAAACAATGAACATTTGCAGACCTTCTAGTAATGGTCACTGCAGGTTTGCCGACTCTGTAACTATATATGTTACCAATAGAGGTAAAGTCAACAAGTAAGGCTTTGTTTCCATTGCGTTGGGACCCCTCCGCTAAGTGTACACGCTTAGCGGGGGGTCCCAACGTAACAGATAGACTTACCTGCTCGGCGGAGGGTCTGTCTTAATTGCGTTGAGCCGATCCGCCGGTGTCATGCTGAACGTAATCGAGTACGTTCAGCCTTTACACCGGCGGATGTGTAAACAGACCATCCGCCGGCAGGCTGAGTCTGTGGGATACGTCGGGACCCCTGCTAAGCGTATACGCTTAGCGTAGGGGTCCCGACGTACAATGGAAACAAGCCCTAATATGATAAAAAAAAAAACATCGATAGTTTAAAGCAGGGTACAGACGGCTCAATATTCGAGCTGTCTGATGTACCCTGCAGCAGCGTGATGACGTCATCACGCAGCTGTCAGATATCGGAGGAGCCAGGGAAAGCAGAACTGTCTCTCCCCGGCTTCTCCTCCTCAGCCGAGCTTTGTCTGGAGACAAGCGGTCTTTAGGCAAAGCATTGGACATCGGCTGTCTGATAAGGCTACTTTCGAGCAGGATTGATTTGTCCCGCTCGAAAACACGGCCATCGATTTGACCCATGTCTGTACCCTGCTTTACTCTCCAGGAGCTAACTGAAATGTATCTATCCCATTTGGGTGAAATGATTTAGAATTACTGGTAACATAGGGGTTAAAACATCAATGTGTATTTTGGCATGTCCCCTTTAGTTAAATCAAACGACACATCCTTTAGTTTTCTTCATAGACTTCCATCAGCCTAGGAAGGAATATTACCATCTATATAGTTAAACCCTACAGTTTAAATAAATAACACAGGTAGGACTGTAGAAAACATTTTAATCCTATTACCGGAAAAACAAACCTGTTTGAGACTCAGCCTGAACTCGCTCACATTGTTTTTCTACCTAAAAGCAAACATAGACAATCGGTGTTTATTGCCGCAGACAGTACTGGGATCTACAGTATGATACATGCAGAAATATACAAACCTTGTTGTTGTCATTACACGGCCGACTAATAGACACATAGTGTCTGATCTTACTGTAAGAAAGAGATTAGGATTTAAACTCTGCAGAACATGACAATGTACTCTATAACGGTAATCATTTTCTATTTCTATAATAATTCCAAAACTAGTTTTAGAAGAACCAATTTATATTAAATTCAAAACTAACAATTGTGTTTTTACTGATTCTCATGGAACAGATAAAAAGCTGTGTATGTGGTAACTAATTCGATTAGTTTCCAAATTAAAGGAGAAAAAAAGGATGCTTATGAACAGGGGTGCACATAACTTTTTTAGTGAGCTCCTCAGATGAGTACCAGGACATGGTGTTTGGTACTCACCCCATATGTATGTGGTCTTCCTTACTGTCTCCCTCACTGTCCTCTGCATCAACTTCCTGCATGGTAGATTCTGCTGCAGATGGACCTCCCTGTTCCTGATTGATCCTCCGATTAGCTGTCTTGTCACCAGCTGGCTTTGGGTCAAATGTAACTCTCACAGTACAACACGTTTGAACCCCCAGATCTCATACCTCAGTAGTACAACCCTGACATTTTCTGGCTTAGTAACTAAACGCCAAGACTAAATGTTAACCCTTCATAGTCATATTTCAGCTATCACACAGAACTTTTCTCTTGTCAGATTTTTATCCATACATATGTTTACTCTGACTTTCATCCCCCAGATCTCCAACAACCTTATAAGTCCAATCTTTTTATTTTAACCTCCCTTGCGGTCATGAGTGTGAGGATGTGTGAGGAACAAACTCTGGATGAGCTGGGCTGCCATAAAAGCTGCATAACCCTGGAAAGCTACAGCGATTCTTCTTCCAGCCGCAGCATTTCCAGGGTTGTGTGGCGTCACCGGTCGCGTCATGATGACGCGGAAGGGGGCGGGGGTGGGCGGCGCCATAGACCTCCATGTTAATGGAGGGGCTTCGGCTTTCCAGCCATCACTAATCATCATTATTGACACCGTCTGTGTGGAGAGAGGAGGAGGATGGAGGAAATGGCAGACAGTGTACCTTGTACACTGCCATGATTGCCCGTACCACACTGTTAGAAACAGCGTGGCATGGGCAGTGCGCTACGGGAGGTTAGTTATTAATTTACATTCCCAATTTCACACCCCTAGTTATTCATATTTCCCTGCAGTTATCCAAGTGACATAAATTGTATACATGTAATATTTTAACATAAGCCGTCCAGACATGGAGTACCTCCAAGTAGTTATATGAGTAAATATGAGCTTTGTAACAATACTGCAGGTACGCATAGCTAGTTTTTGGCCCCTTTTGAGTACCAGAGTACCACTTATGTGCACCCCTGCTTATAAACACATTATATTGGTTAGAAAGAATCATCTTTTAATTTTTCCGAGTTGTTATGCCTTCCAAACAATGAATGTGAAGGCAATTGGTGATGTATTTTACATGATCTGCCAGGGAAATATACTGCATTGTAGATGCAACTGTATCACAATTATCAACCTATGACATTTGTTTTAATTAAACATTCCATTCCTATGTATGCCCAGCCCCACATTTCCTTATCCCTGACCAGTCACAGAATGGCTAGTATTTTTTTAGATTATTAGTTCAGATAATGGGTGTCTACAAATACCAAGCTTTCAGTGTGCTTATACTATTCATCACTATTGCTGCATTGTTCAGCCCCCCATACACAGGATGATTCCAGTTCAGTTCCCTGAATGAACGATCACCAGGCGCGTTCATGGCAATCGCTTGGGTAATCAGATGCGGTCAACCTTTCTTTGAGCGAGATCAATCGATCCAACTCAGAGAAACAGGGAACCAACATGATGGTAAATCCCTGTTCGATTGCCAATGATGGCCATTGCTTTCCCCATCCAAAATAAAAAACTGGAACAATTGCACAAAAGTGGTGCGTACAGATTCCCGTTCAACCAACGAATGCCCAAGCGTGGTGACGTCACCCGCATGATCATTTGTCTATAAAACAAGAATCGACCCGTGTATGGGGGGCTTTAGTCTTTCATTTCATATGTTTTCTCTAAAACTAAAAAAACATGCTATGTTACCAGCCACAAGATGTTGGGGACACCTACCCTACTTCTACACCTGTCTTAACTGTACTACCTAATTCAAGTTATTATTTTCAGAGCTCAGCAATGGCAGCCACCACTGAGTTTAAAAAGCTTCAGGCTGCGAGCTGTTTCCCCGATCCTCTGGGTGGAGTAACCACTGAAATCAATTATATGCATTTATATGGTTAGATAAAGAACAAAGCATTAACAAAGATCACAACAGAAAGTGCAGCATTACTTGTGAAACCTTTACATCTCTAAAAGTCAGAGTCACATACCCTCGATGTCCAAAAACAGGAATAATCTTCACATTTTGCTGGATATTGTCACCATTTTTGTTTTTGGCATAGTAAACACCTTCCCACTCCTGTTATAATAAAAATGCGTACAAGCTAAATTTTACTCAGCAATAAAATATCCTGTCAATCAGCATCTCTAAAAGTCATGTTTAACTACAAAAGAATATAATAGTACATGTGATTAACAGTGAACAAATACATTAACAAAGCTAATATAATTTGTGAGGGGGGGGGGGGGGGGGGGGGGGGGGGGGGGTCGCTCAGAAACCTGTACACACAGATACACAGACCAACCCCATTTAAGATGGAACTTTTGGTTTGTCATTTTCCAAAAAATACCCTATTTTTCGGACTATAAGATGCACCCAGTTTTTAGAGCAGGGAAACCAGAAAAAAAATATTTGAAGTGTTCAAGTGAATTAGATCAATGCTATGAATCAAATCAATGCAATATCAACTTTCTGCCACTATGTCACTAGCAGCAGTACTATCACGGCACACACATCATCTTCTTCACTGATCGGGAGGAGGGGGGCCGCGGGGGGAACGGCTGCAGATCTTCTCTCCCTCTCTGGCTGTGCCTGTGTCCGAGGAAGCTGCAGAGTGATTGCAGCTTCCACAGACAAGGAGAGAGAGATAGATAGGAGTTTATCTCTCTCTCTCTTCATTGCTCATACCAGCAGGGTTCTGGACTCTGCTGGCATAAGCAATAATAAAGTTAAGATGTGAGATCCGGATCTCTCATCTGACACTTCCTCCAGCTCCCCAGCTAATCTCCTTGCCGGGAGAGCTGGCGGGGATTCAGACCAAAAGACAAGATTTCTGGGGGGGGGGAAGTGCATCTTATAGTCCAAAAAATACGGTAATTCCAATATAAATAATTCCATTTATTGTAATTCAAACTGTGGGATTAAGAAACAAATTTGAATTGGAGAATGTTTTGATTTTGAGCAAATAATTATTTTCAAACGTATACTTCATTAATCAAATAGATGTTGTTTTGTTAAAATACTTAATATTTACCTTTCCCGACTTGATACAAGAATTAATATTATCTAAGAAATCCGATTTTTTTTCATTATTAGGCACTTCAATTAATTCTTTTCCATATAATTCTTCCTTCTGATAACCCATTGTGGTTTCAAAAGCAGGATTCACATACTGGAACAAAAAAAATCACATAACCGTCACTTAAGCCACAATGGGATTTTCTTTTCCTTATTTAACAGATAACATTTAAATACAACTCAAATAGCAGATTCCAGTAACTTCCAGTAAAACGTTACCTTTCATTGCCCTGAACGATTTACAATTATAGCTATTACAAGTTGTATTCCATCAACAGATACCCAACATTTGATACATTAGGCACCCCTTTGTTCACAATGGTTTTGTATGTAAATGGAAGACTTAACCAAAATTGTATTAAAGGGTTATTAAACCTTTATGAAAAATGAATTAACCTCCCTAGCGCTCTGCTGAGGTCCCGATTTCTGTACCAAAAGCACACCATAGACTTCAATGGATTTTTTTAAATGCTGTAGGCCTGTAACTTTCTAAAATATATACATACAAGGGTCTAGTAGACATCCTGAATATAATAATATTTGAAACACACAATTATGTAAAAAAAGAATAAAATCTTATTGTTTAACAAAAAAAAAAAAAAAAAAAAAGATTACATAAAAAAATTAGATATATAATAAAAAGGTATTATTTCAATGATAAAATCTCTAAAATACTTATTTTGTATGAAAATTTTCAAAACAGTATGTTTAGATTGGAGCCCCGTAGCAGCACAGAATAGTAACTCTGCGCTGCCGGGGCTCTGATCTTCTGACCTGACGGCTCCATCTCGTCGATTGCAGGACTGACAAGTCAGTGCTGGATGGGATGGAGCCGTCAGGAACGGCAGGGGGGTTAAATCATGTACAGATATTACACCTGTATCACTTTCATCTGTCTCTTTACACATATTGCATTTTTAAGAAAAGCTACTTTAATATGTGCATCAGGCACTTGTTGTATTGTGGTGGCTATCTTAGCTATTGCAGCTCTGTTTGTAGACACTGCAATGTCACAAGTTTGTGAGACTATCCATGTACAGCATTGGCTACAATAATTGGCTTAACCAATACGTATGTTATGATGTTCTACGTGCTCATCTTAAAGTGTATCTACAGCTAAACACTTTTTTTCATTTAGTATGGATATAAAACTCCAGTCAATTTGTTTTTGCTGTCTAGGAACCATAGGGGAAATCTCTCTTCACTGACTGTCCCAAAACTACAACAGGACATTAGATTAAAGCTAAAGCCCCCCATACATGTTTAGATTCTTACCCGATTATTTTACGATTGGCCATAAAATTGGGTGGAAATCTAAAGCTTAAAAGTGAAATTCGGGCCAGTGATGGTGAACCTATGCCAGAGGTGGCACTCGGAGCCTTCTCTGTAGGCACGCGAGCCGCCAGCCAGCACAGAGGAAAGCAGCAATGGCTCTCAATGCTGTCAGTTTTCTTCCCCTCTCTTCTGATTGCACACACCGCCCCATACCCTCTCCTATTCTATCTTATAAGAAAGTGTGTTTACATGTTTCATGTGTGTATATGAGTTGTGTATGTGTAATTCAGGTTAAATTGCTGAGATAAATAAGTGGGGTTTGGGTTTCAGTTTGGGCACTCGGTCTCTAAAAGGTTCGCCATCGCTGATCTAAGCCATTACAGACATGACCAAAGTCAGGGCATGTCTCCTCTGTGTTCTCGGCTCCCCCCTGCGCTAAGCGTCTGGTCTCTTCGGGTCCTCCTTTGGCGGGGACCCGACGGAGCGGAGAACACAGAGGAGACAGCCGATCCACATTACCTATCTGCCGATTGACCGCGCATGATGACGGTAAAAATCTAAACGTGTATGGGGGGCTAAAGAAGTAAGGAGAAGGGGTAAATATTCCCAATGGGAATAAACAGTGCTACGCAAAAACAGGTTTTGCTTAGCCATACACTTTAATAATGCCAAAATTTAATTACTATGCAATAAGCATTTCATGAATTGATCTAACTGTACCTGTATTTTGTGATCCTCATTAGTAATTTCAATGGCTTCTTGACTCTTCTCTAATGTAGTAAATAAAGAATTACAAGCCCTTAAATAAACAATTTAAAAAATCAGTGAGGTTGAAAAATACTACAATTTTTGAATTAGATATTACTAATTTATTTAACTTGGTATCACTAATATAACACCATACTATTTAGACATCAAATTATAATAAAATGCAAAACAAAAATTACATTTAAATGTGAATACATGTAATGTAATAAACAACCCCACATACAGTGCCTTATACAATAACATATCAACCTTTCCATTGCTTTTTTGTTTATTTAGAATTGTATGTAAGTCTGAGAAGGAAGAAACAAATTCTGCTATCCAAAAAAGTCTAGTTAGGTTGTAACCATAGTGCTGTGGGCACTGAATACATTTAGCAAGAAACAAAATTTCCTCTATAAAAGGGTTTAAAGCCGGCATCCCGGAATTAAATCAAAAAATAGAACAAACAGGAATCTCCCCTGTAGACAATACAGGGGCAAGGGGACTTTAAAGGCTTAAACGGTATACAGGTTCTGATAAGGATAAGGGGCAATGTGTTGCATAAAATAAACCTAATTTAATGGATTAGCAAAATATAAAGCAGCAAAATACACAAAGACAATAAAATAATAATCATAACATATAAATACAGTAATCAAAGTATGGTATAGATAACCAAGAGCCTATGCCAGGCGCCACATTCCCAATCGGCCCATTGGATTGGTCATGGTTTACAGTCAAAAGACCAATCAACAATGTCCTCAGATGTTCGACGTAACCCCTTTTACGTTACGTCGAACATCTGAGGACATTGTTGATTGGTCTTTTGACTGTAAACCATGACCAATCCAATGGGCCGATTGGGGAGATTCCTGTTTGTTCTATTTTTTCACTGAATACATTTAGTTAAGGTAGTATTTATTATTTTATGCTATTTAAAAAATAATCATCTTTAATTGTCCCATCTTGTGCTTTCAAAATCCAACCAGGTTAACACACACAAGAGGGGATGGGTAGATAGAAAACTTGTGATGAGGGAATTCAAAATGAGGTTCTGTTTTATGAGACTCCCCACAAGGCAAGGGAGGGTAAAGTAAGGTAAGGAAAACATAACAGCACCAGATGGGTATAAGGCTAGGTTCCCACATAGGCGATTAATCACCTGGTGCTCGCCAGTGATTCCTCAGGCGATTGATTTACCAGGCGATTATCAACCGAAATATTTTTATTAAAATCACCCCCATTATAAAAAAAAAATCACCTCCACAGAAAATGAATGGACACATTTTTTTAATCGCTTCCACATGCGATAAAAAATCACGTCCATTCATGTCTATGGGCGCGATCAGCAAAAAAAATCTTATAAATGAGCACAAGCACATTCAAAATAGTGTGCGCGATTCCACAGGCGATTGAAAACCGCGAGCGCCAGGCGATTCATCTCTAAACTGGTAAGATATTATTATCACATGTAAGATTACATGTTAATAATATTTGAAGTTGCAGTATTAGATATCACAGTATTATAAATCAGGCACACAGCAACATGCAATGCAACCTATGGTGTAAAAGGATGTTTTACATACATCTTATCCTTACCTTAGTTTAAATTGTGCACGCACTTCCCCGTATTCTAGCTGAATAAGCTCATTGTAACAGGCCATAACATTAGAGTTTTCTACATATCTCTGAAACAGAAAAGATAGACAGAAATCACAAAAGTATGTATTCAACTTAGGGTCCCTCATACACTTTATAAAGTCATTGCACTTTAAATTCACCCATACGAGGGTAAATACTTTCTCTCCTTCATATGAATGACTACTCTCTCCTCGCTACTCTCCTTCTAGCCTGCTTACATTTACAGTCTTATGCATAAATAGAAATGCACCTACTAATGAGGTCTTCACTTTTAACACACATGGCTTTAAAAAGACTTCTCTAGGGTCATCCAAACTCTTTGAAACTCCCACCTCTAAGACATTCAAACAAGTCCACCTCTTCAATCTTTGTTATCCATCTCTTCCTTAAAAAACAAGATAGCCTTAGCAGGGCCACCATCAGAAATTTCGGGGCCCCGTACTAGGTAATTTTTCGGGCCCCCCTAACCCTCCACCACCAACCCCCCCCCATCTAAGGGCTCCAAAGGATGCTTGCCATTGGCAGCATGTTCTGACAGCAACATCGAAACTGCTGTGAGGAGGCAGCGTGCAGGACAGGGAACCCAGCTGCCATGTCTACAACAACGGCGGGCACTGCACCAACCGGGTAGTGGACCACTAGGCCCCCTTGTTGGTCAGGCCCAGGCCCCATGTACCAGCCTGAGCCTTGGTCCCATTTACCTATCTATTGTACATTTTGATCCTTTTTCAATTAGATTGTAAACTTGATGGGGTCGTGTCCTCTTCTCATTAGTACAATATTGCATTTTTTCACACTTAACAAAACAGTTATTAATAGTAAATATTAATAATATGAATATTATTAATAATACATTTTAGGCCTAATAATTGGCTGCTGATCGATGAATCCTGGATTAAAGGAAAGAAAATAATACATCCCCCATGCCTAGAAATATCAAATGTTTTTAAGCAGGCCATATGAGTTAAGGCCCCCATACACATCCAGATTTTTCATCCAATCAACTCAATTCAATCAATTTTTTTGGTTGATTGATTGAAAATCTATGGCAGCCCACATGGTTAGATTAGCCTAAAACAATTAAAATTGGGAAAAAGATTGATTGAAAAAGGATTGGACGTGCTGGAAAATTTTAATTGGTTGTATTGAAATTCATTGCACTTTCAGTCTATCTACAAAAAAGTTGGTCAAATATCTGTTACTACAGTTGGCAAACATACAATCACAGATTTCCCTGACCCCCCTAAATTGATCTTTTTAAGTTGATTGAACAGAAAATCTAGACGTGTATGGGGGGCTTTATAGTGACTGATGTGAAATATAATTTCTAGCTTTTCCCTAAATACTTTTGAAGAAACCCATTACAGCTGATTCAGCTGGGTAAGGCTGAATTGAAAGCTGCTGTTTGGTTGAGTGGTTGCAAATGTGAACAGGCGGTCCAAAGGCGACTGTAAATCATCTTGTCCCTGTGATTACCAACCACCTATGTTAATTCAGCCAAACATAGCTCTATGTTTTCTGCAGAACAATCATTAAATATTACTTTTTAAAGAGACATTGTGTCTTAACAGGAATACCTAAAAACATAAAAAATGATCACCTCTCCTTGCAATACTAAACAGGTATACACCTATGCAACAAGACTATGCAACAAGTCAGCTTTCCTTCGAAGAAAAATGTCACAAAAACAAGTTTGTCAGCAAATGTTTCAGTGACAAAGTCAAACACTCATCCATCCTTTTCTAGACCTATTGGGAGCGCACACGCCTCCTGTCTGTCCCATCCGGCGGGAGGCATGTGCACTCCCAATAGGGATGCGATCTATCCACACAGGTGGCTGGTGCTCAGCATCATGCACCCACCAGAGTCCCCCATTATTCTGTGACCCATGCCTACCCGAATGGCGCGGTGGGCCGGTGGTTGACTATTCTGGCCCCCTGATTCTCGTCTTACTGTGGGTGGGCTCCCAGTGCCCTCCAACATACAGTGGAGGAAATAATTATTTGACCCCTCACTGATTTTGTAAGTTTGTCCA
>CM070034.1:141851436-141919600 GCA_036250615.1 Ptychadena robeensis
GTTGTCCTGGGGTCTTTTGTGGCCTCTCAGATGAGTTGTCTCTGCGCTCTTGGGGTTATTTTGATCGGCTGGCCACTCCTGGGAAGGTTCACCACTGTTCCATGTTTTTGCCATTTGTGGATAATGGCTCTCACTGTGGTTTGCTGGAGTCCCAAAGCTTTAGAAATGGCTTTATAACATTTACCAGACTGATAGATCTCAATTACTTTTGTTCTCATTTGTTCTTGAATTTCTTTGGATCTTGGCATGATGTCTAGCTTTTGAGGTGCTTTTGGTCTACTTCCTTGTTACAGGAAGCTCTTATTTAAGTGATTTCTTGATTGAAACAGGTGTGGTAGTAATAAGGCCTGGGGGTGACTACAGAAATTAAACTCAGGTGTGATAAACCACAGTTAAGTTATTTTTTCACAAGGGGGGCAATCACTTTTTCACACAGGGCCATGTAGATTTGGATTTTTTTCTCCCTTAATAACGTAAACCTTCATTTAAAACTGCATTTTGTGTTCAATTATGTTACCTTTAACTAATAGTTAATGGTTTTTGATGAGCTGAAACATTTAAGTGTGACAAACATGCAAAAGAATAAGAAATAAGGAATAGTTGTGCACACCACTGTATTATACTGAAAACATGCTTGCAGCAAGTAACATAAGAGGACGAACTTATGGCTCCATTTACGCCACTGGTTTTCAGTCAGCAGCTGGCTTGTAACCATACCCCCACCGTTGTGTAAAGAGATTTACAGAGGTAACACATAGTGTGTGGGTGCTTGGCCAGCAGTTGTCAAATACTGAGAACCACCCCCATGTAACCCTAATTGGCAACCATTCAAAAACCATTGACAGCAATTCTTGAGTGATCGGTCTGTGGAAATGACACATTTCCTGATGACCATATGAGTAAGTCCTATTTGTGTTCTGTGTTTCTTTCATTGTTCAGTCTCGCTCTTGTATAAATCACTGTCCAGGCTTCACTGCTTAATGCCCAAACGTTTTTTATCAGTTAGAAGTTTGAACTCCTCTCGGATTATAAGGTGTATGCAAACAATAACTTCTCCTATTTGCTTCAAAAGTCTGTTAATTACAGCGTTACGTTGTATATCTGTTAAACAGTGCAATACATATCTTTTAATGCTGGCAGATACCAACTATGTTTAAACCTTCATGTCCACTGTAACTCTGCTAAATAGTAACCAGATAACACCACTATTAATTCTCTCTATGAAGTATTGAAAACCAGTTAGCAATGCAGATGCTACAATGTTACTTTGCCACAATTGAGTTGGAGTTTAGCTTTAGAAAGGCCAAAGACTGCTGTGTAGCAGAGATGTTTAGTACTTGGCTAAACAGCAGCAATTGGCTAAAGTTACAATCTTTTATTTTTATCTAGTTTGTCTGAAGTTTAGCCAGGTACATGGGTAGGAAAACATATTTTAGGGCTTATTCAGTACAGAGTGTCATAAGTGTTTGATCATTTGAAGCCTCTTACACACTTAAAACACACAGAGCTCGTTCTCGGACGAGCGAGCGGTACCTTTTTGCATCCTTCAACATAGAAGACTACAGGTGTTGAGCAGGGTGGTCATTGATAGATCCGTCCCGGCTGATCATTAAACAACCTTACCAGACACCAGTACACACGACAGATATTGACTGAGGTGATATGGAGGGCCACAAGTGCGAACCTTGTCATCACTTATGTGCAGCCGCACCTAACACCGATCCAGCCCACCCCCTCCCCCACCGACAGATCTCAGCAGGTGGTGGACCAGATCCCGGCAGGCAGTCAAAACCCGGCAGTAATCCCCCCTCCCTCCCCCCCGGGTGCAGTGCTCATACATGAACTTGGTTTTCCCGATCAACATCGACAATTTTACTGATGTAATAGTGCCAAAGTTGATTAGGAAATAGGAAAGCTGGGTCAGTGTGTGACCAGTACACATGGTGATATATGGAATATCCAATATATATCAACAAAGGTTATGTGCCTCATAGATATTATCAAAGTAGTTTAATGGAAGCTGTCTGGGTCACTCATTAGCTTTTATGTATGCCAACTAACATGCTCAGCTGGAGGCTCAGCGAGTCCTTTACCTCTTCTCCTCTTACCGCTCTAAGAAGATCCCAGGTAAGGAAGAGTTGGTAGAGGATCGGTGAACAGGTGAGTTCCTATTCCATATGCATTAACAGTTAGGTTTTGGGGGCCGCAAGTGGAGGACCAAGGGGGGCCGCCACAACACCTAAAGGGCCACAGGTTGAGCACCTGGGATCTAAGCCATCTAACTATCCTACAGCCAAATAGAAACTTTCTTTCCTAATAACAAAGTGATTTGTCCTTAACATCTATTGCATGCTCCTTAGTCAGCAGAACAGGTTTATAAGTCCTGCAATACTGTAATAGGAAGAACACAACCCAGTGCTTAGAGTACCATGTTTTCATTTTGTGAAACACACATCAAAGTTAGGGTTGGCCTAACCCTAAACAGCTTGTGAATATTTTTCTTTTGTAAATGTTCTCTGAATATTCCAGGAAAAATTAGCTCTACAACTGTCATGTCATCTTCAGATTTCACAAGTGAACTCAACATGCACACAATATGGATGCGGCTGGCCTTGTGAAATGTAACACGTAAAACTCAGGCCTATGTAAACACATCTGTTTTAGCCTGCTCTGCCTCCTGTACAACAGATGGATCAAATGTAAATAGCAAGAACTAAATATGACACCTGAATTTTGCGCAGCTCAGTCTCCAGGCTGTGAAAGCAGTGTATACAACACTTTGGTCAAAGCCTAATGCACCTTATACTACACATCAAAATCAAAGGGGCTACCCATCTTTTTTGAGCGCAGTAAATAAGCATTTGTTATTTAATTGTTGCCCTTCCAGATTAGAAAACAGTGCTCACACCTAACGATTTAGAGGTCAAGGCAAAATAAAAAAAACTTATGGAATGAGTAGTGCCAGCCCTGCCTTTCTTTTACTAATATAGGTTACTATTTTATTCTCTACAGCATAGATTCATTATTTTATGTTCCAAGATAAGACTTCAGTGTGGTGAAAATACAGAACGGCTTTAAATGGCAACTTACTGTATTTTTGAGACCATTGTCAGACACATCCTATATGGTGCAGTGCCCAAAAAAAACTTTGGCTTTCCCCCCTCTGCTAGCCAGAGCTATGTGCTCCGACCAGCAGAGCGGGAGTAAAGGAGGCGGGGAAGATGTCTGCCAAAGCCCCTGACTTGTGGAGCTTCTGTATGTGAGCTGGGCAAGTTGAGCCCAACTCACATACAATGCAGATGGAAGAGCAGCCATAGGACCGACTTGGCTGCATGCTCCAGATCTCGGTGTATGTAAAAGCTGGCAGTATGAGACATAAAATATAGAATTTTTAGTTAATGAAGATATATTAAAAAAATAAAGCACACAAACTCAATGGTATATTAAAAAGACCGAAGGGAAGCAAAAAAAGTTTATTGTAAGAATTTACTTACACTTTATTAAGAAAAACTTATATTGGCACTCACCCTGGTAAAGCCAGCAGATATTAGAGGCATTACTGACGTTTCATCTCTATCACTTTGTCTTTCATAGAAGGACATAAAAAGACAAAAACATCAAATGTATTACCTTATACAAGGATGGTATCTACACAATACTTTTAATGGCAACTTTGAAATGGAATATGATATGATCAAAAGGCTACTGTAAATGTAATAAATATGAACCTTCCAAATAAGGTCTTTAAATGCTAAATGTAACAAAATGAAATATTGTAGCTAAATTAATAAAAAACGGGCCTAGAGAAAACAGTAGCTTAAAAGGCAGCCCAGGACTTATTCATATAACACCGCAAGAAGAAATGGGTGCCAAATGTGGTAATATACCAACATCTGTTGGTAGGGTGCAGTTGCATTTATTGGTAATGGCACCCCAACACATACCTATCTGGTTTAACGCACATTGGGCAACACTTGTTAACAAATATCAGTATATCCAATAGGCCTGTGAACATTAAATGCATGCAACGTCAAACGTGCAAAGCAAATACATAAACCTGGTCTAAAAAAGGAATGCATGCTCTTATGCAATAAAGAGCAATATATCATCTGATATGCTGTGCTTTAAAACAATGCATCCCTCCATAGAATGTCATGTGCAAAGGAGTGTTTCATCTGATTCACATAAACAACGCAAAACAACTAAATGGAAAAGTAAAGTTTATAGTATCTTCAACCCGCTTCACACGTATAGATAAGGGTAAGTTTCAGATATGTTGAGTCTATGTTTATGTATATTCTATATAGCTGCTATATGTATGTGTGAGTATTTGTGTAACACATGTTGTTGTGCATTTTTGTACATGTGTTGGTTTGGTTCATAAATCCCAGTCAATAAAGTTTCCCAGGAAAAAATATGGCTCTTTTTTGGTGCGCTTGTTTTGTGGTTGTCAAACAAATTGTATTTTTAGGTGTAACTTTAAAATTGCATCGACGCTTTTCTGGTGCATAGGCCACTTCCTAAGCATGTACAGTTACCTGCAGTCTGTTAAGTCAAATACAGATATATTTCTGCGTCACAAACATGCAGTATGTAAACATATATACATGCATGATCTATAGATTTAGTTCCTTTAATGTGATGAGACTTCACAATATAAAATGTAGTTTAGCTTTAGATTAAGTCACAAAGAAATAAATATGAAAATGTATGAAAATGAAAAAATATTAAAATATGGGTAAAGCCCCCCATACACGGCTGGTTGTGCTGAGACCGATCTGGCATAGGAGATCGATCTTAACATTACAGACATGTCCATAATGTATTAGATTGATTTGTAGACAGATTTTGCCCTGATTTAAGGAGGGCACTTTTGATTTGCGCAAGATTTTGCAGCAGATCGAGCGCACATGGTGGCAGATCAACCACAAAATCAGGTGCAAATCGAAGCGTGTATGGGGGGTTTTAATAATTAGATAAATTGTCTAAATATGACCAGTAACTATAACCAAAAAATAGATCAATTGATTACATAGCATGTAACATAATTTGTTAAATTCAAAGTGAAAGGAAATTAGTTCAATGTCACCAGAATGTCACCAAAATTCTTAAATACATTATAGTTGATACAATTGAGCAGAGAAGCTTGAATTGCAAACAGTTCATTGATTAATATGTTTTTATGTAATGTAATCAATGAACTGCATGCAAGTTAAGCTTCTATGCAATTCAATCTTAGAGACATGCCAACTCTTGTAATAAAATAAGATGACAACCATGGAGATGTAGATAAGGGTTGAGCATTTCTCTAACACACATAGTTTTTGCATAAATTAAGTTTAACCTCCTGGGCATTATGGGCTTTTTGCGCCACTTACTCACTCACTGTACTCACTGTACTCCACCACTGTCCTCCTGCCTCATGACACAACGTTGGTGTCAATTAGGCGCCGACGGTGTGGGCGGGGGGAAAGCGATGCCCCCCCCCTCCATTAACATGGAGGTCTATGATGCAGAAGACTCGGGTCAAAGCGTCGGTGATTGCGCGCGATCTCTGCATGTTTGATCCAAGGCCCAGGAGGTTAAACTAAAGGTGATTTTTTTTTCAAATGTTCCCACAACCCTTCACTACAGCTCCAGTAATGTTGTAATGATAGCATGTTCAAGAGCTTTTCAATCAACTCACAAAATTAGGTCATCGAAAAATTCGGCCATCCTTAAGCCCCCCATAGACGGGCCGATTCCCGGCCATAGTTGTAGCAGACCAACCTGCGTGCTCGCTCCCGCCGAGCACATAAAGGTTGGTCTGCCGCAACTATGAGGGAGCCCACCTTGAGTTTTGTAGGAAAAAAGCCGGCAGGTCGAATCGCACACGGAACGTCCTGCTGGTTTTTTTCCTGCCCGACTGTGCTGCAGGCTGTTAACTCAGAGGGGAAGTCTCCTCCCCCTCCGAGTTAATTGGCTACAGTCTGACAGGAGTCTCGTGTGTTAGTGGAACACACAGGATTCCTGTCCTCTCTGTAGCAGACTGCTCACAGCGTGGTGATGTCATCGGGACGTCTATGGCTGGCTTTAGTAGTGATTACAAATGTTTGCTCAAAGATTTATACAGCAACTGTTTTTAAAGGCTTAGTGTTCCATTAAAAATAGTATGGGTGCTTACCTTCTAACTACAGCAATTATGACAGAGTTTTCTGAGGGTTTGGAAGCTCTGATGGACCTTAAATGTCAAAGTAATAAACAAAGTAAGTAATCGTAAACTATATCACACCATCACACATCAAATAATATTTGAAGCACCTTTTTCTTCTCAACAAAAGTTACAAAAACATATCAACTTATGAAGAATGCTTTGTTGAGCAAATAATGGTACCATAAACATGTACAGCACAGACTGTCATTAACAAACTACAATTACAAAATTGAAAGACATCCAACTTTGCAAGAGGTTTGACGCTGCAGCAGATTCCCATGATATGTTGGGTATGTGTACACACACACAGTCTATCAGGAATCACATAGCAAATCTTGGTTTTCTTATCCATTGACTGGTTGAGTTTAAAACATTTGTGCTATCTTCTCAATCAGTCAATCCCACTAGATACTTTTTAATGGCAGTCCTTAGCAATTGAACAGGGATTTACCAACATGTTGATTCCCTGTTTGATTGAGCTTTCATCGATTCGATTATTTTTATGTGTTTTGTACACAACCATAGAAATGGGTAAAGAGTCGCCAGGGCCCCTGTACTGATTCCTTAGAGCAGGAGGAAGGTATATGAAGGACTCTACTTACTTATGGGTCTCCTACCTGAAGAATCCCCCCCCCCCCAACCCAGAGCATAGTTTGTGGGGAAAGGGCTTCCTATCTTAACTTGGGGTTTCCCCATGTTATAGATTGAATAGGGTCTAGTTGGACTAGGGGGGCATGGGGGACAAGATCAACCCCAGGTCTGCTGTAGGTCCTCTTAATAGTGGGGGGAACATTTTATTTTATGGGGGGACCCCATGTTTTCTTTTATCTTTGAACATATGAGAAAAAATGGCTTACAAGCTTCACATGTACAAGGAAGTTTCACATTTGTGTGTTTACCTGTCACACGCTAAAATGAATCCTAATACCAAAACATCAAGGCACAGATGTTAATTAGCCTAATAAACAAGCCATGGACAGGGGGGCCTAAGACATATACGTTTATACATGCATTGAACAATGAGTTTTTAGCATGCACAAAAAGTTCATATTACGTCTAATACACCTGTGCACAAGAAAACATGTCAACAAAACTGCAGACTGATAAAACTTTGTTGCAGAAATGTTAAGCAAAATGAGGGTCCCGCTCCCCAGTTTGGGAACCACTGATCTACAGCATCATAAGAAGTGGTACAATTTTTAGCAAATAATAGAGAAATAAAAATTTTTGCTGAAACAATAGCATTTGTTTTACATTACATACCTGCATAGAGCTTCTGCATCAAAACATCGTGTCTGTCTATGATCGATAATGATAATTTCATGATGTTTATCTAAAAAGCTTTCCAATGCAGATTCTGGGGTCTTTGCAATGTTAGACTTAAAGCCTGCTTTCTCACACGCACAGCAGAATCCATTACTCTGGCTATCTTCTTTGGCAAATACTAAAAGTACCTGGTTTATGGAAAGGAAAAAAGAAATAGAGAAATTATATTTTTATTTTGTAGGCTATAAATAAAAAACAAACAAAAAAGAACATATTGTTAATGTTGACTTTATCATATTTGTAAATAATCTGTAATCCCCACCCAGGCTGGGAGGACTTGGGACCGGGTGGCCCTTCCAGGTTCTTTGTCTGGCCCCCTGTTAAAACCCATTGTGGCCCACAAGTTGAACAATTTGCCCACCCCTAGGGTAAAGGTTTAACAATGTACAATGTAAATATATGAATTGTTAATGCATTGACCTTTCTTCTTCTTAGCAGTTACAAAATCTCTGCAGCATTGTTTTTCTCACGAATATTTAATATACACTAAATTGTTAATGACACAAGAAAATACTTAAGGATCCGCAATCTTCCCATCCAGAGTTATTTCTGGTCTCTAATCCATTCTCAGGATATGTCTTAGTTTATTCCTAGACGTCTCTCATTGATGATGTTTCCACCAAGCCTGCCAAACATCTACTTGTCTTTCTATACTGTCACAGTTCTCCTAAGCTTACCGGTGTCATCAAGTGACCTCTTGTTCCTCCTCCTTGTCTCCTAACATGAAATATAGTCGTTTCTACTTTACAAAATTTATGTTTCCATTTGAACTGTGCTCTTTTATGTAACATTTATGCAAATATACATTTCAGTGCAAATGTCTGATATATATATATATATATATATATATATATATATATATATATATATAAAAGCACAGCATGGCTTATACAGTATAGCCCTTGAAAATGCATTCATCTCCTATTGGGTGAGAACATATACAAAATATGTGGCCTCCAAATGGCTTGTAAAATATTGATAAGAAATCATATGTTTTAAACTATTTTATTTCAGTTTGTTGAAAACAAAATGGTCACACTCATGCTAGATGATATAAAACCTTATAGCCAGTGTTCTCCCCAGAGCAGATTGGCCGGGCGGCCCGCCCAGGAGATTTTAGTCCCCGCCCGGCAGTTCCGTCCCGCTATACCAGGGGTCGGCAACCCCCGGCTCCAGAGCCGCATGTGGCTCTTCTTCATCCTCGGCGCGGCTCACCTCTGATAGGCTGCCGGCCAGCGGCAGCACACAAGTCCTCCACGGCGAGCAACCTGACAGGCGGCGCCTCCCATTCTTCAGGAGCGCGCCACAGCCACTGAAAGACTCCGGCCCGCGGCACACTACCGGAGCCTACTGAAGAATGGGGAGGCGCCGCCTGTCAGGCTGCTCGCCGCAGAGGACTTGTGTGCTGCCGCTGGCCGGCAGCCTATCAGAGAGGCCGCCGGACCGGTGCAGGCGGCACGATGAAGTTATCGCGCCGCCCGGCTGAAAAAAAATTCTGGGGAGAACACTGCTTATAGCAATTAGAAATACTTTACAAATTATATAAAAACAGTGCTAGCTTTCTTCTATTTTATACAGTATATCTGCAAGTAATAATGATGTCTTCTTTATTATGTAATGCTCTTGTGTATTATCGTATGCTCTCCTACTGTTTTGTACATTCCACTTTTTGAAAATGAATAAAACTTTATTATACAAAAAATTATGATGTCTTCAGCTAATGTTAAGACTGACTTTTCCCTGGAGGTGATGTAGTTCCTGCTTTACATGTGCAACTCCATGCGTAAAACTACATTTAGTAATGGGTCATATGGATGAATCAAAGGAGGATTTTTGGAACGTTTCATACATGCCTGCCAACTGTACAATCAGAGCCCATAAAACAGCTAGTCTAAACATGAGCATTGGGTTTAAAACAAAATTAAATTACTTTATACTGATTAAGCTCTGGTCATTGGCAATCTCCGCATAGACAACTCTCACCAAAACCTTTGAAAAAAAAGACTGACAAGTGGGGAAACAATGTTGAAAAAGTATCAAATCAATCATGTTACTCTGCACTAAACATTTGTTGGTAGATCTAAAGGAAATTCAAAGGAGAGATCAAAGGTATGGTGAGTAAAAGGTGGTAAGCCATCAGGCAGTTGGATGCTTATACATTTTAACTGATTTATCTGTTTAATGTCGAGATTTAGCCTCATATCTTAAGCCGGCGTAATCTCCTTGCTGGGCCGATTTCCCAGCAGATCGACCACGCGTGATGATGTCACGCACAGCCAGTGGTGCCGAGAATCGGCCACGCACCCTTTGCGTCCTGGCATTAACTTTGGATGGAAAGGCTGGGCTGCGTGTCCACAGAGCTGGATTGTGCTCTAATCTATTACAAATTTGAGCCATCCAGCCTTCGTCCGAGCAGGATCAATCGATCAAACTCGAAGGAGCTCGGTCGAACAGGGTTCCAACATGTTGGAAAACTCTGTTTGATTTACATTACTTTGGATGGGGATTAAAGGGAACCAGCAGTGTCGCACATGGCCTTACATATGCCTACTTGATACCTGGTCGATAATTTGAAAGGGGACCCTGGTAGAACATGTTGGTTCCCTGTTTAATTGACATTTCTTCGAGCGGGATCGATCATACAAGGGTTTCTGCTTCCAATTCGGTAAATGGAGGAAAATCAACCCATGGGTACCTTAAAAGAAGCCTACTGCAAATATTTAAAATAGTTAACACTGGCGCCTGTAAAATGACTAATAGACACTTGATAATTATTGATCATGAGCATTGTAAGTAAAGATCAGAGGTATTTACAAGGTATCGTGGCCAAGGGTGGCCGAATCTGAGGTTTCCTAGAGCATAGCAAATAAATAAATTCATAGTCATTTTTAAATATGGAGGAGAGAACTAATTGGTTGGTTGGATTTCAGTCTTGTGATATTTAATGCATATGGATAGCATATACAGTGGAGGAAATAATTATTTGACCCCTCACTGATTTTGTAAGTTTGTCCATGACAAAGAAATGAAAGCTCAGAAGGTTTATTGTGACGTGGCAGATAGCCCATCAAAGGAAATCGAGAAAGCTATGCACTGATTTGCATTTCATGTGAGTGAAAGAAGTATTTGAACCCTCTAACAAAAAAGACTTAATACTTGTGGAAAAACCCTGTTTGCAAGCACAGAGGTCCAAACGTTTCTTGTAATTATGGGACCAAGTTTGCGCACATTTTAGGAGGAATGTTGGTCCACTCCATCTTTGCAGATCATCTCTAATCCTAGGTTCGAGGCTGTCTCTGTGAAACTCTGAGACTTGAGCTCCCTCCATAGGTTTTCTATTGGATTAAGGTCCGGAGACTGACTAGGCCACTCCATGACTTAAGGCTTCTTCTTGAGCCAACTCCTTTGTTGCCTTTGCTGTATGTTTGGGTCATTGTCGTGCTGGAACACCATCCACGACCCTTTTCAGTTTCCTGGCAGAGGGAAGGAGGTTGTCGCTCAGGATTTCACGATATACATGGCTCCGTCCATTTTCCCCGTTAATGCGATTAATTGTCCTGTGCCCTTAGCAGAAAACACCCCCAAAGCAAAATGTTTTCCACCCCCATGCTTGACGGTGGGGACGTGTGTTTTGGGGGTCATAGGCAGCATTTTTCTTCTCCCAAACACAGCGAGTTGAGTCTATGCCAAAGAGCTCTATTTTGGTCTCATCAGACCACAGCACCTTCTCCCAGTCACTCTCTGAATCATTCAGGTGTTCATTGGCAACTTCAGACGGGCCTGCACATGTGCCTTCCTGAGCAGGGGGGACCTTGCAAGCCTCTGCAGGATTTTAATCCATTGCGGTTGTTGTAATGTGTTCCAATGGTTTTCTTGGTGATGTGGTCCCTGCTAATTTGAGGTCATTAACTAACTCCTCCAGTTGTAGTTCTAGGATGCTTTTTTCCACCTTTCTCAGAACCATTTGACACCCCGAGTGTAGATCTTGGCGTGGAGCCCCAGAGCGAGGTCGATTGATGGTCATTTGTGCTCCTTCCATTTTCAAACAATCGCACCAACAGTTTGTCACCTTCTCTCCCAGCTTCTGTGCTAATGGTTTTGTAGCCCATTCCAGCCCTTGTGCAGGTCACAAATTTGTCTCTGACATCCTTGGACAGCTCTTTGGTCTTTCCCATGTTGGGGAGAGTTTGGAGTCTGCTTGATTGATTGATTCTGTGGACAGGTGTCTTTATACAGGTGAAGTTAAGACCGGTGTCCTTATGAGGGTTGACTAATTGAGTAGAAGGTGTCTAACCACTCTGTGGGAGCCAGAACTCTACTGGTTGGTAGGGGTTCAAATACTATTTCACTCCATGAAATGCAATCAGTTGCTATCTTTTATTTAAAGTTATTTTTCGATTTTCATTTTGATGTGCTATCTGCCACTGTTACAATAAACCTACCATTGAAATTATACTGTTCTGACACTTTTCATTGGACAAACTTACAAAATCAGTTAGGGGTCAAATAATTATTTCCTCCACTGTATGAGTATCTTACATTAGCAGTTCCTTATTCACACAATTGCATAGTGATATCAAGTTTGTTTGTATTACCCCATAGAAAGAACATTCAACTATTACTTAAATTGTCAGTTTAATGGGCAGTTTGGGAAATAAGGTCTGAGCTGGGGCAAGTAGTTCTATTTTAGCTCATTTTCATCATGAGTGCAAGGACCTCCAACAGCATTGACTGCACAGTTGTACCTGAAGTTGATCTTGGTGGAGTCTCATTGGACCAAACTGCACTTCTGTTACAGCTGCCTATGAGAAAAAGAACAAAGTATTTAGTGCAGTTCCTTTTATCAATAATAATATACACATTACAAAACAAAACACTGCTTCGTTATCCAGACAACAACATGGCAAACCCAAATTGAGAACCTCTTGTTGATAAGACATTTGCAGTTTTTGAGATTTGTTTTCTACACATTTCCAGTATTTGCTTCTGTGGCTGTAAATCCTAATGTGAAACCATGAATATATTATGAAGTGTTTTGTTTTGATACAAGTGAAATATGGATGGCTGCTAAGATTTTATTACAACTTGCAGAAACCACTGACACATTAAGAGCCATTAGTGGGAGAACAAATGACTTACCCATCAAGCTGACGTCTAGAACTGTTTGATCACTGCTAAGGGGTTAGCTGCACAAGAGCACTGATAAGTGTATTTAGAAAGGCGATACAAAGCGCAATAACTCATGGCAACCAATTGTTGCCCTTATATTAAGGATAGAAGGCCAATGGAACCTTTAAAAATGCCTTGGGGCGTTTTTTGTGTTTTGCATGCCACGTCTGCCAAGGGGCCTAGCATTGCTTGTTTGGAAGGTACTCTGTTCTGGCCCCAACTTGCTTTCCCAGCCTATGGGGTCTGATATGCTCTGAAAGGGGGAGTCCCTTTCCAGGCATACAAGATCCTTTGCCACAGGGGGGGGTCTTTTTAAATGAACAAATCAAATATAATGAAGACCCTTGCGCACATGCAGCTTAATCTGGAGTTTTGCATATGGAAATGGGTATGGGTACCTATCACACCTATCCATCTTAACCTCCTTAGTGTTCATGACGAGCCCATCTCGTCCAGAGTTTGTGTGAAGAACAAACTCTGGAGTTCCCATGTAAGCATATCCCCGGAAAGCTACGGCGATGCTGCTTCCAGCCGCAGCATTTCAGGGGTTCTGCGGCTTCACTGATCGCGTTGCGGTGACGCGGAAGGGGGCGAGGGTGAGCAGTGCCCTAGACCTCCATGTTAATGGAGGGGCCTCTGCTTTCCAGCCCTCCCAGCTGGTGTCATGAAGGGGGGAAGGAGGAAATGGCAGGCAGTGTACCTCGTACACTGCTGCCATTGCCTGTACCACACTGTTAAAAACGGTGCGGTACAGGCAGTGCGCTAGGGAGGTTAAAGTGCATTGAGAACAATGTTAACACATGCTGTTTAGTTCACATTATATTAAGTGAGCCGACACACATATGTCTCGAAACAATCCATTTAAAGTGATAATTAAATACTTGCAACAGTTTTTTAAAGAAGGCTTACAAGATCATAGTTTGTTTCAAAAATTCAACCATTTCGACTATTTTGAGTTATTGCAAAGCCCCTGAACATGGTATAATCACCAAACTTGCTGGAGATGAAGAGAAGGGTTGGGGTATACTACAAAAAAAAGAAGTATGTCTCTAAAACAAAATGTTTTTGCACAAATTAAGCTCAAAGTCAAGTAAAAATTTGGAAAATGTATAATGAATTTCGACTTTGATTTTGAAGCAATTTTGGTGATGATACCATTTTTCGAGGCTTTGCATTTAGCTAGTGAAAAAATTAGACCATCTCTAGTGAAGAGCCAATCTGCCATAGCAACATAAAATCATTTTTAAAGTGATGTTGCCACAAAGACTTGTATGTATTGGATGATGCAAATTAAATAAATACCTGGAGGATTTTATAATAAAAAAAATATCTTTATTGTACATTTGTGGGCCACAACGGGATCTTAAATTTGACAGAGAGGCTGGACCAAGGGCATGTAATGGCCGTCCGGCATAGTAGTCCCAAATCCAAGACATTGTAATCTTTTTTAATTTCCTGTTCCACTTTTAACAAAAAAGATGACCTGTGTCCAATCACACTTAAATAAACATACCTGCCATTTTCAGTCAAAATGCGTGGGCCTTGGCTCCCCTCTGCTTGTTCACTACAATGAGCGAGATAATTTATTAATTTCTTAAGGTAGCGTATATATTATGCCGCGTCGTCCAAATGGCAATACTTACTCCTGAAACATTATGTATGCTCATTGCAGGGAACAAGCAAAGGGAAGTCAGGGTGGATTGTCTCCAAAGTGACAACAGGCTGCATCTGGCCCCTGGGCCTAAGTTTGACTGTGTCTGGTGTAGACATGTGAGCAAATACTTAAGCTAGGCATTCACGGTTCGATTTTAGCGCGATCGTTCTACAATTCAATTTTAGATCGCGATCTTCATCGGACACCGATCGTAAGCGAATCCAAAGTAGTGCCACATGAAAGGTTTGATCGTAATACGACCAAAATCGACTATTTTTGTTTTAATCACAAAACACAGGAAAGAGTCATATATAAACGTGTTCATCGAATGCAATTGCACCCGACCAACAAACACAATGCTACGATTTTAGTCTGATCGTTGTACAATCTACGAAAATTTTCCAACATGTCCGATCACATTACGATCGATGTTTTGAACGGTATCAAACTATTTCCACTGATCGAACCATGTGTGAAGCATACTATTTAGGTCCGATCGATGTAAACTTTGAACGTTTTAAGTCGATCGAACTGTGTATGCCTAGCTTTATGGTCTGTGAAATATCTAAAAGATTTAGATTAAAGGTAGGAATACACGGGTCGATTTATTTTCCCAGATTTCTGGCCAGCCGAGCCCCGTGCGCGTTCACGGCACTGAGCTGTGCAGAAATCTGGGAAAAAATCTTCCAATATATGTCGTTTTTCTATCTATGTATTGATCTCGCTCGGCCGAACAGGTTACCAACATGTTGGTAAACCTTGTTTGATATCCTATACTTTGAATAGGGACCTGCGGTTGCCCATTCAAAGTATAGGACGGGCTGGCAGCTGGCTCCCGATATCGGGAAAGTCGGGCAGTACTGTGATGATGTCATCACGCTACTGCCGAGATCTCTCTATCGGCTCAAATTGCGAGCTGTGTATTCCAGCTTTTAGTATAGAGGAGTATTAACCCAAAATGTCTATTACCAAAACAATTACCCTGTACAAAGTATTAGCAAAATAAAGAAAAAAAGAAGGCTACAGTATTGACTTATGGGAATAGGAAAGTAATCAATGAGCAAAGCAAGGTTTAAGTTTTTGTTTCTAAAAGCCTGAAGGCACATGATAAGTGATTATCTTGTCAAAAATACCTACGTGATATGGCTTTGACATTGCTCAATTAAAGTTGGGCACAATAGGACAATTCACATGAAAACTTCCAGTATCAGTACAAATAGACATGTAAATCTTTTGCTGGAACAGCATTTGTTATCATATCCAACCGAAGATAAAACCACACATTTCTGTTTGACCTTGGCTCCAGCAAAAGCTAGAACTGACAATAATTATGTTTAGTCTCATTTTAGTATTACAGAATGCAAGTGTTCAGCCACATAAGATGCTGTTTTATGGAAACGTGAAACAAAGTTGCTTTGTCTTCATATACGATCGTTTTACAAACAACCACGAGGATTATGTATTACCTTATATCCCCCCAACACTCTTATTACTGGCTTACTGTGATTTTTAAAGCTTTTAACTTACATCATCACTTACCTAAACCAGATCATAATATTTGACATCATTGCTATTAATAAGTTATGTACATTTCTAAAGACAGAAAGTCCTTCACAATCTAACAAATGGCAACAGGAGACAGAAATCAATCTTGTGGTTACATAAAGTAGCAATGCCATTAGACACCATTATTTTAGGAGGAACTTGTCCCTAAGGGGAAGCTAGAATCTAGTTATATTGATAGAAATGACATAGAGACGTTTGGGGGTACAAATTGTTCTTTTGTGGGGGTAAGAAAAGGAACCGTCCCAATGTAAGTAAGCTGCAATGCACTGTATTTTCTCATGTGTCACTCATAACCAGCATCTGTTACCAGTTTCAGTCCCCCCCCCCCGCCTCTCCCTAGCACATCAGTACTTTGGACACTCATGTTGCTAGTTCATTAGCTCTTTTTGTTTGGATCAGTTTTGCAATGAGTTCTAGCCAGCACTGTCTAGGAAAAACCCCACAAGCCTTAAAGTTCTGGATATGTTCTTATCATTGAATTAAAACAAGGTGGCACTTGTCAAAGATACCCAAAATCTTAGGTCCTACAGACACTCTCAATACATACTAATCCAGGTAGGGACACACCAAATTTGTTATGAATGCCAACATCCCATATAAATACAAAGCAATGAATATCAATGGCAGGTCAGGAGGGATGACCAAACCAAAGGCAACCAACCCCAGGCACATACGTCAAAGAAATAATTGTTATTATTAAGTTGAAAGGAATATCAAAGAAAAAATAAATAAAAACTGTACTGGTTCATACAGGAAACCCAACAACACAACAGTCTTTGAGAGTCTTTAAAAGAATCTTTTAAACAGTAAAAATGTTTGAAGTTAAAATTTTAAGAATGGAGAGATGAATATACAATTCTTCTTTCAATGCTACTAATCAAATGCACTTAATTCATTTATCATCAAGCAAAGGTTTTAGAAGTTTGCTGCTAATGTTCTCAAGCATTCAGGTAAATTTACACAATGGATGAAATACATAAGCAGCAATCCTTGCTCTATGTCCATCAAGATGTAGTCATGGTCAAGACCTTAAACCTATTAAAATGTTATAGTGAGATCCTGAAAGAGCGGTAAAAAATGCTTGCAACGCCTGCAAGAAGATAAAGCTGAAATCCCTTCACAGCAATCAAATATATAATCATACATCATACAGAAAACAATTCTACAAGCTATTCAATTATGAGTTTTTTTTACATATAATGACATAGTGAATATATTCCTTTACACCAAAGGTTTGTTTTGGAAAGGATAACTTGCTAATGGCAAGGTGATTTTTCTGCATGTCCTGTAAAACCTTGGAATTGAAAGATTGTATGCCAAAGCTATGATGTGTGTATCTTTTGACATTTGAGGTCTGCCTCAAAATGTTCATGCCTATCTGCTTTTGATTTGCAGCTGCCAAGTCTCCCAGTTTGGCAAGGAAATGACTGGACTTTACCCCCTCTTGCCACTGTTCCCCCTTATTACCATTTCCCATAAATTTTCCATGACACGGGAGATTGCACGATTGGACATCATTTCACTTTATTTTTAAAGTGTCACTTCTGGGTATTGAAACATGTTCAGGGACAAATGGTGACATTACCTTTCAGGGAATTTTTCAAATTCAAATGCGTTGTAATGTAAGCTAAATATGTGGTTCACACTAGTCTGTTTTAATGCATGTTGGGCACGTTAATAAATGTCCAAATAGTGCACATCATATCCAATGACAGTTACTGAATAGAGATAGTTGCCATTCTACTAAATTTCACCTAGCTCACTATCTAATTTAACTTAACATGGTATCATCCCCAACATTGTTGGAGATGTACAGAAAGGTTGTAGGAACATTAAGAAAATAGTATTCCTCTAGCACATTAAGATTAAAGTCAAGCAAAAAAATTTGGTTTGATTTTTTACTTAATTTATGCAAAAATGTGCTAAAGCAGTATAACTCTTCTCTACGCCTCCAACCTATTTAGTGATTTTCAGGGGCTTGGAAATGAACTCTACAAATCGAAACTTTGCGACCTTCTCAATCAATGAACGTAAAGCTTAGGGCTTGTTTCCACTAGAGTGATTGCTCCTATTGAAACTCATTAGGCAATTTCCATTTAGCACAATCTGGCGTGGACACGATTTAGGGGGCGAATTTGATAGTCACCTATCCGCGTTTTTTAACTGAGGACCGTGCCAGTTCGCGGCCCCTAGCGAAAAATCATGCCTGATTAACTGGATGTCAATGGATGCGGTTAAAAATCGCATCCCAGTGAATAGGGATGGGATTTTTGACCACATCCTTTTATTTTCTATGGGCACGATCGGGGGTGATCAGGAAAACGCGTCCGATCGCAAGCATGATCGCGTCCGATTGTGGGGAAAATTGCATGCAAACGCACGGGGGGGGGGGGTATGGGGGGTGCGATCGCTCTAGTGGAAACAAGCCCTAATAAACCAGGACTAATGAAGAAAAACATTCAGGTTCTGTTAAGCATTCCTGTTTATGTAAATAGTAAAGTGATGTTATAGAACTAACAGCTGTTGCTGGTGGCCTTAGCCCAGAGGAACACAGGAATTAGGACCCTTTTTTGTCTTAAAGACCAAAACGTCAAATACAAAAACATTGTGGTTTGTGACCTAACTGTTTATAACAAGCAGCCTCCTTTGGCTGGCAATGATATGATATGGTAACTACAATCATTTGGGTAGCGGTGGCATTAGCTACCTATGAAAATGTGTCTGTACACTATAATGTCTTTCAGAGAATTATACTAAAGCATCAGACAGTTCATGAAAGCAGCTTATAAAACAGATATGAGAATGGGAAGATAACGTCTTAAAGCTCAATGAGCATTCCTTAACCCCATAGTCAAAGTGTAGCTTTGCAAGAGTAGCTTTTTGCTGTTATCAATGTGACACATTATGTGATCGCTGGTAGTAAACAAAAAACCTCCCCCTCCTGATATCTTCCTCTTATTCTGTTACCGAAGATCCAGTAACTATGGTAACAGAACTCTCCATAGACTCTCTACTCCCTGCAGAGCTCTGCTTCCTCATAAACAAGCCTCATGCAATGATACTCCAAATGGGATGTGTACAGTTGGAGATCTCATTCACATACACAACCAGGGTGATGGTGAACATTCCTTTTCCCAATAATATATCTCACAGCATGGGAAGATGGGCTTATAAGGAACATTATTTAATCGGCCTACTCAGCATTTATTTAACATTTACCACAACCTACTGTATTTATCGGGCCTCATTTTTCTCACTTTTTTGCCTGAACATTTAAGATTTTCTTTTGTCAGACTTCATCCCGCAACACTGGAATTTGTTCCATTCCCTCCAGCTCGGCTAAAAGGCCATTACGAAAAGCTAGGCACACATTGGTAGATTTGTAAAAAGATTTGAGTACAATCAATAAACGCCTGCGGTCACAGTGATTGATTGTACTCTAATCTGCTTGCAAACCAACCTGTGTGTGCTTTCCTTTGAGCAGGATCAATACAGCCTGCTCGAAGAAACTCGATTGAACGGGGTTCCAACATGTTTGCATTAAGACATGAATCTGCATGCAAAGTATAGGAACAGCTGACTGAAGCTTTCTTCCTACACAGCAGTCCGACTGTCAGTGTGAAGGGGGGCGGAGCCAGCACTCCTTACCACCGAAGCCGACGCTGCTGTGAGGAGAGAGGATGGGTGGATTTCTGCCCAGTTTCTAGCCCGTGTTCTGATTCACACGCTGCAATCTGGGGAGAACGTGTCCTGGAGGTCCTCATTGAACAGGAATCGATGTGCCCATGTGGTGCACATTGATTTTATTTGACACAGACACATTTCTCCTCCCATATGTAAATAGCTGCACATTGGTAAATTGTTAGTGCCACATTGTAAAATGTGAAAGAGGAGCTTTATTGAGGAGTGTTCTCTCCGAAAAAAAGAAAGAAATAAACAGCATAATAAAACACAAAATAGATTATGGGTAAATCTCGTGGTAGGATAACATAACTGTTAGGTATAGGAGACACTTACTTCCTAGGTCACTCTTGTAATGCAGGCCCAGGTTTGGGCTCTGTATTTGACCAGCAACCTGTCACTGAGGGTAGATGTGTAGAGAAAACTACTTGTACACCACAAGGTGTGTCTGGTCGTGCTCCGGAGGCCTGTGGGTGATTGGTAGGGTTAGGATGCTTGGTCCTAGTTTTCTGGCATGTTACAATAAGGGAGGGTAAGAGGTGAACCACTGCAAAAACAAAAGGGTTGTGTGGAGGCACCTCCACACGAGCCTTTTGTTTTTGCATTAGGTCACCTCTTACCCTCCCACATTGTAAAATGTGTCTCTGCATAAGATTGTCAGTAGGTTCAGGGGATGGGTACATCTCTACGAATAAGTCCTGAAATCTTAATGGGATGAAACCCGTCAGCGAATGAGACCCCTAGGGATGATTGTGCCTTTTATATCCCTTAAGGCACATATCCCAAGGGAACAATAAAGATTTTGGAGAAAACTCTTTTACCACAAGTGCGGGACCTTTGCCTTCTTTTTCGGAGAGAATGGGTACTTCCCTGAACTAAGCTCTGCCCTTAGCACTTGCCTTTTAGATTGACTGGGTACTGTATGGCCCAGCCATGTATACATTGCTGGAACATGCTGTATATTTACTTTATATGTGAATGGCTGTGTCTCTGACTGCTTATTTTCTGTTCAAAACTATGGGGTGGGTCCAGTACTTCTTTTAGTTTAAAAAATACAGAATGTATGCATATTCAAGGGCAGTAAATGTGAGGCATCCACGGTTCAATTCATCTATTCAATTCGTTTTTACCTGAATCATTAGACCAAAAGTGATGGAAATCAAACACAGAATCAATCGCGCATTGATCAGTCTTAAGTATTTCGATGGATTTGTATCCAATCGTACCATAGTGCATGAGCCTAGACCTTTGAAATGGTATTCATCGGTTTTGAATCTATCAAATTATGTGGTGGTAAAATTTATCAGTTTTTAAAACAATTAGCTTAAAAAGATTGTTTTTAAGGTTGATTGCATGGAAAAAAAATAACCATGTATAGTCTTATGGGAACTGAATGGTGTATTTGTCTTTCATTGCTGTCTGTATTATAAATTCCATTCAAAGGAAGAGATCACCAAGGGATGCTTTGCAGGAAGAAAAGGGGTATACTGGACAGTACAGTAATGCGTACATGAAAACTAGGTGAGAGAGTACTCTATGCTCTCTGAATTTCAATTAACATTTTTTTTCTGTTGAACTTATACTGCCCAAATGCTAGTTTTAATATTTAATAAAAATGAGGCACTAAGGCTTGGCCAGAAATCGCTTGTCTGTCTGTCCGGTTTGTGAGCCCTTGCACACAGTGCCCCCATGTTATCCTATTGAGTGAATGGCAGAAATGCAAACCAATGTCATTTTTCCAGGGCTGCAGTGCTTTTCGGGCATCTGGTCATTTGAAATGACCATGTGAACAAGCCCTTACTTGATCATAAATCACCTTACATATAAACTGTCTGTGTAGCCCACACCACCCAGAGACATGCCGGACCTATTTCAACACATTAGCTCTACCTTGCGGCAGCTTTCTGTCCTGATGTTCTCGAACCACAGAAGAATTAAAATGCCGGTTGATCTGATATCCAATAACAGGATTGCAATCTCAAAGTCCTTGAATATAATTATTAACAGGAAGTTTAATATCACAGGATCTTGAAAGCTATAACTCAATAACCTTAATCTAAATATGTAACTGAATGGGCCATCCCAACCCCCCAATATGACACTTGAGCTGTTTCAAGGGGGCGATAATAAGCAGTTCCAGCAATTAGGAGTATGCGTTACAGCTTAACGTATTCCTAGCGGCAAACCTTTCAACCTGAAAGGCACTTTTCTGATTTCCCCTCTCTTTAAAGAAAAAGGATTAAATGTTACCCACATTTGTATTACTTCAATCCATTAGGTGTGTAATGGAAGAGGTATGGGCTATTAATACAAACAATATGCTTCTCTGCCCAAAGCTGTCAGACATATGCCCTTGTATATGAAAAAAGTGTTTTCCTTCATTGTAAACATAGAGTTAGCAATTGCGAAAAGCTAATGTATAATAAAAAGATAATGTATAATATGATATGCATGTAATATGCATATACCATACTTTTCTAATGTATTTATCAGTTTCATGTGGTTAACATTATATCCATTCAACTTTAAGATTGGCTTTTCTTAGATGTAATTTTCAACAGAGCTATAGACACCACATAAGCTGCATTTATACCCAAATGATTTTCTTCCAGCCTGGATAAAATAGGAATGGCTTAAAAATTGCCAGTTAATATTTTGTTCTTTGTGTCTCCTTAGGAAAATTTACCTATACTTCTTATGAGTCATGGGGAGTAGAGTTTTAGTTGAGTAGCCAACAAGACAAATAGGGAGGAGGAATCGTCTAAGAGTATGCTTCCACTGGGCAGTTTGGACGTGTTGTCGTGACACGTCCATTGCGCCCAGCCAGCGGATTGCCCACTGTTTGCATGCAGTTTGCAGGCAGATTCCCTGTGGTTTATGGAGTGTCACCACCTGATTCCCAGTAACGCGCCCTATTTAACTGAATAGGAACGACGCTGAAGTTGAAGTGGATGCGTTACTGGTCATTGATGGCGACCCCCAGCCTTACTGGAATGACGTGGGACCCTGCGCAAGCGCTTTGTTGATGTGCAATGGACACTATCACTGTCTATTTACTTGAATAGAAAGTGTTGTGTCTGAAAATTTTTCCAGCGTTGGATGCGCGTCCAACACAGCAAAAAGGCGCAGTAGAAACAAGCCCTTTGTTAGAAACAATAGCAATCAGCAATAAAAACTGGTGCTTAGCATGATTTTAACAAAGTTAAAAAACCCTGTTCACGCGTATTAATATTAACATTCATTACCCAATACATGAAAATGTATGGAAAGCTATATTCGTGCTATAAACACGTTATTAGAGCTGGTCATGAACTTTTAACAAAACTGAGTTAAATGAAAAGCCATTGAATATGATATCATCACCACAAAAGTTGAAGACGTAGGAACCATTAAAAACAAATGTTTTTTGACATGTAAGCTACTTTTAAAATGACAAAACTCTAAATAATTCAATATATATATATATATATATATATATTTGATACTTAAAATATCTATTGTTTATATTGCATAACAGCATGAACATATATAGCACAATACAATTCAGGCCTTACAAAGTTAGTTAGTAAAGAGGGCGGAATCAAAACGACACAGGAGGATCAGAGGGGGGATTACCATTTAATAACACCTTCTGATCCTCTTGTGTCAAGTCAAATTCACCCCCCCCCCCCACACACACAGAAGGGATCAGAGGGGGCAATCAAAATGACACAGGGGGGATCAAAGGGGGCAATCAGAATCACACAGGAGGATGAGAATGGGTCATTTTATTTCCCCCCACAGGAGGTATCAGAGGGGGCAATCAATATGACACAGGAGGATGAGGAGGGGTCCCTTTTACCTCAGTCATCCCTTTCACTCAAGGGATTCCCTAAGACTCGGCAGAGCAGGCGGCAGCTTGTACTGGTTGCACGGGCTTGCCCCTCACTTCATGTCTGCTTGCTCCGGTCATGTCTACGGCTACCCCGTTCGCCCCCGATCGTGGCCATTGACGTGTATGGCCAGGCTGATTTTAAACGCTGCCATTAATTTGCTGCGATCGGGAACATGCAGGGATGCCTTATTTTCAGGGGTGCCTTATATTTCCAGGAGAGACAGAAATGCATGGGTGCCTTATTTTCATAGGACGTCTTATTTACGGTTTAATGTACATTCTCATTAGGGAATTATATTGTTGTTTCTTCACAAAAACAGTTATACATTTTTTTTAATGCTCCCATTGCAAAGCAAGCTGCTAGAATAGTGAGTATATAAACATTATATAGGCATTTAGGATGGCTTGTCCAGTATGTTTTTACTGAGAACATAGACAATTTTGTACCGTGAGGGGAGAACAGACAACCATAGTTTATCAGAACACGAGCCGTATTTACTTAAGTCTGCTGCATTAACCTTACATCCTGCCTGTTGTGTGCATCCGGCTTCATGTATCTCCACTCAGCGACAAATCGGAGAGCAGCTTTCCAAAGGCCAAAAAACAGGAAATTTGATGACATTGTTCAGTGAGCACACGTCAGCAAAGAGTCCTACAGGCTGGAAATAGCTTCCTCGCAGCTCGGGGCGAGCGCTACAGGACTACAGGAATCCCAAGCTGGGTGACATATATTTCAGATGCATCAAAAATAACCCAATTTCAGTTTTTAATATACATAATGAATTTGTCACTAAATTATTTATAAAGAATCCCAATGCAGAACATCACAGAGGAAGAATAAACCATAGGCAGCCTGTCACTTCCAGCTCTGCTCCAACCAATGTTGTTTTCATATATATCGTGATCCAAAACTGACAAAAAGGAAAACCAAAGTTTTGGGTTAGCAGACTGCAGGTAAGGCTAGGTTCCCACTTAGGCGATTAATTGCCTGGCGAGCTTGAGATTTTCAATCGCCTGAGGAAGTGCTGTCAATCACCTACACTATTTTGAATGGGCTTGTCCCCATTGATAAGATCGCATGCGGTTTTTTTCCTGATCACACCCATATACATGAATTGACAATCGCCCGCCAGCAATTCCGCACGCAATTTAAAATCGCAAACGCAGGCGATTAAAAGTGGGAACATATGCCTAAGTGGGAACATAGCCTAAGTAGGAGTGTCAATTTTACTTTTTTAGGGTCTCTTTAAATTTAGGATATCTAAACTGAACAACATTGATTTATCTCAAAAACAACATATTACATAAGCTGGCCATAGACGCTTAGATTTCCCAGAGATCGCTTTGGTAAAGGATCGTGACATGCGATTGAGTCTTCAATCATAAGTCGCATGTAGATCGAAAAGTGAACCATTTTTAGGATATGATTTAACTAAAGATCGGCTACATCAGTGGTTCCCAAACTTTCCTTGCAGGGCTCCCCTTTTCTATTTAGGAACATTATTGTGCCCCTCCCTATTCAAACACATGTTAGGAATGAGGGCCAGCGCCCCCCAGTTTGGAAACCACTGGGCTACAGAAAAAAATGTGACCGGAAATGATGGAAGTGGGATAAGGCCTGCATGGGTCGATCGATAGAAATTAATGCAAGTCTCTAACAAGGTCCTTCAATTCACGTTTGATCGACTTAAATTTACAGACATGTCCGATCCCTGTACGATCGATTTCTTCGTGCAATTTCTCGCCATTTCAGGCGATTGCACATTTTATGCATGCATTCATTTGTGTATGATCATTCGCCGCGATCAATGGTGCATGCCGATTTCTCAGAAATCACACGAAAAATCGATACATCTATGACCAGCATTTATCATAAGGTAATAGTCTTTGGTCACATAAACACAATATGATAAGTAATTAAAAAATGTATAGGGCTCATTTAAATTGTATACTCATGCAATGCCATCAGCAAAACACAGAGAAAAACCTGTTCTACCATTAAAAGTTGTATGAGCTGCTTTTAGCATTGCATTGCGTTATTACTTCTAATATGCTAAGGTTTCTTATACAGTTGTCTTGGAAAAGTTACCACAGCACGTCCAATAGCGCATACGTTGTGTACCATGCAATCAGTGTACTAACACTGCCAGTATACATACTATATACCGTGTACATAGAACAAATCTAAAAAAAAAATTTGATGTTATTTAAACGGAAATGATTCCAGTAAAGTGATTGAACATACACTCGATCGAGCAGACATCGGACATGTCAGCAAATTTCAGTAGATTGTCCAAGTATCTTAAGGGTTTTCCAGGCATTTCAATGGATTTGTATCCAATGGTACTATGGAGCATGTGCACAGAACTCAGGAAAGGAATCGATCAGTGAATTGATTGTGAATTGATCACTGTGTGTGGAGGTACAATTGATCCATGTTCGACTGACAGTAAATATTTAAATCGTGCAAGATGATGAAACTGGTGAACGATTTTGCAAAAGTTGACCCGTGTATGGCTATCTTTATACTGACTAATGCTAGCCATACACAGCCCTATAAATAGCCCGATCAACCAAGCCCAATCAAATTTTCTCGTTAATCAGGCATAAATTGGGTTTTGCCCACATGGTCCGACAGAGCTTTCCCGATCAAAATTTAGCGGAAAATTGGCCATCACATGATCGGACATGTTGGAAAATTTTAATCAGTCCGGTTACATTGTTCTACTTTTGTTGTAGTGCCCGACTAAATGAACACCGATCATCCCCGATATTACTATTACTTACCATTGAATGAAAAATTGGATGACAAAAATGACGATAAACTTCGACTATGATGTACGATAAAAACTGTTACATCGTTCAAAAAATTTTTTGACCATGTGGGAGTTTTTTTTTAGATCGTCCGAGAAAACGCCTATTTTTTTATCGGCAAACTTTGATCGGGCTTTTTATTGGGCTGTGTATGGCTAGCACATGCCGACCATACGCGCATAGATCCGTGGGTCACAGCTGTCCACATGGAGTGGTGGATCCATGTGGCCCAAAATCGCGATCGGCCAGACAATGGACATGTCTGTTTTTTTCTGGCCAATCCCATTACTTTGGATGAAGACGTGGGTCCCCCATTTAAAGTATGGACCCACAAACAAAGGGTGCGCTCTGATTCTCTGAACAACCAGCTGCAGTGTTATGACGTAAGAGGATCGTGCATGGATCGCTGAGTGTATGGCCGGCTTTATACTGTTTTACAGTATCCTAGCATTAGAGATTTCCTATAATACAGTTAGTGCTCCCCCCGCACTACTCATACATCTTTCCTGACCAGCCTCTTCCATTGACCACTGATGTGAGCTGTGTTTATGTTTCCTATAAACCATAGCAACAATCCAGACAAATCCCAGCAGCTTTGGACAAATAAATCAATGTAAATTGCCATTAAGTAATAGGAAGAGAGGAGACAGAACAATGCGCTTTGACAAATAACCCCGAAATAGGTTTTAATATCTTTTATTTATATATTTGTTACTTTTACAATTTTCCCCTCTGACATTTGAGTCACAGAAGCCCTGTAAATTCACATTTTGTTTAGGATAGAGAGCACTCAAGCACAGCTTTTAAAGAGCTAAATAAAAGTGTCCAAGGCTCACACAGCTGAATCTATGAGTACAAAATCATAGGAGATGGATTCTATATTAAAGCCCAATATAAACACAGAGACTTTGTGACCAGTACTGCTAACATTTAAATTAAAAAATTGAACAATGTTACAGGCCAACCTTTAATATTTCTTAGTGGAGGTAAGTGGGCAAGAGTATTTGAAATGATCCAAAAGAACGCACTAAACCCAAAAGTGGCCTCATCGCAAAGGATAGAATACAAAACATTAGTGGTGAGCTAAGTCGCAGAGGTGGGGGTGGCTAGCACCTGGGACTTTAAATAGACCTGAAATTGCAACAAGAATTGATATTGGTAAAACGTCAGTTTTTATTGGCATATTAAAAAAGTAAAAAAAAAACCCACATATAATCAACCCCTATATTGCAATATTATAAACGACCATATGTACAAGGGCTATTGGTGTCACACAAGATACTCAACGCGTTTCGCCCCTCTAGGGGCATCATCAGGGGGGAGAAGAAACCAACCAGATGTTTCAGAATCTGTAGGTTTTTTTTTTACTTTTTTGAACATGTCAATAAAATCATTTCTGGTTGGAATTTCAGGCCAATTTAAAGTCCTGGGGGCGAGCCACCCCCACCTCTGCTCACCTATAATGTCCTGTGTTTTGTATTCTTTAATATTTATTAAAATAGTAACTACAATTGTGTTTTTCAAATATTACAATATACCGTTTCATGAGTTTTGCTTAAACATTGAATATGGAACAAGTTAAGCGTAATACTATAACACAATTAAGAAAAATAAAATCTTGTAGGCCAAATATAATTACATTGCAGGTTCTGAAGCCTTGGCCAATACAACCCCTGAACATGGAACATAGACAGTAAAGAAACTGACTACAATAAAGATTTTACTTTTTTACAAATCACTGGCATGGCACAATGTTAATTACTATGCACATAATTAATTACAATAATTAGAGATTAGGCTCAACACTACAAGATCCAAAGCTTTACTGTGACCTGACGAATAATCTCACTATGTATGTACCCTGTGCAATCACACTGATGAACAAGATCAGCACTGTAGAACAATCCAGCCAGTTGGAAAGTTTGGTCAGGTTTTCTAATGTATGTTGATTAAACAGATAATAATTAAACCAACCTGGGAATCATCTACTATGCATTGAGACGTGAATGGTGTTGGGTGAAGGGCAAATTATTTGTAACTGAACAAGTAGGACCGACTGTTTGTAAAAAAACACTTGGAATGACATGACACAATTATACATCCTAGTTGAAGTTGACAACACAATATGATAGCTCAATAAACAAAATAATGTATCAATATGTAAACCATTAGAAGTCTACGTGTAGGAATCATAACTATGTGTTTTTTGTATACAAAATGGTTTACGAACCATCCCTCACACTCCTCTACAAAAGCCAAAGCACAAGCCATTAAATACCACCAGTGTATATACATAATTTTAAACGGTTCACATAATATGCTAGTGATAGAATGTGGAAATATTTACTCTACATTCCTTGGAAGCAACATCTACACAAATCAACTGAGTAATTGGGGCACCATGACCCTTGACGAAATGCCTATTAGGTGTTCCAATTAGTCTGCTATGCACACAGGACACCATGGCTAGGTCCCGATTGAAGAAACAAGGTCAACAGGAGCAGACAAGCACGTGTTTTATACTAGAAGCTCGATCCACCTATATAAATATGTAAATCATGCTGGCCCTTTATCAAGAGGCATTCCTTCTGATTTTATGATGTATGACAGCAAACAGATAGCAGAAAGATTTAAAGTAACCCAGAACAACCAACTCAGCTTTCACCATTCATCAATAATACACCATTGGGGCAATGAGCGAAGACTGCTGAGTTATCAGCGCGGATTAGCGCACTTGGCATGGCGTTCTTTGCCTGGAATTTCTGAGAGATCTTATTTTATGACTGCTGAGTCTGTGACCTGCTTACAAGAAAGTGTCTCAGGAGAATCTGTCCTCGGGGTGAACACTTTACGTCATACAACAGCTCATGCGGTTATCCAACACCAGCTCAACCTGAGCACTTCTGACATTACCAGGCAACTAAAAGACATGCAGCACATTACTCATTCAATGGACCATAGCCTTTATGATGGCTTGGCACAGAGTAGTGAAACTTGGCCTGAATTTTACATGCTTACACAAAAAAAAAGATAATTAGTGACTCAGAGTGCAAGAAAGAGTTCACACCAATTACATGGCTTTTGCTGTTTCCCTCACTCACTCGGCCTTAGTTGGGCGTGAGCGATGGAGTACTGCAGCGGTTTTGCCATTATGTCTTGTTAAATGAACGTCAAGCAGCAAGCTGTCATCAAATTGCCATAATTGCTAACACTGAGCAGAAACTGTTTGCCAAATCCAGCCCTTGGATTTCCGCTCCATTTAAAACACTAAGACTGTATGAAGCAATTGTACCATCAGAAATGAAGGTATCTCCCTTTCATACAGAATGCTGCTTCTACATCTACTGGCTTTATAACGATTATAACAAACTTCTTACAAGTGATAGGAGAAAGAATAAGAGTGGGAGAGGGAAGGGAGAACAAGAGGCACTCAGCTGCACCCCACTGGGTCCTCCTATAGAAAACAGCAGTGATCATTGCCACTGGTGTACATGCCTGAAATGGCCATATATGATATATGTCTTGGATGACCATAGCATATGTACAAAGCCTTAATATAAAATATCCTCTTAATATGGCTAGCTATATCTGTGATCACTACAGAGATACTATAATTGTTTAATGTTGGACAACAAAGGATAGTTATCATAATGCTTGTCTGCTCTTATAGGATTTATCTCAAACTTCTTCCTGTCATTGCTTTCCTGAATGATAATAGGTAGGTAGGTAGGTTAGGGACTCATCTCTGTAGCACAAAAAGAGTGTATGACCCTACACGTGAGCATTAATGTATTAAGGTGGGGTATTATCATTTAACCTGGGGTTCCATAAAACCTGAAAGGGCCATTATCACAGTCACGGTGCATGTTGCTGCAATTTAGTGCCATTTATTTAGAAAGTGACCCCAACACAACTTTTAAACTGAATGATGCAATTTGTGGTACATGCTTGTGCTGTAAGAAAACTTCTTTAAAAGGAGCTCCAGTCATATTAAGGGAATATTCATACTTTTAGCATTACAGAGAAGTGAGTTTCTGCACTGCCCGGCAATGCAGAACATGTGTGGTTGTGAACTTGGGTGCCATAAAGACACCCCCACTTAACATACTGTAGCTCACCACAAGGCAACATGCTGCAGTGTACTGCCATTCACTGCAGAGTGTTTGTCAGCCTATTCATAGGCATAAGAATGAAAACGCAGCACATGGCAATGCACATGGTAAAGTGTATGGTCCAAAACCACAGTGGACACCCTGCAGAATAAAGATCACTAAGATGAGATTGGTTATATTTGAGTCAATTGTACAAGTATCTGATGGATGTTTAGGTGTTTTAATCCATGTGTATCAGGTGATATTTTAGAGCATGTGCATACACCTTATCTTCATACCTGGAATTAATTCTATGCATATTGGTTTTGCACCGATTACACTGTGGGGTAGTATTGATGAAGCAAAAGTTGATGCATGTATGGCTAAGTTTACACCTTCAGATGGTGGATGGAGTTACATCATCCCAAACTCCAATCTCTTGTCATCTCTTGGGTGATATGGCAGTCTATATGCCATAGGGGAAAGAGACTTCTATTACAGAAGAAAGTTACTCTCTATAAACACCTTTTTTCCCTCGAGTGGGCCTGCGTCTGCCAATGTCTTCTTCCTTGTTACTTCCAGGGATGCATGTCAGGTAATACAGGCAAATAGCGTATGGCAGGACCATCATTATTACTGATGCTGAGGTGGACATGAGGGCTGCCAATGTTAATGCCTGTATTGTCTGACAGGCATAGGCATCCTAAGTCCTCACAAGGGACATGAACACAAGTTAAAGACCAAATTGTATGTGGGAGGTTGAAGGGGTTTAGGTTAATTTTAGACAAAAAGCTCTTGCAGATACGTGAACAGTTTGGCAACATTTTTTTTTCCTTCGTAAATACACTGATGTATTTACATCAGTGTATTTACTCGACTTAAGGATATTATTTACAAAATTTCAATATAGAACCTGACAGAAAAACTCCAAGGATCCTTAGGATGGCTAATGTTTTTTTGAAGGGCCTTTACTACACTATCTCCTCTTTATTGTAATTATTTTGTATACTATGTAGTAGGAGACCCTTCTTTTATTTTGTGAACCATTCTTAGAAGATGATGCCTATATTGTACCCTTTTTATACTATTTGTAAGGAGCTTGAAGTGGCTATTTGTTAGACAAATGGAATCGGCATTACCCAACTAGTTGATTATTCGACTTTGGAGGCAATGTCGACCACTCCTGAGAGGCGAGGATAAGTCTCTTTTCTGTGTTCGCACCAATCAACGTACAGAGAGAGAATCAAAACAATCAGCAAAGTGCACCTATTTCTATTCCCCTTCTAAATATGAGGGATTATATAGGAATTTTTTTTGGAGCGACCTAAAACAAAATTTTTAAGGTCATGTCTTGAGAAACATGTTTTATTTAGTTCATCCAAAATGTCACAGTTTACAGTATATACATACATGCATGCTGTGGTTTCTTTCTACGCATTTTGTCACCGAAAAAGTCAGGAGAGAACCACATGTATGTGTTGCAGTATTCACTGTGAAAAAAATGAAATATATACATAATATACATACAATATTGTCTGTCAATCAGAGGTTCTCAATAGTGGATGGTACAGAAAAAGTAACAGGATGTCTATTACCTTAATATAGAACAGTGGTGGGCAACAGAGTTGATATGGAGGGCCACATATGCGGCCCCGGCATCACTAAAGGGCCACACAAAACATTTTCAATCTGTACTGACTTGTATACGCATTTTTTATGAAAAAAAATTACAGCAGGCATAGCTAGAAGACATTATTTTTAAATAACAAAACCTGTTTAAAATGATACTTCAAGCATTAGGGAACACTCGTGTGGTAATGCTCATTTTGTGTCATATATATCATGAAAGGTTTTGTGCCTCATAGATATCATCAAAGCCATTGATTATATCGATGGGGCACATAACCTTTGACGCAGACAGGTGAGTTCCTATGCATTAACAGTTAGGTTTCAGGGGCCGCAAGTGGAGGACTGAGGGGGCCACTGAAGAATGTCCAAAGGGCTACATGTGGCCCCCAGGCCGGAGGTTGAGCACCTGGAATCTAGAATCTAATCATGAACTTAATACAAAATGTTTATCTAGACACGACTTTAAAATGTTTATTTGACTCAATGAGACTTTATTTAAGACTTTATTTAAAGCTTGTTATATTTTATACAAATAGTGAGAGAATTACAAAACCTTCTGTATGTTCGTGCTGACCGGCTGCATACAGTCTCTGTACACCAGGGAACACACAGCTCGATATTGGAGCCGTTCCAGGTTCCCTGCAGCAGCGTGATGACACAGCGGTCCCCATGCAAAGCAATGGACATTAACTGTGGTTTACTGTCATGCCTGATATCCCTGTTTTCAAGCGGGATTGATTGGTCCCACTCGAAAACAGGGATGGCCGGATTAGATATGGGCCAGGTAGATGGCCCTGAGCATGCACGGTGCTCGAAGCGACCATCGATCTGGCCCATATCTATACTTGTGTTCCCAACTTAACTTTTGGTAACGGGAGATTATTATTTTTGCACCTATTTCTGTTCCCATGTGATTATATGGTCTGTGTGTTAAATGATGTGGCCATGTACCTTTTTTTCTTTGTATTTTGTTATAAAATTATAAAATGCAATAACAAAAGATTTGGTGATTACAAAAAATGCAGAAAGCTCAGCACTGGCATGAAAGAGTACAATTGTGTGTGTGTGTGTCATTAGCTTAAGCAGATTTGTTTGTTATTGTGACTTAGTGGAAGATTAGACATCATGTACGTCTATTCATGTAGAAATCCACATAATTCTGCAGGGTAAACAAACATTTCTAGCTGCAGATGTTGGTAGAATCCTTTCTGGGTGGCACCTACAATGAGGTGAGAATTATGTCCTGGGCATCAGACGCCAGGGGTTCCCCGCTTCCTGCTCTGAACAGTATGAACAATGGCCCATAGACCGCATTATTTCCTTAGTGCCCATGGCCGACACAATGATCACTTAGAATAGGGCTAAGTGCCAGGCAGCACAATGAAAAAGGAACTCATCCATTTATATAATGTTGCTTCATTTTGTATCAACGATCCTTTATTTACAGCATATGAGACAAGACTAGACTACTATATTGAATACATGGAGTACTACTAGATGGGAACTTCAGAAGTTTATGCAGACAACACTGTAGTAAACCAGTCCAAGCTTATTTTGTTGGTTGTCTCCTGATCTGAGAATTACTAACGTGATTCAAGATAAACATTCCTAAACAAATCCACTGTAGTAAACTTGAAATAAAAAAAGTCTGCTTTGAAAAACTGCCAGTACAAAGACTTTGTCCTATGAAAGAATAACTTGTCCTGTAAGCTGAATGTGACTTGAAGCAGCAACCATCGGAGGTGCTCTCTGGAGTCTAGTTGCAGTGTATTGGAGAGAAAGTTACACAGAGTTTAGTAGAACTTTTCTTAGTGATCCTAGTGGGTGCTTTTTGGATTCTAGCTGCAGCGGACTAAGATTTGAGATATATACATATACATATCAAACTTTGCTCAATTGAATTGAAGACTTAAATATTGACTGTCAATTTAATATTGAACATAGATACTACCACAAAGTGTGATCGACGTAAGACTGCTCAATTTTTTTCTTAAGGCACTTATAGCAGTGGTTCTCAAACTTTCCTTGCAGGTCCCTCCTTTTCTATTTAGTAACATTATCGAGCCATCCTCCCTATTCAAACACAGGTTAAGAATGAGGGCAAGCGCCCCCCTGGAATACCTTTACACCCCCCCCCCCCCCCCCCCCCCCCCCCAGTTTGGGAACCACTGCTTTATAGAAAGATTGGATTCAAACCGCCAGATACCATGGGCAGAAATTCGAAAATGACCAATTATTTTATGCCTGAATTCCATTTTAAATGAGAGTAGAAGTAGAGTAGTAAAGTTGACTGAACTGAAAAATCAAAGCGTGTACAGCAAGCTTAAGGGAATCTGAAAGAACTTGGTGGGTTTGGAACCACCACTTGCTTTTTTCTGACTTGTTATATGGAACATAATTTTTTTATATCAGATTTTTTTCAACCTGGATGTCTGCTGTCTTGCCCTTGTGCATCAAAATTTTTAATTCAAGCAAGTCTCCAATTAAAGTCGGCCATACACCTTTAGATCTCTGTCAGATCTCCTTTAAGCCCCCCATACACCACATACAATTACCATGCAACTTCTGTACAAACAACTTTTCTTCTACCAAAACCATGTAATAGGAGGACCTTTCTACACCTTCCAATCACTATGTATTCTATCAGGGAGGTCACTATACTACATAGTTGTCTCATGAAAGTTGTATGGAGGAATCTGAAGGTGTATGGGGGACTTTAGATCTACCAACAACTATTGTTTAGAAAGTCCCTCATATTACATGGTTTGGTAAAACAAAAGGACATCTAAAGGAAATCTGAAAGAGAAATCTTAAGGTGGGTTTACGCGTGTAGATTTTTTTCGTTTGATCAACGAAGAACGCACAATTTTTTGGTTGATTGAACAAAAATCTAGAATGGCCAATTTGTTCAATGGATAAATTTTGTTCGACCTCAAACTAAGAATTGTTCGAAAGGCCATTGAACTTGTTGGTAAATTTAATTAAAAAAAATTATATTATTAATAATAATTATTATATAATAGTAATAATAAAAAAATTTAATGTTACATTTGATAAGTGAACAGGCGGTGTTCAACAATGACATTGAACAAAAAATTTAATTGTTCAAAGTCTAACAAAATGTACCCATCGAACAAATTGGCCATTCTAGATTTTTGTTCAATCAACCAAAAAATCTGCACGTGTAACCCCACCTTAAGTGTATATAAAGACAAATAATTTTTTCTAATTTGGATGGAACAGAGGAATTGATAGAACCCAGAAGATGTTGGATTTTATCTCTGATGTGCGAAGTTTCTACTTGGAAGCTGCCTGACTTGAGCCGTGGAGACAGGGCGGGAGTTAAGGCTGCCATACACAGCCCGAGTAGGTCAGACAGACCTACTCCGATATGCACCGGACTGCAAACGTGATGACGTCATCACGTTTGCACCCCGGTGCATTATGGGGCCCCTTCAGTCGGCCGGCACCCTTTGTGTGCCGGCCATAAGCTTCAATGAAGACGCCGGTCTTCATTGAAGCTTATGGCATCGGCTTGCATCGGCCAGAGAATATCGGACATGTCCGTTCTCTGGCCGGCCGAGCAGTGGGGCGTCAGGGATCGATTTTTAACCTGTGGGGCGACAGGGGCCGATTTTTAACCTGACCGACGGCGCGAGCGCCGTCGATCTGGTTAAAAATCGGCCGCTTATCGGCATGTGTATGGCAGCCTTTACTCCAGCACCTGGAGTCCCAGCTGATTTGGTCTGTTGCCCGAGGGGCAGTCTGTGTGGGGATTCTGAGCGGAGAGTATGGTCTCAACTACACTTTTAATAGGGTTAACTCTTGCCTGGGTCTTATAGAGAGATGGTCTGGTATAGAGATTTTCCCTCATTTTCTGTTGCAACAGAGGCTCTACTTGTAAAAGGTTCTCTGTAATGATAAGACTTATTTCGACATACTTCCCAGATCTTCTTTTCTATAAAAAAAAATAGGTGAGCCACCTGAAAATTGTAACTACCTGGAACAAATATACTAATACATCTAGTAGAACTAAGAATTCCTGCAAGTCAATGACCCTCAAAGTAACAAATGAATTGGAGCAGTATGTTGTCCAGACAGCTTCTTCCACAAGGAAAAGTTAGGAAAGTCCCCTATGAACTTCAATGAGTTCCATAAAATGTAGGATGCCCATGCTGACCTCCGGACAATGCTTTTGCCATGGTTGTTCTGTGCTTTCAGACAATCACTTAGAAGAAGTGTGTAGATGAAGAAAAGAAGAAAAGTCAGAAGACATTTTCTACATACTAGTTCAGTGACACAAATTAGTGAAGCCATAAAGTCAGCATACAAACCAAGAGAGTTACATTATATGATCGCTTCTGTTTTATAAAAGCTTAATGGAGTTCTTCTTTAGCTCACAATCACCCAGCACTATCGATGTATATAGACTTGGCTGGCAGTAAATCCTTAGCTCAGTGCAAATGGCAGGTTACCACAGCAACCTGTCATTCTGAATGCTACATTATAAAATAAAAAAGGTATGAATAAAAAAAGCTCATTTATATAGACACTGCAGGAGGAGATGTGGTGCCCCCAGCTATTCATTTTATCATAAAATAGAAACAATCCTCTAGTAACAATTCAACATAATTTCATATGGAAAACCCCACTGGAGAAGTATTTATGTTTCTTGTATTTAGAATTTAAAAAAAAACAACTGTTCTAAAAGAAACATTGACAATCTACCAGATCAAAAACATATTTTTTTTTTACCATTGGACACTTTTCTTACCACCATTAGTTGTGAAGGAGTATTGAGAAAGATGACCACAGATATCACCCGCATGCACTATTAAGTGACAGATAGCATATGCTATGCTCTATACCTAGACCTACCCCGAAAGTAAGAGCTAGCTGCTATCATGCAGTGGCCATCTGAGATAACTAACCCCATCAAATGAGGATTAAAGCAGGGAACACACGGCTCAATATTCGAGCTGTCCAATGTACCCTGCAGCAGCGTGATGACGTCATCACGCTGCTGTCAGATATCGGAGGAGCTGGAGAGACAACTCTGCTCTCTCCCCGGCTCAGCTGAAGCTTTGCCTGGAGACCAGCGGTCTCTATGCAAAGCATCGGACAACAGCCGGATTTACGGTCATGTCCGATTGTTTTCGAGTGGGATTGTGCGGGATCTGCAGGTCTGTTCCCTGCTTAACACACAGATTCGTAGGTATCTCAAGTAAACAAAATGAATCCTTAACTTAAAAAACAAAAACAAAAACTATGTGGTAAAGCCCAGCTGTTTGAGTCAGGAAAGCTGTTACTCTTCAACCTGCTTTATTAAGGATTGGCATAGAGGACCAATTTTTTTGTACTTAAGGCTATGTCTCCACATCTGTCGGGTCCCCAACATTAAGCTTGGCGGGGACCACATACACTTCACCTGCTCAGTGCAGTATTGTTCAGACATCCGCAGAGCAAGTGCATGTGATGTGACGGATCACGAAACGTAGTGGAGACATGGCCTAAGCCTTGAGGGCCCTTTCACACTATGTACATTGCGTCACATTTTTATAAATGCATACTTTTTTTTAACGCATACATTTTTACAGTGCTGCGTTTTCTCATAGAAAGCAATGTTACCATCCATACTACATGCGATGCACTTTTGAAAACGCAGCTTTTTCGCATGTGTTTTTTTATAATGCCCTGCTGCATGCTTTTTTGATGCACTTTTAATTGAATAGTTCAAAAATGCGAACGCACGTGTTCAAAATGTAATGTGCAAAATGCATGCGTGTTTGTATATATGCAGAAATGCATGCCTTTAAAAAACTTATACAGTGTGAGAGGGCCCTGAAGGAAGAAGAGGCTTCCCAGAAAATGGAAAACCCCCTCTTCTCTTTGGGGTGAAACATTTGGAAGACCAGTACTCACTACAGTGTTTCCCCAGACATTTACCTCAGTCACCCCTTATACTCAGGGGATTCACTCAGACTCGGCAGAGCAGCAGGTCAAGCTTGTACTGGCAGTGGTGGTGGCTCACCCCTCACTTCCCCCTCACTTCCAGAGCGGTCACTTTACATTCACGTCTACGGCTGCTCCTGTTCGCCCCGATCGTGGCTATAGACGTAAATGGCCTGGTGGATTTTAAACGGGCCATTCATTTGCCACGATCGAGGAACATGCGGGGGAGCCTTATTTTCGGGGGCGCCTTATTTTTCCAGGAGAGGCAGAAATGTATGGGTGCCCTATTTTCGGGGGGCACCTTATTTTCAGTAGGTACTTCATGCACTATTGCTGCATATTATCAATATATATAATAACTGTTGTACTCTACAGCAATTGAAGAAGAAAAAATACTGACAAAAAATCACTGGCACCTTAAACTGCAAACAATTTAAGAGCAGACGATTTCTGCCAAGGTTTGTAAAGCCTATAAGCCAGCTCAGCCAGCACACTTTCTTCAGGGGAACTGCTATTTTTATATATATCTTAAGACGCGTGTTTGAATAACAGTTTCAGCCGACCTATGTAAGTCTTTTCTTTTATTAAAGCATACCAGTGGGGGGAGAGAGGAAACATTTAGAATCATATTGCTCTCATCACATGCAACTTTATTCTCAGGGCTTTGCACACCATAATGGCATTATTGTGCGTTTAGACATTTTGTGTTAAGCCAGTCTGTTTAATTTGAAACGGTCCTTAATGACCCTAAACACACACAATAAAACAAATCAAACTGTTTTTGGAAACAAAATTGCACAACAGATTTATTCCACTGGTATTCCAATAAAGAATAAATGGTATAAAAGCCCACAATTATAACATGTAACTGTGCGTTGCCTGTACAATGTTGTTTTTTGTCTTATATCCTGGTATCCCCACAACCAGGGCTGTGGAATCGGTCGATAAATTACCCGACTCCGATTCCTCAGTTTCAGATTCTTCCGACTCTGACTACTCGACTCCTCTGTATTCCATTGAAGGAATGGAAGGCGACATACACTAACCACAGAACTACTGGCCAGGAAACCAACACTGGACTGTAATGGCCAATTAAAGCAGAGAAAGGGAGTTAGGCAGAAGATGCTGCTGCTTTTTCCTTAAGCTAGGCACCACGCTGTGATTGTTCGGGGTTCAATTGAACGGAAATCAATGTGCACCACATGGGCACATCGATTCCTCGACCCCTTCTCCCCAGCTTGCAGTGTGTGATTTACAACACGCCACAAGCTTGGGAGAAGCAGCCTGTCTCATACAGCTGCCTCACTCACACAGCTTCCGAGTGAGAAGTGCTGGCTCCGCCCCCTTCACACTGACATCCGGCGGCTGTGGAGGAGGCAGGAGCCGCAGCTGTTTCAATACTTTCCATGAAGACTCATGTCTCAAAGTATTGGAGAATTGAACAGGTCTTTTCAACATGTTGGAACCACCGTTCAACAATTCCTTTTAAGCCGGCTCTAATTGATCATCCCGACCCGAAGAAGGCACACACAGGTATGTTTGTAAACAGATTAGAGTAACAATCAATCACACGTGATGCGCAAGTTAATTGATTGTACTCAAATCTTTTACAAGCGCTCTAGTCCGCAACACACATTTAACTTCATTTCAGTGAGATTTAGGCTGCCATAACAACAACCAAGCGGCGGCCGATTTTGCTGCCGACAAAAAAAAAATAAAAAAAAAAAAAAAAGAATGGGCGCACCACATGGGGTACAACGCATGAACGCCCCACACTCAGCTGGCCAGAGAAACGAACATGTCTGATAATCTCTGGCCGATGCCGTTAGTTTCAATAAGAACCCATCTCCACTGACACTAAACGGCCACAACATGAAGAGTGCCGGTGATGCTGTCATCTGGAGAGCAAGAGTGAACGTATCATCACGCTGCAGTCTGGAGCTCACCTAGCTGATTTGTGGCCCCCACTCTGAATGAGTGTGTGGGGGCATTTAGGCTAAGGTCACAGTGGGCGCTGTAAGTTATGCAGGCACATTTATTCTTATATAAAGAAGTCGTCATTATGACTGTTTTGTTAATTGCGACATTTGAAGTAAATTTTTTCTATTTTTTAAAAAATAAAAATAAAAAATTGAAATTCCCATTTAAATTAGTAGGAGTGAGGAGTCGTCCATTTTTTTTGCCGACTCCGACTCAGGTAACCCAAAAATTCCCGACCCACTCCTCGACTTGTCCAACCATCCCACATCCAAATCCTCCCAACAACACTCCAACAATCAATGAAGAATGCAAAAATAATATTCTGTTGTCGCTCTTCAACATAACCATAACTATCAAACCACCACCAATTACAAGTGATATGTTGCTCTCACTTGCATGTATTAATAGTGAGACAAAGCTAGAAATGCAATGGTGGTCTCTCTGTGAGCTTCTCCTAGAATAGTAATAGTTCACAATTATCACCCCTCAAAGATATAATCAAGGTAATCATCAATATTTTATAGAGTAATTATTATTACTAACTATGCTAGGTTTACAATATTGTTCTAAATTGAGTTTGCCAATATTTGTATTTCCTAATCCTGTGCCATGAGTTGGCCTAGGGCTGCCATCACAATCTCCCATACGAAAAATTTCGCGGAGCTATGCCAGACAATACTGTCCTAAAAATTATTGAGTAATGTTTTGAGCTTTGGTTGGGTTTGCTATCTGAAAAATTTGTCGGGGGAGGGGGGGCTTGGGTGTATCTTGGGTGCATATTAAATAGATTGATTATTGTTGGAGCAAGGCAACTGGCTGTCGCTTCCTGTCAGCCTGAGCTCTCGCTTACACAGCCCCCCCCCTTCAGCTGACACACTGGGCCCCCCAGCTGCTCTGAGTAGTCCCCCACCCCCCCCCCCCGACGGTGTCCCTGAATTGGGCAATTGGACAAGACCTTACCACCACAAACAGAATTACAGTAAACATACTTAAATAAAATAAAAAGCAATAAATATTTATTTATAATCAGGACTCACCACAGGTGAAAATCTAAAGTTTAAAATTAAAATACTTAATATATTATAAAAAATGATTAATTATAAAAAATTATAAAATGTTAAATTATAAATATTAATATATAACTAATGTAGTCCTACTACCAGGTACCAGAGTAAACTCTTTTCTTCTATCGTATAAATAAAGGAATTATTCACATTTTGTTGCTGTGTCTAATTTCCTAAAATAGTCATGCTATAGTCACAATATACACTACTACTGCATCTTCACACCCTATTTAAAATATAATCCCTTAAGAAAATGACCTTTTTTAAACAGCTTCGTTTTTTTTTTTTGGAACGCTCCTTTGATGGCACATATCATTTTTTATGACCTGCAGTCACGCAGGTCCTTTAATGTATATCAATACACAAGAAAGCACGATCAGTTATAGTATTGTGTCCACTGGTGGTGACGGTCCAGGCACTTATCTTACAACAATTTCACAAAATTGGGTCTTTGGGCAGTTTCGTGGGTCTTTTGTCCATTTCTTTCATTAAAACAAAACACGTTTAATAGGTCAACAGAATGTCACACACATTTCTCTAAACACAGATATCCTTCATAAAAGGTACCACATACAATGCGATTTTCGTGGAACCGATCGAATTCGATTTCGACATCCCGATTTTTGCTTAACTACTATTTTTTAAAGAAGCGTCAGATGCACATTTTTCACCCAGATTTTAATTCACCCGATTTTCAAACCAAACAAAAAAAAAAAAAAAAAAAAGATTTTAATCACACCGATTAGTCACAGGTCAAACCAGACCGATCGGCCAGTTGAATCAGGAATCTTTAAAACGTCTCTTTTAAATGGACCGAAAACACACTGAAAATTAACGGGAAACCTCATCATTCGGAAAACCCCACCGACTTTTCGGCCATATTCTAAACAGCAATCGGTCGGACTACATTTGCATTACAATCCCGAACATCGACTACTGACCGTCCGGCATCGGTCCGAAGGGCTAAAATCGCACGAAAAATCGCAACGTGTATGGGTACCTTTAGATATTATACTATTGAGTATTTCACTAATAGGTATATAGCACAATCAAGCCTTCTTAAAACTGAAGGTATTTACATGGCCCAATCCATCACAAATCCCAAACGTTTAGGTAGAAACCCTTGTTTCAGGACAGTGGGCAGGGCCATGCTAATTAGGTAGATATAATTGATATATGTAGTTATATGCTGAAACTCAAAGCAGACCTGAAGTCTCCCTTAAAATACATTTCTGATAAAAGAGAAATAAGGAATGCCTTTGATGAATTTTGCTTCTGAAAATGCTAGATCTCCATCTAGCATTAATCAATCTGATCCATAGTTTCGGTGACCTAGGGTAAGCAAGGGCTCGGACTTTACTTGCTTTCAGTGCATGCATTAGGATAAATAATTCATCCATGTAATAAGTATTTTTAAATGTCATGAACAAAAGCAGGCTAAATTTACTCTAAGTGTCAGAATGCCGAAGCTAGCAGGAACACACCATTGGTGAGACCCCAAGATGGACGGCTTGACTGGGCAGTTATTTTAGGTAAAAAAATGAAAACTTTGAAACACTGCTTGATCTCCTTGATCCCCAGTGACCACATCCTGAAGACAGATATGCCCTGTAGAAGGATGCCACCAGTCTGAGCATGCTCTGATCACCCACACAGATCTTAAGTATGTTTGGGTTTCCTCTTTTCTGATTTATCAACATCACATGTCTTCAAATAGCCCAATCCTGAATAGAACAGATAAGAGGACTAATACTGCTTAAAAATGTATGTATACTTCTTAGCTCAGCTTCCCAACCTGTATGGTAAGGAGGAGGCATATAGGTTTACTGAGGAGATTCGAGGACAGCCTTAAACTTGTATATTTGTTTATCATATAAGCGAGTGGATCTCAACCTTTTTAGATCCGCGATACCAGAAGTGATGTCATGAAGTTACACTTCCTGTACATGGAAGTTCCAGTGCAGAGTGTTACTTTCGTGTTCTAAATAGTGACACTCCGCAATGTCACTTACACCATGATTATATCCCCTTCCTCCTATTTTCCCACCCAGTTTGTGCAAATGATGAGCGGGGTGGGAAGTTGGGAGGAAGAGTAATGACCCATTCCTCCTAACTTAGGAGGGATGGGGCAGTACTCACCCTCCTAACTTCCCACCTGGCTTGTGGGCATTAGCACTACTGCTTGTTAGCATCAGCTCTGATGCTTTCAGTGAACTTGGCAACCCCTGTGAATTGGTTGTTCTTCCCCCAAGGGGGTCCCCCAACCAAAGGTTGAGAACCACTGATATAAGCAATATGGACATGTTGTGCTGCACATTGTTTATGATTAAAACTCTATTAGCTTTCTTTAGATTCATTAAAATAGACTGTCTGTACGACTTAAACTGCAATCTCTTTTCAGTAGTTCTATAAGGACACTATATATAGAAAGTCACCAGAGAGAGTATCTACAAACCCCTATAGGAAACCTAATGACAAAAACATAGGCTGAACCTACTATAATAATACAATGAATACATATGAGATGCATCAAAACAAGATGTATTCAACATTTTACAGTTTGCTTTGTTGCTTGTTAGACCTCAGCACAAAGACCACACTGCTTCCACACAGAGAACAAGGAGCCTACTCTAGACTGCTGGCAGCTTTTCTACTCAAGCTGTGGACTCTCTGGGAAGAAAATACACTGGAAGACATTTAAGCTAAATTGACAAGGTTGGTTGGGATCTGCCTGTTTGTCACCCCTCGCGGACCATGGACCGCATTTGCTGGTTAAATCTGCACATAGGCTTAACATAGGGCAAGTGATTGACAGCTCACTACCTGCACAATATATGCAACCATTGTACACAGAGGTACAGCTGCAGCAAGAGATCAGCTTTCAATTGGCAGAAAGTGTCTGATTAAAGGCATAACACTCTTTGTGTTGCTGCCCCTAGAATGTATACATATATGATCCAAACTGAAGTTTCATTCTCTACAAATGTTCAAGCAATAAACATACATGCTTTTGAGAAAAGAGCCAAATAGCACCTATTCTTCCTTCCAGAAAATGTAATTAAAATGTTTCTAAACCAAAACTATTTTATACTCTAATTGGGCTTTATTTTTAACTTTATATATAACTTTCACTTTTTTGTGCTTGATTAGACACAATGCAAGATAAGTAGCATCCTTACATACAGCTGTGCACATCTGTATATAGAGGTGAGCATGTGGAAGCTGTCAGAGGCTGTCTAGCTGACACACACAGAGGAGACAAACCCTTTGCCATGTGTGTCAGAGGCTGCACTCAGCGGAGACAAACCCTTTGCCATGTGTGTCAGAGGCTGCCCTCAGCGGAGATAAACACTTTGCCATGTGTGTCAGAGGCTGCCCTCAGCGGAGACAAACCCTTTGCCTTGTGGGATGGGGGTAAGCTGTCCACGGCTGACAGACACAGGGGACACACATAGAGGAGCAAACTCTCCCCTGTGTGAGGCTTTAATTGCAGTTACTTTTGCTTCTTCTGTGTGTGTCAGTCTCTGACAGCTGCACCACCCCCTAGGAGGCCAGACCATGCACAGAGCAACTGACCAAGCAGATTTCCGGCCAGACTTTTCCACCCAAATGTGTGCTTTAGAGCAAAAAATATGGTAAGTATCAGCAAGACACAACATGACATTGAGCACTTAGAATAGATACTTCAAACTCTCCAAAGCCTACACGAGACCCCCCATGACCATAACCCCTAAGAAACATTTCACGTGTATTTCTTGTACAAAAAATGCCTTCATTTCAAAACAATAAAGTGTGAACCAGCCTATAACTATAAATCACTGGTGACAGTGGACTCACCAGAAACTGCTGTCTTTTCTAGAACATGGGTGCCCCTATTTTTTCAGCTTGTGAGCTACTTTTAAAATCACCAAAGCAAAATGATCAACCAACATGAAAAAATTTCTGTGTGTGTATATATATATATATATATATATATATATATATATATACACACACACCTTTTTATATATATATATACTGAATATACTTTATATTTAAAATATATATATTTTACCTTGCATAACAATATGAACATGAATGAACATTTTTTTAGCCTTGTATTATTGTGTGATCAACTCATGTTGCCTATGCACTCTACACGTAGATCGCAATGCACCTGTTGTGCGCGCCTGTTCAATGTGTAGATGGATAAAGCTGGGAACACACATGAAGATATGGGCCAGATTGATGGCCGCTTCGAGCACTGTGCGCGCTCACGGCCATCTATCTGACCCATATCATAAATGACCATCCCAGTTTTCGAGCGGGACCAATCAAACCCGCTTGAAAACTGGGATATCGGACATGACCGTTAATCACGGTCAATAGTGTGAAAGAGCCCTAAAACTTTTCTAGCATCTAGCATCAGAATTAGAGGGAATTGGAACTAGGTTTGAGGCATAAAAAAAACAAAAAAATATATATTTGAATGTGGTAAAACTGGGCTACATGGATCCTCTGCCTAGATTCAGGATTCCTATCGGACTTATGTGGGTAAATGATTCTGAAGGCAGCCCATTGAGGTCTGGATGGGTTCCAAACCCTTTACGGGTGGGGGGGAGCTACAGCCATGCATCACGGTGATGATGAATAGGCTATGTGTTCACCAGTCACCATACAAACTAGAAAAAAAGTGCTAAGATTCATCTTTTATATACTGTGTACAGCTCAAACGCTACCTATATGTTTTATGAATAAACTAATGAAATAATTACAGGGTTGTAGTTTACCACAAAAGAAATCCAACTGCAGACTACCACATTTATGTTGTTTATGTCTTATAAATTCATCACTAATATACTTGTGTTTATTCAGGCATTTAAAAGCGTCGTAAACACATAAATAATGGGATAAATATAGTAATCCATGGGAACCAGATTGAGTCTTTAGTAATTTGGAGAAACAAATGTATTTTTAATTAATTGGACTGCATTGACAAACTTTTTTTTTATTAAACTTTTTAATTCTATAAAAATGCTGCAATCTTGTTGCAGAGAAATGATTACAAATGAAGTGTAGCATACAATAACCTGAGCACACATCTTCTTCATACACCAATGATGTCCCAGGCATACCTCTACTTCACATCCTTCTTCAGAAAGAACCTTTGTGAAAGTGGAAACACATGCTCCTGCTGTTTAGGTTACTTACATAATTACTTCCCATACAGCAGACGAGGCAAATTCACTCATGAAATTGGTAGGTAATTAGGCAGATGTTGTGTCATCAAATTAATGTTTATATGTCAACTACTAATTGCTTTGCACAACAGTACCTTATACAGCACATGGCACTGTAACATTCCATCCACTGCAGGGGCCAAAGGCCAACACAAACATCACTTACAAGACATCTATGTAAAGTCAAATATGTTTGATCTTTGATTCGATCAATCTGAATAATTTAAATATTGACTGTGTCAGTCTAACATTGATTGATGGAACCACTACACAGTGTAATTGATAAAAAAACAAAAACGATCAATTCCTTTCCAAACTCCTGTACACATACTCCATAGTATGATCAGATACAAATTGTTTTTAATACCTAAACAACCCATCATATATTTAACCAATCAATTACAATTTACCAATATATCCAATCACATCTCAAACGATTTAACATTACAGTTGACTTACATGATTTTTTTTTTTAAGTGAAACAGAAAAATTTAACTGTGAATGGCCATCTTAGGGCTTCTCACTCCTGCAGTCTCCTACGATTATAATTGTCACGCAAATGTATTTGATGGGGCCCATCCCCACAGATGTGCGATGCAAAATATGGCTCACAGCCGATCGTCTCATGAGTAGATGTGTTTAAAAACCACGTCTCCATTAATTGATTTTTAAATGGGCGCAATCAGGGGCTATCAGGCGGGGTTGGGCAAGATTGCTTTTCAGGTGACAACAATCACCCACGAGAGATTGCCTAAAGCCCCCCATACATGTCTAGATTTTCTGTTCAATCAACTTAAAAAGATCAATTTTTGGTGGTCAGGGAAATTGGTGATTGATTGTATGTTTGCCAACTTTAGTAACAGATATTTGATCAACTTTTTTGGGATGGACTGAAAGTGTAATCAATTTCAATACAACCAATTAAATGTACCAGCATGTCCAATCCTTTTTCAATCAATTTTTTTCCCAATTTAAATTGGTTTAGGTTGATCTAACCATGTGGGCTGCCATAGATTTTCAATCAATCAACCCAAAAAATTTAATGAATTAAGTTGATTGGATGAAAAATCTAGACGTGTATGGGGGCCTTAAGTGGGGACAAGCAATGATCAATCAAACACTAGTGATGTTTAAATGACCATACAATACTAAAGGTGGCCATAGACAGTTCGATTTGCAGACGAGCAGTGCTAGCGAAAATTTTTCGGTTGCAAATCTAACACGTCCACCTTAAATCGGTCCCTATCCAAAGTAAATGCCCGTGTATAAAGGGTGTGTGGCCGGCCCAGCATCGAGACATCTATGGTCGGCTAAACAAATTATTTGGCTAAAATTCCTTGAAATTCCTTGACACCTAAAAGGTTAGAGGAAAGCACGAAATCCAGTTAAAGTCATGACTGAATATACAATGTAGGGCCAATTATATCACATTATCCATCTGAAGTAATGGATTACTTATTTTTACTCCATACCTACTTTTCGTCATGAAAAAATCATAAGAAGTGCATAGAAAATATTTTTTTTCAATGAAAAAGGATGGCTCTGAACGCATTTTATCTGAAATGTTTTTCCTACTTTAAGCATACAGATAACGTACCTGGCAATGTGATATATATGACATATAAGTAGGGAGGTGAGCATTGCATATAGACGATTTTGGTGCCAGATGATTCCCAGCAAATTATTGCAGTAATCTATCTCAGATTATGGGGTTTGTTGGGCGTTCGCTGGGAGCCGAAGTAGGAGTGTCCTTAAGGCATAAAAAATGGGTAAATAACTGAATGAGCTGCTGATTTTGATTAGTGGTTTGGTGGTTCCTCATTCCTTCCTCCTGTATACTTTGTCCATTTTGTGTGACCATTCCCCAGCCTGTCTAGCTGTCACTCTCCAATGTCATTCCAATCAATGCATGATCAGTAGTATTGCAGAGGACACAAAGAGCCTCCATGGAAGTAAACAGGCCCTTACAGGTGCCCTTGGATGTGAGCACTTAGACAAGAGGTATCTTCCAGTTCATGCAATGCCAGACGTATTCTAGGGTGCTGTAGGGACCTTGTAGGAGCTGACTTTTATACCTAAGGTGGGAGCGGAACCTTTTACCCCATCCCCCTTTTTCCTCCCCCTTCTTCTCCCTTGTGGTGAGGAATTGGGAGCTGACCTTGTAAGATTATAGAAGGCATGAACAATACTCTAGGAGGACCTGTGGATTTGGGGGACAGTGTGTGACCACCGTGCTTACACTGAGCTTGTTATGTCTATTGGAGCAATACAACCCCCTGGACCCTTGACAAAGAAACCCTTGAACCTTGGTACAGCCCTTGCGGACTGTAGACACCAGCTGATATACAAGACACCAGACTTGTTTGCTTTCACCCCCTGTGGCCGTGGATGTTGGCTTCCAAAGCAGAGAAATTGAAACACCAAACACTTTCTTGTGCTCTACTTTGACAGTTGAGGACTTCACCAATTGACTCAGACTTGTAATGGCTTGAAGTGCCTTCTTTGCAATATGAAAAATATTTTGTGTGTGTGTGTTTTTTTCTATTTCTATATATGTGGATGATTATGGACAGAATTTTTTACATTTTCTCTTTTTTTTTTAAACAGAGCTTTTGCTCACAATGAGTTAAAGCAGAGAGGACTATCTTATGACATGTGGTTCATGTTTAAGCTCTAATTTTCTCCTTTTTGTGAAGCAAAATCTTCACCAAGCTGAGCTCAGAATGTGGTGACAAAAAGGAAGCACCAAATGACAGGGCAAAGTCAGTTCTTGAAGGATTCTTGACAAAAGCTATATTTACCGAAATCATTCCTGAAGTCTCTGATCTCTGAACCTGAACAGAACTTGAGAACTGTGACTCGGCACCAACTCGTAAGCATTCTTCTTAGTATGAAAAGAGCCTCTTAGGTAAACTATAGTGACACTTAGCATAGAGAAAGTATATTTAAATTTCAAATGAAATGACATAAAAATAAATGGAACCCCAGCCGGATATAAACATAGCTTGGGGTATGATACAAAGCTTTAGATAGCGTCCATATACACACACGCTGAACCTGTCTTTACAATTTACTAGTGACAAGATCCATGGTTTAGCACTGTGTATACAAAAAGGAGGAACCCCCTTGGGATAGTGTTGGGATTGTAATAAAGTGCCACAAAGAAAGAAAATACCTACAAGTGATGGTCTACCTCCTAAACCGTACGTCTTGTCTCCAATAGATTCTCCATAGAAATGATATAATAGACCTACTGGAGACAAAGCTTTGCTGAGAGACATGGTCTATTATAATCTTGAAAGAGATGGTATGGGGACTCTGTTTGCTGGTACATGAAACCTTCCTTCACTAATATTTGATTAAACAACAGAAATTTAAACATCTAATATTTTTCTAAACTTGGGCCCCAGAAGTGTTAAACATATGCAAGCAGGGAACATAACATTTACATTGAAACTAATTATTAAAAAGAGAAAAGCAAGCTAGATGATGCAAGGTTAAATATTGCCATAAACTAGTGTTGGTGTGTTTGCTGGTATACAACAGTGTTACAATAGTCATGACAGGATATGATGAGGACAGCAGTTTAGTCATATCATGGGTGGGGAAGGGATGGATACAGGATGTGTTTTGAAGATGGAGACAAAAGGAGGTGGTTAGTGTTGAGTTTAATAAAAGAGCCGGATCCATAAGTTACATGCTATGGGTCTACAGAGGTTCTCTAAAGTTGTTGGAATTTAAAACAGGAACACAGAAGAAAATGGTGCATCGTGTTACATTAGATTCATAAAATGTTTAAAGGACCCCATACACTTACAATCTTTCCATACAATTTCTGTACAATCAACTTTTGTTCTACCAAAACCATGTAATGTGATGACCTTTCTAAACCTTCCGATCACTGCATATTCATATTTCATGTATTTATATGTATCAGGGAGGCCACTATAATACTGGTAGATCTAATGAACATTGTATGGAGTAATCTAAAGGTGTATGGGAGACTTAAGCCTGGCATACACATGGCGATTAGTGGCCGATTTTTCCGCTGACCGACAGGCATGCGCCCTCGCGCCATCAGTCGGTGGCAAAATCGGCCGCCAAACGACGTGTGCCCACATGGGGCGACAGATCCCCATTAAGACGCCGGTCTGCATTGAAGTTAATGGCATTGGCCAGAGAACATCTGACAAGTCCGTTCTTTGGCCAGCCGAGCTGTCGCCCCACAATGAAGACGGGCGTCTTCATTGAAGATAATGGCCGGCACACAAAGGGTGCCCGGCCGATTAAAGCAGCCCCAGAATGCAACGTGATGATGTCATCACGTTGCATTCCAGAGCTCATCGGAGCTCGTCTGTCTGCACCCGTCTGTGGGTGTATGGCAGGCATTAGGAAGAGAAAGGACATTAAAGCAGAAACAGAAGAAAGGGGTGTGGATACACTACAATGAGAGATCTGCCCAAAAAGGTACAACAATTCTTGAAAGAGTAGGATTTCATACCTGAAGAAGAGAGACCGACAAATATATATATATATCTGACTTAAAATAGAATGATTATCTATCTATTGCAAAAAATACAAACATACCATATACACGAGTATTAGCTGACATTTTCAGCACAGAATATTTGGTGGACTTTGAAAGTTCATTGCAAACCCCTGAACATGAGTTTTTGCATAATTTATGATTAATGTTAAGTTTTAAAAAATGTATACTTGCCTTTAAACTTAATTTATGCAAAAACTGCATTTGCTAGAGTAATACTTTTTTGTAATGTTCCTAGAAGCCTTCTCTTTATCGCCAGCATTTTTGGTGATGATACATGTTTAGGGGCTTTGCAATTCACTCATCAAGTCAGATAGTTGATTTTTTGCAACCGTCTCGGAAAAATGACATCCCGAAAGAAAAGCACATTTGTTTCTGTGCCTTAGCTGCTGCATGTCCCACCCATGGCTTATAGTCATTCCGTTTTTCCAGTTGTTTTTTTTTTTGTTGCTTTTTTGGAAAATTGGGTACCTTGGCTTATACATGGGTCAACATATACAAGTTAAATGGTATGGCTAAAACCTCAAAAATGCTTGTTCATCTTTCAGCAAAGTCTATATCATGCAGAATTGCATGTATTCCTCCTAAACACAGTTATGTACACAACTGCACAGCTCCTTAACTCAGTACATACTTATAGAAAATTTATAGAAAAGAGTGTCGGTAGACCACACCGACAAAGAGGTGGCCAACCTCTGGGACTTTCATGGCAATCGAGTGTTGAGTCATGGTGGGGTCAAAATACTTGTCACCAGTTTGTGTGCACTGCTCCTAAATCATGGGGAGTGTTGTCACCCCCATGAAGATATGCATATTTGCACATCAGCAGGATGAAAAGATGTTTTGTGTCTATCACTTTTTTTTAACATTATGAAACTTGATTTGGGAACCGATTAGACTAGCACAATTATATTTGACTTACAGATACATTTCCTTCTTCCCTATCCAATGGCAGCATACCAATAGAGTCACTTTCCACTGGTACGATGCCATGATGCCCCAGGAAACAAGAAAATAGCAAACTCACCTTACAGGTAATTTTCCTTTCCTGCTAGCAGTGGCTCCATTGGTGTGCTGCCATTATGCCCCAGGAAAGAAGATTTTAGCTGTACTATGCCGTACGTCAATGGACAAAATGTAAAAGAAAAATAAAACAAATGAAATGTAATGTGTTTGCTATTAATAGTTCTTAACTTTGTGAATCCTCCTCATTCCTTTCTGCATAAAACCATAAAATACAAGTTAGAGTTAGAGTACACTAGTTTCTCCTCATATAAAATATCCCAGTATTAGTTAATTTTCCACAGCTATAAAGGAACATGGTGGGTCATGTATGTAGATCAGGGTAATGTTGCATAGTACAGGCCTCAGCAAAAGCAACCGTTCTGACCTCCTTAATGACCCAGAGAGATATGTATGCTTATTCTGCTATACAGAAGTATTAGTGATGGCTCTGACATGAACATGAGTATATTTATTCATATATTTATTTAAAACCATGTTGAGAAGTTTTCTTGGGACTGGAACATACTCCAGGCTGCTGTGAGAAATTAAGTATGGGTATGGTACCTTGTTCCTCTCAAAAGCGACATAAAGTCATCCTTCTTATGTAGCAATACAGCAATGTTGTATTTACATTACTGGTACCCATGGTATGCCATAGAGGGCACTGGTCTTACAAAGATGAGATGGTTGTTGCTCTATATACATGGCATGAGAACCTGGCTCTTTAATAACAATTATTGTCCCTATAAAAAAAACATAAATATACATATATATGTACAAATTATGTAAAGGTAAAGATATTTCATTTCCAAATTTAGTTTTACTTTAACCTCCCTAGTGCACTGCCTGTTTTGCGCCGTTCATAACGGCGCGACACGGGCAATCGAGGCACTGTACAAAGTGTACAAACTGCCTCTCAATTCCTCCCTCCCGCCGCTGCTCTTCACGCAGCCAGTGTCATTATTGACAGCAGGAAAGCCGGCGCTCCTCCATTAACATGGAGGTTTATGGCAGCGCCCCCCGCCCCCTTCCGCGTCACCGTGATGCGATCAGGGTGGTGCCGAAACCCCGGAAATGCTGCAGCGATGAAGACAATCGCTGCAGCTTTCCAGGGAGGAATCGGGTCTACCCAATGCCGGCTTCCCCTGCGGTTGAGGCGAGCCTGAACAGCGGACGAGCTGGGCTCGTCTCAACCGCTAGGGAGGTTAAGCTGAATCCTGGGTTAGGGTTACCCTTGTATTGAGTCTCTTGTTTTGTCCAGGGGCATTAGAGAAGGGTGCAATATTCCTACTCTACGCTGCATGGCCAGTCCGCGAAACAGCAATTCCTACTGAATAGACATTGGCCAATGGGAGAGAGACCGAACAAGCAGTTAAATCCATTGCAAAGAGTGTCCCATTGCAGGGGTTACCTTATGTTGCTTTCAAATAAAACTGTATACTGAATGTTATGTATTGTTTCTAAACTGAAATTTTATCTCTGTTTTTACTATACGCAGGTAAATAAATAACAATTTAGAAATGACAAAGGATTCTCAAAGTACTATGCTTTAAGATACAGCACAGAAGTAGAAAGTTGCCTTGCAGATGGCTTTGTCTACACCAGTGGTTCCCAAACTGGGTGGGCGGGGCATGGAGGTATTCAAGGGGGGGAGGTGCAGCTAGGGTGATCAGAAACAGGAATCCAACCATGGAGGAACTAGCTGCAGACAGTAAGTAGAGTGCATGTAATGTGTATCTCTGTATGTAGGTCTCTTTGTGAATGATTCATGTCTCTGTATGTTTGGTGTGTGTATGTGATACATGTCTCTGTATGTTTGGTGTGTGTATGTGATGCATGTCTCTGTATGTTTGGTGTGTGTATGTGATGCATGTCTCTGTATGTTTGGTGTGTGTATGTGATGCATGATTGGTGTGAAAACCAAATAAACTTCTATGAGTTGTATTTCAAATAAAGTTTGAGGGCTATTTCACATTAGTACTAGTACACGATACTGCAACGCAAACATGGCTAGTGTGACACGGCCTGCAATCTGAACCTGTGTAGTTTGAAAGTTTGGGGGGGGGGGGCTTGATGATTTTCCTATCTAGAAAAGAGGGCACTGGTCTACACAGAGCTTTATAATAAAAGATGAAGAATTCAGTTCTGTGTACACTGCAGCTTGAGAAGCATGAAACTCTCTAAACAATTACAACAACATAACGACTATTAATCAATCTCTAAGGGACAAGGAAAGGTTAAAGGTGCACCTTTAATATTTACTTAACTACACAATAGTATGTTTATCTAATACAGTGGTGGCCAAACAAGTTGATATGGAGGGCCACAAGTGTGGCCCCCAGCATCACTAAAGGGACGCACATAACATTTTTCAATCTATACTGACTAGTATAAGCATTTATTTTTGAAAATGTACAGCAGGCAGAGCTAGAAAACATTATTTATTTTAAAAAAAATAACAAAACTTGTTTTAAATGATACTTCAAGCATTAGGTAACACTGTAGTATGGTAATGCATATTTTGTGTCATATAGATTGTCAAAGGTTATGTGCCTCATAGATATCATCAATGCCTCTGATGATATCTATGGGGCACATAACCTTTGATTCAAAGGTTATATCCCCCTATTCTCAGGTTTGTGCCCCAATATATATTATAAAATTACCCCCCATTCATTGATGGAATAGTGGGAGCATAGGCACTGACCTGTTTGCTGATCCCCCCGCCAACACTAGAGGAGAAGAGGAGAGGTGAGGGACTTGCTCAGGCGCCATCTGGGTCGCTGATTGGCTTTTACGCCTATCACGTAATTTATTGCCTCTCCTCCTCTTCCCACTCTAAGAAGTTCCTGGGCAAGGACCTGTCAGCAAGGGACCGAGAAACAGGTGAGTTCCTATGCAATAACAGTTAGGTTTTGGGGGTCACAAGTGGAAGACCAAGGGCGACAGTCGAAGAACTGCCTGGGCCACAGGTTGAAAACCTGGGATCTAATGTATATATATATATATATATATATATATATATATATATATATATATACACACACACACAAATCCATTACACATGTCTCCTAAGTTTTATTTTAATAACTAGGCCTATGTATATGTAACCAAACAAAACAGAAGCCAGAAATGAACTTTGCTTTGATGTATATTATGGATATGTGTTACAGAAGCGATCATTTAAATGTAGCAATTTTAAAAATAATATAAAACATCATTGACAGTCTTACCAAAAGTATTTAGTATGGTGGAGCTACTCGTGTGCTGTCCAATATGTGTCCCAAAACTATTAATTTTAAAGTGGCATCTGTCTTTATAAATACTTTGGGGCAGACAGATGAGAAGTAGTCCAAACAGCATGAAATACATTGCCAATGCATTATAACTGTAAGTATATTTCACAGACAAACTCAATGGTTCCTTCTTGTTCTGTGTAGCACATTCAGGGCTGTTTATCTGGCTAGCAGCCAAAACTTCTACATACTTGCTTTTTTAACTGTAGTTTACTAGTGTATCTTGCTACTGGATATCAAACACATGGCTACTTCTATACAAAAGGAAACAGGAACTCATAGTAGGGTGTAGGTTCAGACCTGCAAAGCCGGCAATGATTAAATGATGCAATTAGCGGTTAAACAATAATAATTAAGCTGCTGATAGACTTTAAGAAGCATAAAGGTATTGTCATCATCAATCAGGATGATCTTTTAAGATCTTTTTTTCAGGTTTTGCTATGTAAACTGCTCAGGACATTGAGTAAAAAATACTAGTTAAGCTAGGTATACACGGTTCAATTTTAGCGTTCAATCGACCTAAAACGAGTTTAGAACGATCAGATTTAAATGGTATACTGCACACATGGTTCAATTGTCGAAAATTGTTCGATACCGATCAAAACATTGATCAGACATGTTGGAAGTTTTTCGTCAATTGTACAACGATCGAACTAAAATCGTAGGATTTTGTTTGTTGTTGGTCGGGTGGATTTTATTTGATGAACATTTTTATATATGACTCTTTCCTGTGTTTTGTGAAACTAAAATTGGCGATTTAGTTGTATTCCGATCGTACCTTCCATGTCCGATAAAAATATCAAGTGAACCTAAAATGAACCTTGTATGCCTAACTTAAGTAGTCTCATTTGGACAATAAATGCAATTTTCTTGTAGACTAAACATACATTTTTTTATTAACTTTCCAGTTCCATAAAGGGCTGAACAGCTCTGTGCAGACATGTATTTTAGAAGAGAGTTTGGAGTTCAAGTGATACCGTTTATTGGATAACTGAAGTCATTAGAGAAGCAAGCTTTCTGGATGTCACAGATCCCTTCTTCAGGCTTAAAGAAGAGAAATAGTGAACAATGAAAACATACAAAGTTTGCCTATTTATATCACTATGATGTATCATCTTCCATTTATCTATGTCGAACCTCATCTGCCTATTGCTTGCGCAAGATCCCACTCTATCCTCATCCATCTGGAGAGAATAAACATCCTGTTCTGAGTTTATGACCTTACATAATTTGGTGTCATTTGCAAATTGAGATATTTTACGCTCTTTAAAATAGTGACTTCATCACTCGGGTCTCATGTTTTATGTTAATGGGGTTTTATGGCTAATAACTGTCTTTTTTCATAAAGAACAAGGAATCTATATACAATCCTACTCACAAGAACTGCCTTTCAGCAGCATAAATAACTATACCATAAAATATGAGTAAAACATAAAATTTAACCTATGTACACACTTTAAATATTGGTTGCAGGCAACCCTCGTTGTTTATCATTACAAATGACTAGAGAATGAATAAGTGTTATACACTTTACTTGTGCTTGTTGATGGAGACAGGAAGGAGGAGGACACACCACCGCACTCTCTCCCATAGAAGACATAGGCCACTGGCCAGGATGGGTCAACCAACAACCTCATCCCACAGTGCCAATGGATCCTGCTCGAAGGAACTTGACCAAATAGGTTTCCAACATGTTGGAAAACCTTGGTCGAAATCCATTGAATTGAATAGGGACAGCGCTGTCCCCATCCAATGTAATGGACGGGCTGACAGCAGAGCTGCACACACAGGCAGCCGAGCCTCACACACAAGCTGTGTATTAAGCTAGCTGCTCTCTGTGTGTGAAGGGGGCGTGGCCAGCACGGACCCAGCCAGCTCTGCCAGAAGAGGGAGGGCTGGCTGGGTGCTACACAGCCGGAGAAGCTGTCTGCTTCTGAGGCTGTGGAGAGACCCAGTGGACCGCGAAACCGGGTCCCCATCGTATAGTAATTGATGTGCCCATGTGCTGCACATTGATTACTGTCCGATTGATCGTCGATCAATCACAGCGTGGTGACGATTTCACGGGAATCTAGGCATTAGATTTGGGGCCTACATATGAAATAGACTGTTCCCTAAACAGAGGGCAGGAAGTGAGGGACTAGTATTATTTAATAAAAAAATTCTCATTTGCTGGGACCCACTGGGATTTTTAATTTTAACTCAACTAATGTTCAAACACAGTACATGAGCAGTGAGAAGAGAATTTACTTTCTACAGAGAAAAGGAACATAAAAGTTTTGGCAACTGCCACATAGTTTTTAACACTAATGAGAGCTTAAAATAGCTGAGATCTTTTACGGTTAGGCTTGAGCCATTTACAAAACACTTGCCAACATTGTACTCTGTACATAAAAGACAACACATTGGGCAGGGTAGACCCAGTCGTCACAGAAATTCCCAAACTTCCATCCTGCCAACACTAATTATTCTTTGGTAGATAATGACATTTAATAGGGAACTGAAAATTCAGGTCAAATTGAGAACAATAGGAGATATTACAGGCAAAAACAGTTATGCAATGATCAGACAATTTATCTATCTGTTCCTCATATGACCTGATTATTATCTGAATTTTTAACCTAACAATGCATTTATTAATGGCCATACATTGTTGACAGTTTCCAGATATGCTATGTATTTCAGGCCATATTTAAGGTAAGAGTGGGGATACTAAAAGCTAATTGTTAAATGATTAAGGCTTAGGCTCCACTATGCGGTAAAACCACGCAGGGATGTTGACACATCCATTGATGCACCCATACGCCAGTATGGGTGCATTGGCGAAGCCATAGAAAATGTATACACAATGGTATGTATTGTACGATGCGTTGATCAAAAACAAACACAAAAAAAACCCATATACATCACAAACGCATCCCTTAGCTCATCCCTGACGGATCTCTAATGCATCCCTAATGCATGGGTTGCGTTTATTGGATCCGTTAATGCAGCACATTCTTAATGCATAGTGGAGCCTAAGTCCCTAAAGCAAAGTTTTGTAACATGCAAACTACAAGTTTATAGGTGATAACTAATATTTTTGTAACATAAGCTACAAGCTTAAGAATTTCGATACTTTTCTGAGGATAAACCATCACTGGATTTGACTTACACCACTTTACCCCTTGCTTAGCGGGGATCCTGTAGTAGCACATAGACTTTTCCTGCTCAGTGGATGCTCTGTTTACACATCCGCCGTACAGAGGCTCAATGTACTAGACTACATTGAGCCTTGCATTGGCGGAACGGCTCGGCACAGTGAAGACACAGCATCTGCCGAGCAGGTAAGTCTATGTGCTATGTCGGGATCCCCGCTAAGCGTATGCGCTTAGCAGAGAGGGTCCCGACGTATAATGGAAACATACCCTTACACAACCATTTGCAGTTTTATTACAGGTACAGTTTGCAGTTTTATTACAGGTTTAGAGCCATAACTAATGTGTACCAAAATGTAGCCTATCCTAGCAGAATGCTTAAATGTACTTATAGTGGAAGCCAATTACTATTTCTTCTATGATATCACTGGCTTGAAAACACGTGTTGAAAATGTAGCCTCCTACGTCTCTGAATGTTTTTAAGAGCATAAGTAATGCATATGTTTTATTACAAGCTATAATGTTATGAAGTGTACAGTTTTTCCAAGGTTTCACATGTATCACCCACACATAGCTGGGAACCACATTTATCATTAACTGCTGCATTCTCTACTTGAGTTTGTTTCTAATTCCTTCTGGTAAGAACTGCTCTACTGTGCTAGATAAAGATAGAAAGATATGGCAAATATGTAACTTCAAAAATACATTGTCTTCCCAAGTTAAACAGGGCCTCATAAACTTTCCACTACATCCCCATTGGGAGTCAAAAGGTCATTGCTAGCTCCAAGTTAAAAACAATGGGATGTGGAGGAAATCATTCTTTCAAATTTGCCTGGAGAATCTATGTTATTTTTTTCTTGCACAGACCGAGAAGGAAACTGTGAGATCTGCGGAAACCAATGTCCAGGCTTACACCTATTCTGGAAAATACAAGGTGACATAAATAACAGCTCTTACCATTAATGTTCTTCAGTGTTGCTGACCAGTTCAACACTATGCTTGCCTTCTACTGTGGACAACAACCCTTACTTGATTCTTGCAGATATGTTTATTAATGAACATTCAACACAATTAAAATACTAATTAAAAAAAAGAATGTTCTATGTGTCTTTTTAACTATGTCCTATGTGTCCTTACACTTCTATGTGCTAATTTTTGGGCTGCTAAAAGTTTATGATCTGAGACCTCTCTAAAGAAATATCAATCTTACACTGAAGGAAACAATGCCATTATGTGAGGATATAGGTAGCAAAGCTTTGGTCTTTTACAAATGTTGCCAAATAATATTATGTTACCTGTGATTTGAAATACAAAATGTTCACTTATCTGAAGTTCTTTAGACAGTAATGGGTACAATGGGTACAAGTAAAGTAAATGCAATAGGTCCCTTAAATGATTAGTATTACAACCCGAATTGACCAATGTAATATAGTTGCTGACACAACATCACATCTCTCTATTTTATAATTAGAAGATAAATAAAAAAGCATAAAAGATTAATTCATCACATTGTGAAACGTTAATAAAAGGGATAAGACAATAAAAAAACAAATAGAGGAATGATCCAGATATAATTCTATAATACAATATGTTTTTACCATTTATACTACACAAAAATGCCATAAATACCCATTAATACTGTATATTAGATTTATTAAACCCCCAAATGACAATTATGAAAAGAGAGAAGGAGAACATGGGCTTTGACCAGAGTAACCGGCTTCAATAGCATCTGTTTCCATCCTTTTGCATGGTTCAAGCTAACCTCATTGCCTATAATCACATTTTCATTTTCTTTAAACTTTATTCTACGAGCATGCTTAAACCATGATAAGGCCTCTGTTTCTGGGGAATTAAATATTGTGGTATACAAATACTACAGCGTCAAACTACCAATTTCAATTGGCTCAATGAAAGATTTTATTGTCAATAATTGTATTATCCCTTCTATATAATCCTATGTATAGCTTAGACAGGGCATGCAAGTGCCAAACTCATTCAACTACTAAGAAAGTTTATGAAAGGGAGCTGTACTGTATCGCTAAAAATAAAACATATCTGGGCACTCTAGCAGCTAGATATTTTACTTACCAAATTTGACCTAATTAAAATATCACATAAGTCTACAACAATCTTCAAAGGCAGTAAGTAACCTTCTGCACTGTGCTAAATCACACTATATAGGTAAGACTGTTCACAAACAAGTAACATCAATCGATCAGATATTTGGTTGCAGACCTACCCCTTAGTTAAGGCTGCCATACACCCACCGACTGGGTGCCGACAGACGAGTGCCAATGAGCTCTGGAATGCAGCGTGATGACTTCATCACGCTGCATTCACGAGCTGACTTCATCATCAGGCACCCTTTGTGTGCCGGCCATTACCTTCAATGAAGACGCCGGGCGATTTTGGTGGCCGATTTTGCCGCCGACTGACGGCGCGAGCGCACATGCCCATCGGTCAGCGGCAAAATCGTCCGCTAATCGGTATGTGTATGGCAGGCATTATTTTAGTTGTGTACATTTTATTAGCATATTCTATATACACATACAGAAAATATTGGAGGACAATATACCACAATTAAGCTCTGTTTATTAGCAACCATAAGAACATTTACTGCCCCATCTCATTAACCTTCCTAGCGTTCATGGGCTCGTCCAGAATGAAAAACAAACTCTGGATGAGCTGGGCTCTTTCCAGCTGCAGCATTTCCGGGGATGTGCAGCGTCACTGTGACGCAGAAGAGGGCGGGTGGCGCCATAGACCTCCATGTTAATGGAGGGGCGTCGGCTTTCCAGCCCACACAGCCGGCGTCATTAATGACACCGGCTGTGTGGACAGGGGCGGGCGGAGGGAATTGCAGGCTTTTGTACAAAAACGGTGCAGTACTGGCGGTGCGCAAGGGAGGTTAATATATCTTCATTCAATATTCATCATCACTATCTTATACTTCTAGTTTAGGGGCGTCAAACACAAAGTTTGCAAAAAGTTAAAAATGTATAAAAATATTTATTGAAAAAATAATTCTATAGCACATGTGATATACAATGTCAAATAAAAGACACATCCACAGAATTAATTTGTTAAATAAGAATCTGGTAGGCCAATATAATTATATCCCGAACCAGATGTGGCCCGCGGGCCGGAGTTGGGCACCCCTGCTCTAGGGTGAGGTAGATTAATGTGGTCTATAAACACATAAAAACCATTGTAGAAGAAATGATGCTTGGAAGACTATGACCAAAATAACTAGACCAAATAACTAGAGCAGCTAATGAAAGAAATCATATTTTTTACTATAGTTGAAAGACTAAAGCTTGCTTACTGTACTAATATAACCCCCCCAAGGGCAAGCAATAGTCAACAGTACTGTGACCTGAAATTTGGATCAGTTCTACAGAAACTAACAAATATGTATAAATAAAACAAACTCATGACTTCATATTTGTCAAGATATCACAACTTTGTATCCACATGAGATGTTATGAAACAATTAATAGACAAAGAGAATAAAATGAAAAACAATTTTCTGACCACTGGGATATCTTTTTGATATATACAGTATGTATATCTTGTAATATCTCCATTGCTCATGCATTAATATTTGATTGAGTAGCGCTGATATGTTATGTTTTACATAGTAATTTCCACGTCACAAAAAATTCAGAAAAGCTTACGCTTTAATAATGTTCCTATAATGGTCATAAGTAAATACCATGGTCTAAGGCCATTTTGGGGACTGTTACATTTTCAGTAAGTTTTAGAGATGCTGGAGGGAACCAGATACTTTTTTGATCTACGACCCCGGAAGTGACGTTTCAAAGTGTCACTTCCTGTATATGGAACGAGCAAATGCCGATGCGGAGTGCCACTTCTGCATTCCAAATACTGGGACACACTGGGATGTCACTACCTGCATGATCAGGTAAATGTAATGTCCCCTAACCCGCTTGTGTAAATGGTGGAAAGTTAGGAGGGAGAGTAAAGCCCCATCCCTCCTAACAGGGCAGCCATCAGAAATCATGGGGCCCTGTACAGCTAAAATGTCCGGGCCCCATGACAGGACTTGTTGGGGGGGGCTAGCAGAAAAATACAATTTCCCCGGCAGTCTGCCTGATCGGTACAGCAGAACATCGTACACAGTGGCAGTCCAGGCTGACAGTGAGCAGAGGCTGCTGTACCGATCAGGCAGCACGCCGGGGCCCCTATGTGCTGACCATCGGGCCGCCCTAGATGCCCGGGCCCGGGAGTCCCCTTTGTCCCCCCCTGACGACGGCCCTGCCTCCTAAGTCGAGAGGGGGCGTTACTTTCCCACCTAAGTTCCCACCCCGCTTGAGAAAATCAGAGCTGCTACTTGTTTGTGATGCTTTCAGGGAAGACAGCAACCCCTGTGAAACGCACCAAGGGCGTCCTGACCCACAGGTTGAGACCCACTGACATAGGGAGTCTATCTACCTGGGGGAAACCTACACATGTCATGAAAGTAGGGTCCTGGGTGTTAATACCAAAATGTTGAATTGTAAATCACAATGCTCACTATGATACCACAATAATGTGTGCTATTCTACTACTATGATATAAGTACTGATTTTACAACTTTCCGATCGCCTCAAATCGCCTCATACTACTGCCACTCTAGAATAGACTAATATGCTTTCAGTTTGAATGTATGAAATAAGGCAAAACATTTCTCTATAAGGTTATTGTAAAGACGATCTAGGGGAAATTGTATAACCATACTATAAAATATATGGTTAGCTAAGTAAAAACATATTTGGGAAAATATAAAAAAATACCCTCTCCTCATTTAAACATATATTGCCTAGTTTTACTGTTGCAGTAAGCTGTTAATATCCCTGAACATGGAAAATTTGCAAAAAGCAGCTAAAGTACAAGTGTCCATTTTAGTTAAAAGACAGGAGTGTGAACCCCAGAGGATTTATGGGCTTATTGTTACACGGATATGGTAATACCACCTACAGAATAATTTATAGAACAGGACAATATACATTTCAACTACTAATCTGAAGATCCTTCTGACACAGAAAAAGTGACTTTAACATAATTCCAAAGTCTGAAAATCATAAAATCTGGTCTTAAAAAAGAATACTTTTCTTTGTCTCAAAAACAAAGCCAACTGCCTTCATGATTCTGGTTTTATGAAAACAATTATGTTGCAACTTCCGCATAAAGCCACTCAACTAGAATGACATGTTTTTCATGTGCTTTTCTAATTTCATCACTCAGCTGTGAAGACGGAGCCTTTATTAAAGCTGTATGAGTCACGAACCTTGTAGAAGTGCTACTACATCTGTCCAGGCTGTGTATATGTATACATTCATTATGGGTGTGTAGGCATATATATCTATAAATACTATAGAAGAAAAACTCAATGAACCCAATGCTGGCAAATTGCTTACATGTATTTAAATAGATTTTTTAAGAGCGTGCACATACCAACACAATAGGTGTGATTTACTTAAATAAAGGCATTAGCAGTGATAAGGTATGCCTTGATAGAAGACGCGTATTATAATGTCCACAATCAAATGTTCAATGTGTAGGGTGCAGTCCCAGTCTGGTATGTACTAGGATCATAATCCATTATAGTTTACAGATGTATCAAATGAAGTTTTCACAGTCTTAAGCTGGTCATACACCTTTAGATCTCTCTGTCAGATATCCTTTAGATCTACCAACAACTATGTAGTTCCGGGTCCTCTGCAATTGAACACAGGTAGACTTGATTGTTTGGAAAGTCCCTCACATTACATGGTTTTGGTAAAATAAAAGGAGATCTACAGGAAATCTAACAGAGAAATCTAAAGGTGTATGGGGGCCCTTAGGATACCCAATCCACACATCAAGAAAAAGTGTACTGAAAGAATGATTAAATACACCTTATCTACCAGCCAATTAAAGTGGATGTAATTGTAAAAGTAAAATAAAGAAAAACAAACCCTTAAACACATAACTCACCTATATCCAATCTTCGCCCAACGATAGAGATCCCTTAAAATAAAAAAACAAGTACTTACCTTTCCTGCCTGCTCGCTCCTGCACCACCATGCCTGGAGTGTCCAGTCCCACAGACAGCAAGACTCGAATTGCTCCCTCTACCAATCTGCATCTGAATGTAGTGAAACTCCATCCCTCCAGCGTCACTGGATACAGATGCGAATGGCTGCCGGATGCAAGGGGGCTTCGAAGAGTAGACGCCCCCTTGTGCCCGTTGTGGTGAAGAGTTGCTGGATTTTTGCAATTGTAACCAGGTACGTTTTGTTTGTTTTTTTACTTCCAATTTGACCTCTGGTGCCGATAACAGAAAGCAGATGTGGAGGTGCTAGGTCCGCTTTAAAACATAACTACCACATAGTGATTATTTATCTCTTCCAGCTAAAGATGGCCAACTTGTCAACTCAGCTTCATTTGCTGGACCTAAAAGATGTCCACCAATGTGATTATAAGAAGAAAAGAAGAAACCTCGAAACATGGCTTTGACACTAAGCTAACTCTACTGGTTACTTCTGATCCCAAAGGTTACTTTAAGAATAAGAACCTCCATAATTTTTCCGTCTTCCGACCTAAAATGACCTCCCCAGATAAGTGGTGTACCTAAAGTCCCTTGCCTGATGAACGTTACCAGTATTATTCAGAGAGAAGCAGGAAATAAATTTCATTGCACTTTGTTAGAAAGTGGAAGTATCATTCAAAACTCAACTCAGACCTTGATCTCAATAAGCTGGAAACTTTTCAGTAAGTTTGAATGTATCACACAATGCTAACAGTCAGCATTGAACAACCTGGGTGGCTATCAATCAAACTCTAGCATATAGATGTGAGCATTACATAGCCATCACATAGATGTCTACACTAATAATGCTTTCTATGCATTGTCATGAAGAAAAACAGACAAGTGTGATTGGACCCTTATAGGGCCACTGGTAATGATCACAGAAACAGAATACAGGCATCAGGACACCGCTATAATACTCCAACAGCCTCTACTACTCAAATATTTGCAATATCATATTTTTTAATAACATTGGTGGACATATTGATACATACTGAACATTATGATCATAAATATACAGTATATACCCTGTAATGTTACTATTAATAAAAAGTATAACCATAGTTAACCAGAGTGTAGCATAATAAGCCTTGTTGGTTGCACATGTATATACTGTACTTTATAATAAAGCCTTACTTAATAACTCAATAAAAAGCTGCGCACACTTCAATACACACGGCAATTGTATGCGAACTATTGAAAAGTATTAATGTTCTATTATCTTAATGCATTGTATAATAAGGCATTATTAATGAATATGGATATATAGAAATATATGTAGATATACAAATATTACATCAATAATAAAATGATGTCATACTCTGTACACTAGTAATGTATGTGACCTTATATATATATCTCTATATCTATATACTTAACTTATCAGGACCTAGATATGAATCCCTCTCAGCACACGTCATCCATTGCCCCAAACTGTGGAGCCCCCCCCACTGTATTTATACATCCCATACTACTAAAGACCCCCATACACCTTACAATTTTTTCATACAAATTCTGTACAAATTTTTCACATTTTGTTCTACCAAAACCATGTAATATGAGGACATTTCTAAACCTTTCAACCACTATGTATTCTATCAGGGAGGCCACTATACTACACAGTTGTTGGAAGATCTAATGGAGATTGTATGAATCAATCTTAAGGTGTATGGGGGGCTTTAACAGATGGACCCAATGTAGACATACAATGTGTACTTGCACTGGGGCTGATTTACTGATTGATTTGACAAGCCCGGATAAATCGTTTTGGTTTGCTTTAGCTGTTAGCTTACAAAAGTTTGCAGAGTGAATGTGAACTCTGAACCTATCCAACAAATCGTTCCCCAATGTTCAATGTATACAGTCCCATGTTCATTGAATGTACAAATAATGCCGCCTCTGTGCCTTCTGTTCAGATAAGGAGAACAAAGAACTAAGCTTGGTAATTCCACGAGGAGGGATAGGAAAGTTTTCCAGGCGCAGTGTAGGTGATGGCAGTCACCCCCAAGAATATCTGACATGACACCCAGTATTGTGTCCATTATGTTTTTTTATATTTTACCGGTTTTTACTGGTTCACCCTTTAGTTCATAACTGACTTACCCATGTTCAGTATTTTATTATGCTTTATGAACTGCCAACACACTGTGAATGATACTTTAATAGATCGGAGCACTTTTTCAATGCAGACCACCATAACGCACAGATGAATCTTAAGGTCGATTGTATACTCCATCACAACCCCAATTATTAGTAACCGTATGTAGACTGGAGCCTGAGCACACGTCACCATGATCACATAGCAAATACTGAACTGACGTACGTGCATAAACTTTAGTAAATTAGGCCTGGACTGTTTATATATACAGAGAAAGACAGGCTCTCCGGATGTCTATGAATAATGACATGCTTTAACACTGAAAAGGATCTTATTAATTCTTTGGGAATAAACAAAAGTTTGAGTTACAATAAATAAACTGTGAGTCTCTACAACAAGAGTGTAGTTCTGTAGAGTCATCATGTCATATCTGATGGTATAACCTGGCGGTTACCATCATGGGTACCACCATTACCTATTCCACAATCATTAAGCTATAGTAAATATGTGTATATATATCTTAAACAAATTGTAAGTAGGTTTGTTAGGGTGAGCTGACGGTAACCAGAAAACTGATAAAATCAGGCAAATGATATTGATTCAATAATATCCCTGCTTTCCATTAGGCTGCGGGGCTGTATGCTGGTGTAATCCACTGTGCAGACACAAATCTATGTAAACATATTTACAGTTTTGAATGCCGGCATAACTGTTTGCTTTTTGTGGACTTTACCCTCCTTTACCTGCAAAAAAAATTTCATTGTTAGCTGGGATTCTGTCCTTCAATTACCAGCAAATGGGTTTTCTCACCTGTTTGGCTATAAAGCCCCAGCCCTCTCTACTTTACCATCGGGTGGGTAGTTCTGACAGCTACAGAAACAATGCATAAAGGAGAAATAAAGCCTGACAAACATACAAGACCAGTCCTGCAGTGTAAGGGTTAAATTATCATTTATATCTAGGGCCAACATAAAAAGTACACTACTTACTTGAATTCTTTGTTTATACTGCCCGCTCCGCAAGGGACCCAAGGATGTTCCCAAACAGGCTATTCTCCAAGCCACCAAAGTTGTGCACAAATAAAGGCCCCCATACATGCAGCGGTCTGCGGCAATCGATTGGCCGCAAAATCGCCTGTGGATCGCTGCTGCCCACATGGAGCAACAGATGCATGCCACCTAAGAACGAACATGTCTGTATTTTTCTGGCCGATCCCATTATTTTGCATGGAGACGTCCAGCGTAATGGCCAGCACACAAACGGCGTGCCCAGATCCTGTGGTCGTTCAGTTGCAGCGTGATGATGTCATCACATTGCAATCGTTCTCCTGAGAATCCCACAGCCATCGCTGAGTGTATGGGGGGTCTCTTTAAATGTTAGGGTCCCCATACACCTTTAGATTTCTCTGTAAGATTTCCTTTAGATCTCCCTTTGTTTTACCAAAACCAATATGAGGGACTCTCTAAACAATCAAGTCTACCTGTGTTCAATCGCAGAGGACCCTATACTACAAAGTTGTTGATAAATCTAAAGGATATCTGACAGAGAGATCTAAAGGTGTATGGCAAGCTTAAGCCATGCACACATCAGTGTTTGCTCAACTGATATTTGATGAGATTGGCTCATGTTACTGAAATATTGTCTGTCAGTCTAAAGCTAGCCACACACGGTTTGATTTTGGTTCAATCGATGCTCGATTAGATGAATTTTTTCATCAATTGAACGAAAATCAATAAATGCCCACATGGTACGATCGACGATAATTGTTCGATGAAGGCAGAAAAATTTATCGAA
>CM070034.1:141964982-141982238 GCA_036250615.1 Ptychadena robeensis
CATTGGGCCTGAGTGACTCTCGGTGCTCACTGCCCCTCCAAAACCCCCCTTCTTTTCATCAGTTGATTGTTCTTTTGTTAATCCCCTGTTCAAAAATAATAAAAATCTGAATAATAAGAATCTATTGAAAATGAAAACTGCTCCTGACCATCACTAGAGGACGCCACTGCCTGATGGTCCATAGCAGTGGGAGGGGAGGCTATAGACTACTTTGCACCTTCCCTCTTGTCATATTTTGCTAGCCATTTATATGCCTTCTCTCACTCTCTCACTTTGAACCCTCCAATCTCTCATACCTTGAGTAATACAACCCTCAAATATTTAGGGTCAGTAGTAAACTCCAGAAATTACTACCCCCAAAATGTCACACCTCTAATGACAGATGTCAATTAAAGATTTCTTATCAGATATTGCTACCCTCCCATATGCCTCCTTCTTTCAGTTTGAATACCCAGATCTCTGACACGATTGATTCCATTATTCCTTTAGGTTATTCACTGAGCATAAACTAAATAGACTTAACAATTAAACAAGCATGGTTTTAACTTGTAGCCTATACATTATAAATACAAGTATTTTTTCAGCTTTACTTGAAGAGTTCAGCTTTGATGCAGATCTATACTGAAAAAAAAATTCCACAAGTTGGCACGCGGAGGGGCACTTGTGTGGTGGGATTGGTAAAAGGTGTTTAAGTGTTTTTCTCCAAAAGCATCCCCCTGTCGACAGCTTTGCCACCAGCAACATCCATCCTCCTTCCCGGTTCGGCAGGGGGCCGTAGGCCACCCACAGGCTAGAGATGGCCCTGTCTCTGAGCACAATGGTGGAGAAGTGTTTCCCAATCCTAAAAAAGATAAACGTGCTGTTCTATCATGCCTCAGCTCAAAAAGGCTGCTGCTATCTCCTTAAATATTTCATATTTCACTTTATCATATCACTACTTAACTTTGTTGCACTAGGTTGTGCGCCTCGTGTGCGCCAATGGTGACTACATACTAAAAACATATCTTCTCAGAAAGGGAAAAGTAACATCACACCAGGGTTTACTGATTACAGGTAAAAAAATTTAACAGATTGTCCATATTCACCATGAAGGACATTCAGTACATTAGGTGAGGATAGGTTTACTTTATAGCTTATCTCAAATGAAAAAAAAATCCCCCATGCATTACCTTCTTTTGTCACAAGATGCTCTCAGTCTTCAACATTCTTTGATTATGGAGCTTCCTGCCTGACAGCTCAGACTGAAATCTACTTCCTCTTGTTATCTGTGGGCCTACAACAGATAATCTGTGAAGGTCCAACAAAGACCTAGAATGGTCCCTAAGGGCTTGTCCCCACAGTCGAATATGACCACGTGGTGGCTGCCTCCATTGTTTTCAATGGGGCTGCTTGTGATCGACAGCTGCTAGCAGCTCGCGGGACCACGCCGCCCTGTGGCCAGCTTCGTCTGTGGGGACAAGCCCTAAAGCTGGCCATAAAAGACTCGATGAAGAAACAGATTAGAGCAACACCGGGCTCATGGCACCCGATTTTGCTGTAATCTGTTTCTTCATTTGAGCCATGCACGGTTCCTTCGAGCAAGGAACTCGACCAAGTGGGTTTCCAGCATGTTGGAAAACCTTTGTCGAAATCCATAACTTTGAATAGGGACAGCGTGTCTCCATCCAATGTAATGGACAGCTGCACGGCACACAAGTGGCTGTGATCAGCTGCAGGGGGCGGGCCAGCACGTCTCTGTGCCAGGGGGGAGGGGGGGGCGTGCAGGTCTCTCTCTCTGCTTCTGGCTTCCGCCAGTCATAGGCTGGAGAGAAGCAGAGACCCGGGGAACCACGGGGAATTAATGTGCCCATGTCGGTCGATTGCACAGGAATCTACCCATGTATGCCCAGCCTAAGAGCATCCTTTTCTGGATGACAACATATTTAAATACATTCTATAAGAAGGCTGCATATCTAGGTGAAGTTTGGAGTCAGCACATAGTTTAGTGCTAAATGTGCCTGAACTAATATAGACCTGCCGAGCTCATCATCTTTGGTTTTCCATGAAAATATAGGTGTATGTGCTGTAGAAAACTGTATAAAAATACAGAAACTAGGAAGGAATATTTTAAGTTATTCTAGAAGGAAAGCTACAATAGAAAAGAGAAAATATAATACGTTTTTGCTTTAATGCAATAAAGTTACACTACATCGAAGCAAGCTGTCTATATATTATAAGTAAATTGGGCTCTCTGTTTATTCAAGATAATAGATATAGTTATTTAGTTAATAAACAATATGATTAGAGGAGCTGGGTAATGTATGTATATTTGTATGATGTGTTTTTTCATAGTTAAGGTGATTAGATAGCAGAATATATAAGTAATGATATGGCTGCAGAGGTAACTGTAGTATCATATTTACATGCTAATATTACAGAAGTGTGTCTAGAGAGTCAACAGTTAGGTGCTACTAACCTTCAGGTAATAACTATATATACAGTTTTCTGCAACACGTACACCTATATTTCCATAGAAAACCAAACATGATGAGCTCCACAGGTTTGACCCTATTTCAAAGTAAATGTAAAGCATATTTTTTCCAAATTAGAGTGACATTTTTTTTCTGGCTGTCTGACACTGGGGAGATTTCCAAACATAGAGTCAACAGGTAATGTGAGAAAACCTCTCAAAGTCCCAAACATCCTGGGAGCAATTGCTCTGCATTCCAGTAGACAAGCCAAAATGCCACAATGGAGATTGTAGCTGTATTAGCACTTGCAGTACCAATTCTCTGAACAAATGGACCAAACAGCTGGGGTAAATGATGTTATTTAGATATCATGAGTTCTGTGTTTACATTACCATCCTGCATCACAATAAAAACATTATGCTACACAGACTCATCCCTCCTCCAATATGTAAATAGGTGGGCATGGGTAAGTTGTTAGTCCCAGATTGTAAAATTTGTCTCTCCATAAGTTGGTTAGTGGGTTCGGAGAATGGGTACTGTGAGTGTGTGGAAACAAGCTAATGTTTCAGCCCTGCACACTCTGCTGAAACTATCTGGACTGAGCACTTATTTATTATTTTTTATATGTGACATTTTGTCATTCCCCCCACACCCTAATACACGTTTGTCTTTGTTCACAAGTACGGGTGTTTTGCTTTTATGGGCTTCACCCCGGAAAGTGGTGGGAGGGACTGCCTATGGCTCTGGCCTGACAGAGCCTCCAATGAGGGGAACTCTTCGGAAGACCCCAACGGTCCCTAGTACTCGGGAGACAGGACTCCGTTCATGGTCCCCTGGGGTACAGGAATTTAGGTCAAGGGGCTTCGGCTCCTTGGACTAAGTAACGTAACCCCTTTTGGAGCAGGGCAAATGAAGACACCCGTGTTTTTTGTGTGGTTTACTTTTGTGCACTCACACCAGGTGTTGTAGTATCACGAATAGTGTGTGCTCGACACACCGAGGGTGCTTCGATAAAAAAAAGTATGAATACTGCATGGTCCAGCCGTGCCTACTTTGCTGGAACATGCTGTTTATTCACTTAATATGCAGATTGTCTCCAAAACTATGGGGTGCATCTTATGGTCAAGTGCGCCTTAAAGTGCAAACAATGCCCTACATATATGACACCGACAAATGTTTTTCTACATAATGAACAAAAATAAGTAAGTTATTAAAGTAATTTAAAAAATATACATTAGGCTGACTGCATAAGTGTGCACATCCCATAAACGGAAACCTTGTAAAAGCACTCTTATTGGGTAGGAGTCAATATAGCACATATTCACTTGGAAATATGTGTCCAGTCTTTCTTGCCAAAGCACAGGGGTGTGGTCACATGGGTCTTCATATATGTCTGGATTTTAGATTAAGCATTATTATTGAACATTCCTACATTCTCTATTTCATTCTCTAATTGTATTTTTCCTTTATTAAGCCTATTCTAGCACCATGGGATGGGTCTCTCAATAAGGAGCAGACTGAGCTAACAGAGTAAGCACACATTTAGTGATTTATTTAGGCATTAGGCTTGAAGAATTTGCATATAGTTAAGGTTAGGTTTTGGGTAAAGTAGATGAATTGAATTTGCAAAGAACAGAATTTAATCTCTAACTCCTAGGGTGGGTGGCCATCATCCCAAAATACAATATGCAGGAAGGGCTGAAGAGGGGGTTGGCTAAGCGCCAATCACCATCTACAGCTGGGAATGTCCTCTGTAACACAGAGGCTGGGGGACTTTAAAGACCAACCACACCATACCATACCACAATGCATGACAATAAATGTGATCAAAGTAAAAATAAAAAATAGATTTAATAGTCCATAATATTAATCATGTATCCAATTAAGGTGCATCCTAGTGTTTTAGACAGTTGGCGTTTACAAGACGCTGCACGTTCAGATCGTCCACTGATGGAGAGCCTCAAACATTAGCCCAGATATACCACGAACCAAAAGATAATTAGGGGCACCCCAACGCACATTTTGTTCATATGGAACTTCCTCAGGGGGTGGGTGGTAGATGGGGCAGAGATGGAGTGATCTGCTGGTGGAGCGTAACGCGTCACTAGAGGATGTAGAATATAGCGGCTAACTTGATGGTGTCAGTGGGGCGTAGGCCGGGATAATAGAACGGGGAGCTCCCATTCACAGAAGCTCAGCCATGGTCACCATGAAAAATAGTAAATGGCGAGGTACCGTCTGTCATATAACAGGTAAAATAGTAGGTAGAAGGTCCATAGGTAGGGTTGTATTCTGTATAGAGAGGTTCCCTCCCGTGGTCAATAATGCGTCCCGGTTAGCTCCTAATTATCTTTTGGTTCGTGGTATATCTGAGCTAATGTTTGAGGCTTTCCATCAGTGGACGATCTGAACGTGCAGCGTCTTGTAAACGCCAACTGTCTAAAACACTAGGATGCACCTTAATTGGATACATGATTAATATTATGGACTATTAAATCGATTTTTCATTTTTACTTTGATCATGCATTGTGGTATGGTGTGGTTGGTCTTTAAAGTCCCCCAGCCTCTGTGTTACAGAGGACATTCCCAGCTGTAGATGGTGATTGGCGCTTAGCCAACCCCCTCTTCAGCCCCTCCTGCATAGATGAATTGAATTATTAACCACTTAATTTAGAGTTTAGGTTGGGTACAAGGCTAGATTTACACTTGTTCCGGAGAAACGGCCAGTCCCGAGCGCCTGCAAACTTGTGGAGTTGCTAAAGCTTAAGCTCAATGTCGCATCCGCTGTCGGCTGTGTTAACATGTCGTTCTTTGAACTACAGTATAAATGAGCTCTTAAGGTGGCCAAACACGGATTGATTTTCTGTTCCATCGATGAGCGATCAATCGCCATGTGTGATAATGATAATTGAAAGAAAAATACCTTACTTCAAGCAGGATCAATCTATACCACTCAAAAAAGGTCGATCAAAATGGGAACGGTCCGTAAATCCTGGTCGATCGTGAAGTTGAGAGAGACACACAGGATTGGCTGCAGAGCCCCCCTCCTTCTTCCCCCCTGCACTAGCAGCTGGGCTTAGCTCTGCCCCCTTGTGGGGGGGTATCTTGTGTGTTTTTCTCAGCTGCCTATCAGCAGCTTTTAGATTGTGTTTTGATGTATCTTCGACTCACAACACTGGGTGTAGCAGGTCCCCATCGAAAGGGAATTACCGTTCATTGATCCACAATCGAGTGCAGTGTGGTGGTCAATCGAACGGGTCAATCGAATGGCAAATGGCTAACTTTAGGGTAACAACTTAGCTTATGGGTTACATTAGGTGTGAGAAATGATTTCTCTTTTGGAAATGCAGATATTGACTTGGGCTGCCCAGCGTGTGCCCGGCAGAAGCCAGAAGCAGAGAGAGAGAGAGACCCGCACTCCCCCCCCTCGCAGAGAGACGTGCTGGCCCCGCCCCCTGCAGCTAGCTGATCACAGACCAAGCTCTTCCCAAGTCAATATCTGCATTACCAAAATAGAAATCTGTCATTTCTCACACCTAATGTAACCCATAAGCTAAGTTGTTACCCTAAAGTTAGCCATACATGGGTCGACATCCATTCATTTGACCCGTTCGATTGACTGATGTTCCCAACCAAAGTAATGGCCAGCACGCAAAGGGTGCCTGCAGTTTCTCTGATGACTTTATCATGCTTCAGTCAGTCCCTCATCTATTCAGGGAGGATTGCTACATGTATGGGCACCTTTAGAATGAATAACTGCACAATTATTTCAGCTAAAGAGGTAGGTGATGGTCTAAATAAAATCTCTTTCACTGCTAGTTAATATGTAAAGCAGTGGTGGCCAACTAAATTGATAAGGAGGGCCACAAGTGCGGCCCTCAGCATCACTAAAGGGCCACACATAACAATACCAGAAGCATTTTAGGAAGAAATTACAGCATACATAGCTAGAAAACTTGTTTTAAATAATACTTCAAGCAACTTTGTAGTAAAGGTTTTGTGCCACAATATATATAATTATATTATACAATCACCCCCCCCCCCATTCATTGATGGAATAGTGCCCCGCCAACAGTAGAGGAGGAGAGGAGCTCAGGTGCCTGGGTCACTGATTGGCTTTTACGCAAGCCTATCAACTATCAAGTAAGTTTATCTCTAAGAAGATCCCGGACAAGGACCTGTCAGCGGGGGATCGGGGACAGGCGAGTTCCTATGCATTAACAGCTAGGTTTCAGGGGCCACAGGGGGAAGGTCACCAAAGAATGCGCAAAAGGCCGCATGTGACTCCCGGGCTGCAGGTTGGGCACCTAGGTTGTAAATGGTTTCAAGTCTATTGTGTGGAATAAGTACACTTTAAATCACAGCCATTTACATCAGAAAAGAGCATGGGTATTTATGAGGCTATAAAACATCATTTGCTTTGTTGTCATTTTGCTTTGTTACATGAGTGATGTAGAAACTCCTGACTTTATGCTTTTGGAAAGTGAGGAAAGTATCATTTTAGTGGGAATGACCAAAATCATGGAAGAAGGCGCACAGTGAAATAAACCAGCATGCCTCTATACGCCGACAATAACAATCCTTACTCTGTAGGAATTCGTTTACTCATCATTCCATCCCCATTATAGTATGTTCTACCAGCCAGATTTGTTCTTTTTTAGGATATATGGTACAAAGTTCAATCCAAACAAAGTTTTAAGTAAGCATAGGCTTCAGTATGTATATCCATATGATTCACCATTGGAAAAACTTAAAGGGAACCTGTCTTTAGGAGACTTAAAGGGAGAGAGCTCCCTCCTCAATTAGGCTTCTAAGTGTAATGGGGTGGTCCCTGTTGTTTTTGGCATTTTAAAGGATGAAGGGAAATCCAATATATCAATGAAACATTGATCAAGACCCGTGATGGCAAACCTATGGCATTGTGCCCAAAATTGTACGTCGAGACATCTCTGTTGGCGGAGAGAGATGTGCATCAGTGTGTCTGCAGTCTCTCTCTGATTGGTGGGGAGGGTAGGTGATTTTCTCCACTCTGGTGAAATGTAAACATGGGACAGCACCATCTTGTGGCCATACTAATAATTTACCTGGAAATTTGAGGTATTAGTCTATTTTTGTTTTTTTTTATTGACTTGTTGACTGTTGATATCAGAAAGAAACAATAAAAGTTGTTTATTGATGGACACTTGTGTTCCTTAACTGTGTCTGTGATGACGACAACTCGACTACGACAGCATCATAAAAAGTACTGTCACGGTCTTGAAACTGGCTGTTCATGAAGATACAGCAGTGACACTGCTCCTTACTTTTTTTCTCATTCTTAAAATTTTTAACAATTTTAGCGCCATTTCACACTGTCGTTAGGCTGCATTGACGAGCTAGCAGTTACCGCGTCCGTTACTGCCAAAAAATCTGCATCTCCCATTGTTTAAACTAAAACCTCAGTATTTCGGTTAAATTGTCGCATTGGCACTTTAAGGTAAAAGAATGGGCGATGTGTTTTTATTGGGCACTTAAAAAGGTTTGCCCTCACTGATCTAGACTTTCTTTTTTTTAATAGATTGAAATATATTGACAATATTTTGGAGCCATTCCAGGTTCCATGCAGCAGCGTGTTGATGTCAAAGTGCTGCTGTCAGCTCAGCCGATGCTTTGCATGGAGACCCTGCAGTCTCCATGCAAAGCAATGGACATCAACCGTGGTTTACAGTCATGTCCGATATCCCTGTTTTCCCGTTGAAAAACAGGGATGGCCGCATATGATATGGGCAAGATAGATGGTTGTGATCGCGCATGGTGCATCCATCTTGCCCATATCTACACGTGTTTTTCCAGCTTTAGACTTTAATGTATAACTTACCTTCTGCTGTTTGTGTACCTATTGCACAGTGTTTAAGTCGCTTGGCCTTTTATTCAACTCTATACTCTCACATGAGGAAAGTTTTTCATAACTTCATGAAACATGTCTTGTTTTGTTACATGTGCTAATGCACCTAATCTTAAGGCAAATCTCATTGTCTCTGTAATAATTCATAATTTTCATAGATAAATCAAACATGTGTCATATTTGTTTAATTACTGTGTTACTCGGTATAGGCTTGGTCACTAGATGGACCTGTAGCTTTAAAGCCAGCAGGGCAAGTAATCCACATAGCTGCTGGGTAACCCATACTTATCCCATCTTTCTGTCCTCTAACTGCACTCACATGACCTTCCAAATTATAGCTCTAAGATCTCTGTTGACTTCCAAAGGTTTCCTAGCACCTACCACACTGTACTGGCAGATCCTGTTGTCAACATCGTAACTGCATTGAGCTCAGCGGTAAAAATAAATCCTTACTCCATATGGTCTCTCTCACCCGGTGCTGCAGTATATTCCTATGGACTTCATCAGTAAACAATTCCAAACTGAAGTATCCGTTAGTGTTGAGCTTGAATATTCGAACTGCAAATATTTCTGATGAATATCGGCTATTTAAGGATTTGCTAATTATGTGAATATGGCGGCAGATATTCGCAATTTCGAATATTTGATATATTATGCACTGACAAGCTGGATGCAATGCATTGCGATAATAAATAACACACATGACCATTCCATTTTAAAGGTTTTCGTATTCATGAAAATCAACTCGAAGATTCCCTGTGCCAGTGGTTCCCAAACTGGAGGGCGTGAAGATATTCCAGGGGGGCGCAGGCCTGCACTTTTAACCTGTGTTTGAATAGGGAGGGGGGATCGATTATGTTCCTGAATAGAAAAGGGGGGCCCTGCAAGGAAAAGTTTAGGAACCATTGCCCTATGCCACTCATCACTAGTCTTCATCTTCAAAGTGCAGAAAGCGACAGTCAACACTGAAAAACAGCGTGCACTGACAGCACACTGACATCTGATCAGTAGTCATGGGTCATTTTACTTCACACATCCACAACGCTTTCATAAACAGTAATAAAATAAATTCTAAATGCGCTTCACATACATCGTAGACCAGAATGTTCTACCCCCCCCCCAGACACCTTTTGATCACTCCATACAATTTTTTTTAGATCTACCAACAACTATGTAGTGCTGGGTCCTCCCTGATAGAATACATAGTGATTGAAAGGAATATGTCACTGCTATGTAGTGCTGGGTCCTCCCTGATAGAATACATAGTGATTGGAAGGTTTAGGTCCTCATATTACATGGTTTTGGTAGATGAAAAGTTGATTGTACAGAAATTGTATGGTAAGATTGTAAGGTGTATGGAGGGCATTAGTCTATTAAATGTTTGTCCCTGGAAATGTCCCTGGTGTTCAAGGCTGAGCAGCTGTGTCATGAAACTCCTAGATTTCTGCATGATACTTCTATTCCTATCCACCCTATCATTCTTTATTATTTCTTAGAGAGCAACAATACCTATATATTGAGAAAGAGCGAAATCGAGCGATCACCATGGTCCATATATGTTATCTATATAAAGAAATCCCATGTGGATATCCATCTTTATGGTCTTTAACCGCAAATTAGCACAGCTGGAGTATATATTTATATATATATATATATATATATATATATATATCTTCTATAAAGGTGATCATTGGAGACAGTGTTCCCATGACACAAGCATAACATCAGTATATACATATGATATAATCTGGTCATATATAGGTCTCTGTGGCCCCCAAAAAGTTCTCACAGCAGCAGTATAATAATAATAATAATAGATACTTATTATATAAACATATATCATATGGTTTTACATAGGTCATAGATCCTATGAAATAATAATGATGATGATATACTTAGAATTAAATTATATAAAACAATAGTATAATAATATATACTGATTTATTAAACATATATAATGAGTGTTTTATGTAGATGACTATACCACCAGCTACAATCTTCCCATGACATAAGTACATCAGCACAGTACAAATAATAATAACAAATCATAATAATATGTCATACATTGTATAACACTAAACATATATAATGTGGGATTTATATAGGTGACTATAACAACCAGCTACAATCTTCCCATGACATAAGTACGTCAGCATATTACAAACAATAATAATAATGTGTCATAACATAAATAGTATAATACTAAACATATATCATGTGCTTTTATATAGGTCATTATGGCCCCAATGATTAGAAAATAATAATAATAAAGATGATATACTAGAATTAAATTATATATAAAAAATATTATAATAATATATACTGATGTATTAAAATATATAATGAGAGTTTTTTTTTATAGGTGACTATACCACCAGCTACAATCTTCCCATGACACAAGTACATCAGCATAGTACAAATAATAATAATATTAATAATAATAATAATAATAATAATAATAATAATAATAATAACAAATAGTATAAGACGAAACATATACAATGTGGGTTTTATATAGGCCACTATACCACCAGCTACAAACTTCCCATGACACAAGTACATCAGCATAGTACAAATAATAATAATATTAATAATAATATTAAAAATAATAATAATAATAACAAATAGTATAAGACGAAACATATATAATGTAGGTTTTATATAGGCCACTATACCACCAGCGACATAAATACATCCGCATAGTACAAACAATAATAATAATAATAATAAATAGTATAACACTAATCATTTATAATGTGGGTTTTATATAGGTCACCATGACCACCAGTGATACATAGTATAATACTAGACATATATACTGTGGTTTCCTATGCCCTGGTGACATGTGTAGATCCTCAGTGTTTTCCTATGTTGGCAGCTGTGCCCTGGCAGGCAGCACTGAGCCAGCCCTCTCACCCACGTCTGTGCTGCATTGTAGCTGCTGCCCATATTGTGTTACATAGAGATGACAAGCTGTGGTGTTGGCACTGCTGGGTGCTGTGTATCGCCTATGTATTATGGTGCGGTGTGAAGTGACTCGTACCTGGTGCACAGGACCGTTGTGCGATCCGCAGCCGTGGAAAGTTTGGCAGTCCATCGCCTGTTGCGGATTATTCGTGTGGCAGTCCATCGCCTGTTGCGGATTATTCGCGCGGCACTGACACTCGTGTAGAGGAGTGATGAAGGAGGGTCATGCCTGGGACTGCTGTCAGTCTTAGTACATAGGCAATATTGGGCGATCAGCTGCTACCCACCACACTACTCCTCACCCAGGAGATGCGCTCCACATTCCATATCAGCACTCCTCTCCCCAATCACACAGGACTTGGTCTTTACAGAAAAAAGAGAACCACAACAAAACTTGACAGAGCAGTGTTAATTCAATTTGGAGGCCACTCCCTCATCTCTCATGGCTTGCCTAGATCATAAAACCAGAGGCAAGGTCACCAGGCAACCACATTTCACGTCATAGTGGTAATAAAGTCAGCAGCTCCTGTCCAATGTATCCCTACCTGCAGCTCTCTTATCTGACACAGGGAAGTCTGCATGGCATGTGTATGTGTGTAATGTTTATGGCTGTGGAGGTGTGCCTGGGGTGGACTGTGACCCCACAACCCTGGGAGATATATCCCAGACTCTGGACTACATCTATATAAGTTAATGTATATAGAGACATCACAGGGAAATGAAATGTCTTCTAAGAAGACAATCATTCTCTGTGTACTTCTGGAAGGAAACTCTTCATCTGGATACACACTTATAGATATGGGCCAGATCGATGGGTGCTTCGAGCGCCGTGCACGCTCATGGTCATCTATCTGGCCCATATCATATGCGGCTATCCCTGTTTCAAGCGGGACCAATCAATCGCACTGGAAAACAGGGATATTGGACATAAATCAAGGCTGATGTCTATTGCATGGGGCTCCTCCCATATCTGACAGCAGCGCGATTATGTCATCACGCTGCTGCAGGGAACCTCAAATGGCGTGTGTTCCCTGCTTTAGATCTCAGTCAGATATCTTTAAGATCTACCAACAACTATGTAGTATAGGCTCCTCTGCCACTGAACACATTAGACTTGATGGTTTAGAAAGTCCCTCATATTACATGGTTTTGGTAAAACAATCTGACAGAGAAATCTATAGGTGTATGGGGGCCCTAAAGCTAGCCATACACAGGTCGATTTTTAATAGATTAGAGCACAATTGAGCAATGGGCGCGTTCACCGAACTCGGTTGGGCTCTAATCTATTAACAAATCTAGCAGTGGATGCATGACTTCGAGCGTGATCAATCGATCCCACTGGATGACAGGTCTGTCGAGCAGGTAACAGACATGTCCGTAAATCCTGCTTCAAAGAATTGACCGGGAACCTGAAATGGTGCTTCTTGATTCCCATTAAATTGACGGGTGCCTGAGCACAGTGTGGTGACTTCCTTGTGAATTGGTGATCAATCAATCAAAGTTGACCTGTGTACGTCTAGCTTTAAGGTGTTCATTCACGTACCAACTGGTGTTCGATAGATGGCTCGTTTGAGCACCGGTCGAGACGTGGATGGACACCTTAAAGCTAGCCATACACTGGTCAACTTTTGCTTGATCACCAATTCGATCACCGTGTGTGTTGTGTGAATGGCAATCGATCGCCGGCCATCAATGGTACTACCACACAGTGTAATCGGTTTGTGTACAATAGATTTATGTTTGCACATGTGCATTGCTATCATTCATATAACAATTGTTCGCATTACGATCATAATACGAACGTATTATGTGCTACACATGTGCTCCATAGTACGATCGTAAATCAATCAATATATCTAGATATCCCATCAGATAGTTGTATGATCAACAAAAATTTGCCAACATTTCTGTTCGTTTTGTGATGGCTTCTATGATCAATCACTTTTGGTCGATCATACCAGGTGGGCAGGAAGCAATTTCCGTTTAATCAACTTAAAAATCCAGGTTATCCTAAACACCCTGCTGCAGGCGGTTTTGTAGACACTGCGCAAGTGTATAGAAGAAACAAGTGTGAAACTCCGGATTTGTGCTGGAAACGGTTTTGGTTCAAATGACCAAAATGAAAGAGGAGTGACCATGTGGTTAAAGAATATCAATCGATGGTACCATTTTTGGATGGTACACACCTTTATCTTCATAAGCAGCAGTGGCGGGTTTCGGCATGGGTAATCTGAGTTGTTGCCCAGGGGGGCAGTGACAGAGATGCTTTCCTTGAGGAGGGCGGATGCTTGTACGGTGACCACAGAATATTCAAGTCGCTTATTTTTATTGTGAATATCGGCACTTTGAGAATTTGCAAGGATCTTGAATATAGAACTATATCTTCGAAACCGCGAATATTCCAGCTTTTTTAAATCAGTTCCCAAACCACCTTTCATTGCGTTTGCAATATGCGCATGTACAAGTGCCCATTTTTGCAATAAAGTTAATTATGACTGGAGATCACAAATTTATTGCGAATATTGGGTAAAAAATTTGTAATATTTAGCAAATATGAATATTGCCTGTACTGCTCATCAATATTTATTACCAGAAGGCAGAAAACATAGATAAAAGCTGTGAATTTTTGTAACACTAATATCCTAACAATATTGTATTCAAAATAAATAAGACTACCTTATACCCCCCCCCCCCCTTTTTCTCTTTTTTTCTTCTTCAATTCTTTGTATGTACTTACTTTGTATTTTTCTGTATATGCAAAACTTTCATAATAATGTATTGAACCACAAAATAAATAGGACTTAAGCCCCCATACATGGGTCGATGCCCTTGCAATCGAGGAGCCCTCGAACACAGCGCGATGACGTCTTTGCGCTGTGCTTGAGCTTCCTCGGTTGAACAGGTAATCAAGGAGCAGCGTTTCAGCGCCCTCGATCCCGTTCGAAGCTTTAGATGGTGACCCTCGGTCCCCTTCCAAATGAATTGAAATCGATTACTTGTTGGTTCCCTTTTCGAATGAGTTTCTTTGATTGATTTTGCTTGAAACTGGTGCCCATACAATTTTTTTATCAATTTAAGCACATGGGCGGCGATCGATGGTGCTCGAATCTATACAAAAATCGAGCCATGTATGCCTAGCGTAAGGCTGAGGCTCCACTTGGGCAGTTTAGGAGAGGCTTGGGCTATCATTGTCTCCACAGGTGAGGTTTTCAAAACCTCGCCACAACAGTGTCTGAAATGTGTCTATTGAAAACAACCAGGCCAAATGCACAGTTTTAGTCCATTAAAATCAATGGCCTGAAAAAAAACGCCAAAAACCCATTGGTAACAGCACATGTGTTTTCTGGCCGCAGCATTGTAGCCTCAGCCTAAAAGATCATGGCGACTTCTTGTTGCATCCTGACTATGCCATCCATTAGAGTAAAGGCCCCCATACATGTAACGAGCCGTGGCCAATTTTTCCGCCGACCGCCGTGCGTGCGCGCTCGCCGCGTCGGTTAGCAGCAAAATTGGCCGCGGATCGTGGATGCCCACATGCTTGGTGGCCCAGAGAGCGGACATGTCCATAAATCTCTGGCCGATGCCATTAGTTTTAATGGGGACCAGCGTCATAAGGAAGAAATTAGTCATCAGTAAGGTGATAGATTCTCCAGGTCACCTCTGTCTGCCACCAATGAAAGTTAGTAGAGTCATCATAACCCGGGGGAAGGATCGGTTATGTAGCATAGTAGCCAAAGGGTGTGGGGGATTATTTTAGGAGTGCTGTAAAATAGGATTTACAAAGATTTAGAGGGTGGAGGGTTGCAGAGGAGAGTGTCAATCGCATTAAGCAGGGAACACACGGCTCGATAGTGGAGCCGTTCGAGGTTCCCTGCAGCAGCGTAATGACGTCAGATATCAGAGGAGCCGCAGAGACAGGTCTGCTGTATCTCTCCAGGTCAGCTGATGCTTTGCATGAAGACCAAGCAACGGACATCGACCGTGGTTTACGGTCATGTCAGATATCCCTGAAAACAGTGATGGCCGCATATGATATGGGCCACATATATGACCGTGAGCATGCACGATGCTCGATGCGGCCATCGATCTGGCACATATCTGCATGTGTGTACCCAGCTTTAAGAGCTGCCATGTATACTTCTAGACTAACCCTCAAAGTGGGGTAGGATAGGACATGGTAGGCTGGCAAAGGGGCTAAAGAAGTTGTGGAAGTCCCCAAACTTTTCTTATATTTTGTTGAATTAGAACAGATTTGGAAACCCAATGCCAAACATGTTAGAGTGGTTTTCAAGTTGATTTACCTAATTAACTGAATGATTCACTTAGTAAGGTAAAGCTGTATTCAATCATATCTAAAATTTTGCAAAGGATTTGGCATGGATTGGATACCACCATTCTATTTCACTAAATGGAATATTCACTAAACAGGCAACTGTTATTAGGCAAAAAAAATATTTTTACACCTTTCTCCTTTCTTAAGAATGCTTAATTCATTAACTGGAAAACATAACATGAAGAGTTTACATTTTATAAAGAAATCACTATTCTTGTTATACCTTTGCTCAAATTAAAGAAAAAAAAAAACTAGTTTATTGGGACATCATCTCCAATTTTGGGCCTGTATTCTTAAATTAGTCAACCCCATATTGTACAAAATGACTACTGCGAATACTGCATGTTTATACCAATAACATTCTTTTCATTGACCATTTAGTAGACATCAGCTACCAAGCATGTAGTATAATGACATTATTTTGGATCCATATACCATTTCCATACATATTGTGGGGGTTCAGCTCAAATGGGTGCTCTCAAACCATCAGCCCACACGATTGTCATCCTTTTAGGGCTCCTGCTCACGTTTATTGGAGCACACAGTCCAAAACAGCATGTACCCTTGCAGGGGTTGATATCCACAAAACAAAAAGTCCTTGAAGATGCTAAAGGCCCCCACACACATATCGAGTGGGGACCGACAGATGCTCACAGCATCGACGGGCACCCTTTGTGTTCCGGACATTAGTTTGGACGGGAACGCCTCTCCCCATTGAAATAATAGCATCAGCCAGAGATTTACACACGTCTGTTCTCTGGCTGACCGAGCTTTGGGGCGACAGGGATCTGTCGCCCCATGTGGCCAGATGTTTGCCACGGCTGCGGATTTTGCCGCATATCGGTTGGCAGCAAAATTGGCCGACCCTCGTTGTGTGTGTGGGGACCTTAAGCCTCCTGGCTTCGCACCATCCAACATAAACATTTACCCTGGGCTCAGCTTCCCAGCAGGAATAGGCCTGGGCCTCACACTCTCTGTGAGCCCCCTGTTTCCACCACTCCAGTAGACACAAGTCTATGCCCCACACTCCTTGTGTGCCCCCTGTCTACTCTCAGAAGCCTACGGTCTCCTACTTGTTCTAAACCCCCAACACACTGGACTCTGCAGATATTTGGAGTCACACCCAGCTCCAATCACGTGCAACCAGGTGTTAACTCTATGTGTACCTAGGGAAATAGGGAGGTCCACCCACTTCCATCCTTCCTATCCCAGAGTCCGGGGGCCTTTTAAAAAAAAACACTCAGCAAACTTAAGTTGCTGGGCAATAACATCCCGGACTCCTTCCAGGACACCACCTAATGGTCCATTCTCACGGTGACAGATGATCTGTCACAATATTCATATGTTTGGCCTACAGCCCTTAATCTCCATGTACATGTTGTTAATATAATGTAAAGCTTGCAGTGGTTCAGTCAATAGTTAGAACATACTTTTCAGTTTTCCAGGGGCTTAAGGCCATAGAGAAGAGCATTTCATTTGTTCATTAGCAGTGACAAGCATCTTTTTTTGGTCTTCCTATTGTGTGGAAAAGTGTAAGGGCTGGAGTTAGGAGTTTTTCTGTTGTGTTAATACAGGGAGTGCAGAATTATTAGGCAAGTGGTATTTTTGAGGAATAATTTTAT
>CM070034.1:141997473-142010372 GCA_036250615.1 Ptychadena robeensis
TCAAAATTTACCATCCAGTCCAATCAAAAAACGACTGAATTTTCACTCAATTTTGATCGGTCTAAGTCGATTTAACCAGGTGGGCAAAACTCAATTCTCAATCAATCGATTAAAAAATTTATAGTTTTAAGTCGATTGATTGAAAATCTGACCCGTGTATGGGCTGCTTAATTCTGACAAACTCAAAGAAGTGATTATGAAAGAATGGGTTGTTATCAGTCAGGATTTGGCCCAAATGTTGATTGAGAGCATGTCCAGTCGAATTGCAGAGGTCCGGAAAAAGGGACGACACTGCAAATACTGACTCTTTGCTTAAATATCATGTGAAAGCCTCTGAAACATATGAAGTGCTTATAATTATATTTCAGTACATCACAGAAACAACTGCAACAAAGATCTAAAAGCAGTTTAGCAGCAAACTTTGTGAAAACAAATCATTCTCAAAACTTTTGGCCAGGTGCTTGACATTGTTTTCTTTTTTTTTTTTTTTTTTGGTTATGTATAAATTCAATAAACTTTTATTAGGAAAAAAAGAACTTTCATGATATGCTGTAGTGTCAATGGACTGGACGTGGAAGCATGTAGGAGAGAGCAAGATCCAAATTACTAACAATCCCCACAGGGCAAACTTCATTTCATAACTAATATAGTTTTAATGACACAAAGTCTTAAGACGAGTTAATTTCCGCAACAAATAGCATCAGCTCTGTGTTACAGATAAATGTATGTATTGTTTACAGACTTGTCACATTATTTGTTTCGAAGAATTTTCCTGGAAATTGTGTTAAATTCTCCTTTTGCCCAGAGCAGAGTTCTCAGCATATCAGAGGAACTATTATGATGCTTTTTATCTTTGTTTCAATTTACACTCTCTGCACATCTGCATGCATGTCACTTCTCCAGGTAGCCCAAAAGGATTGAGAAAGAATCGTTGATAGAAGTTTTTGTGTAAAATATGAGCTTCAGCTTTTGAAATATTTAAGCTGTTTCTGAAAAGTAGTTAAAGTTAGGTCGGTAAATATTAATAAAGCATCTGCTCAACTAAAATGGTAGGCCAATTTTTTTTAATGTTTATTATTCCTATAATAATATACTTAACCTCCCTGGCATCCCCATTATTTCAGTAAACCTCTTCCTAAAGCGGTACAAAAAAGTGATTATCATGTATCTGTGTAGGTTCTCATTCATCCAGGTCATTGTATATCTGTAGTGTTTCATTTCAATCAACTGGATTTGCCGTATTTATTTCTTGAATACATTTTGCAAGTCTTCTGACTGACTTTCTCAATTTAGAGTGACTGTGCTCGATCTTGCTGGAAATATATACTCTGGGGTATAGCTCAAATCTACATACTGTTTATACTCAATGGGCTGAAAAATCTCCCCTGGGCTTATACTCGAGTCAGGTGTCAGAGTCAGGGTCCACTCACCTGTCCCAGGTTGCAGTTCCCTGAATTGCAGGCCCTGGAGCTTCGACAGCCTCTATAATGCTCTGTGTTTCCGACACCAGCAGATGTAATGTAAACAAATGGCTCCACACTGCCATCTGGTGGCTGGTTACTGGTGTAATATTGTTACTGGAGAAGACATTTCATGGAAATTCAAATAGAACACTACACTACTTATTATTCAAAAATGAAAATAAGTTTTCATTCCATGTATTGGTCCCAATAATAATAATAAGACTTTTTAAATGGAAATATATTTTCATGTTTGAACATAAGAATTGCCTTGAAAACCCATCCTGTAATAACAATTAACCTGTGTTCTCTTAACCTTATTGAGGGTGTGGCAATTGTGCTTTCCCTATTTTTTTGTCATTTAGAAAACTCCACTATCCGACTTTGCATTTCCCACCCTCGGCTTATACTCGAGTCAATACGTTTTTACGGTTTTTGTAGATACATTTATGTACCTTAGCTTATACTTGGGTCGGCTTATACTCAACTATATATGTTAACCTGTTAACCAGCATGAGGCCTAAGCCTCATCGAGGTAGATGTAACTACATAAGCATGATTGGAGGTGTTATTAACCCGTCCAGTCGTGAGAGGTGCTAAAATGGCATGGTATGTGGCAACGTAATACATTGGCAGAAAACCAACCTACATGGACCAGTACCTGCTGTTTGACTCCCACCATCCTCTTCATCACAAGCTGGATGTCATCAAAACCCTCCACCATATAGCAGAGAAGATCCACACCAGCACAGAGGCTAAGATAAAGGAGCTCAAACATCTTGAAGGAGCCCTTGAAACATGTGGTTAGCCAAACTGGGCCGTTGTCAAAACTGGGAGTAGCAAAAGGAATAATACCAAGACTATAGGAAAAGTTGGTGTTGGTGAGTGACTGAAAGACACCTACCCACACAATATGTGCAATCTTTTTTCTCAATTGGATTGACCAGAAATTATGGCAATGAAGCATAAATTTCATTGTGAGTTTTGATTTGATATGTTGAGAAGTTGCAGTCAATTGTACATGGAACGTGCACACAAACCTTTATGTACGTAACTGCAAAGTAGTTGAATTTGAGGAATCAGATTTGTGTCAGTTTACATCCAGATCACTTAAGGGGTTAAACTGTGTGCAGCAGTGTGAAGGCGGCACCGCCCCTTACAGTGCACTAGGTGAACTACATGTACCAGGGTGAATCTGGGGTCACCTTTCTGGCATCCTCCAGAATCTTCTCCCACAATCTCACCTCCTGGATCTCTGCAGACTGTTTCTCTCTACTGCAAATTACTCCGCTAGGCCCTCCATCACAGCCGCGCCTCCCTGCTAGTCAGGGAGACCACTAGGGATAATTCACTCACTATGGTCTTGTGGCCAGACTTCCTTGTCCTCCATCACAACATACACTGCCCTTCCATCTATGGGAGCAGCTAGGAACAGCCGAACTACTGCTTTGCAGCCGGACCTGAGCAGCTCTGTCAACGCAGTCTCTATCACCAGTTAAAAGGGCAGTGTCCCCATCGCAGATCGTTGCACACATCTCAATACAGTCTCCCCACACAATGTCTTTGGTGTAAGATCCGGTACCCATTAATTTGACAGCAATGAAGTCTATGCCATTGCCATGCCAGCCATTTGGGAGCAACCGCTGCCATTCCTTTCAGTCTCTGGCCTAGCCCACTTCCAACCCGGTGACACACAACTGGGCTAGGGTACCCTTGCCCCAAAATAGGGGATGTCATTGATTACATATCGGCTAATCCAGTATCTCCAGTCCCGCAGACACATGTGTCTGCCTCCCACAAGGACCAAAAGTGCTCCTCCAGGAGAAGACATAGTCCCACCCTTAACTTATCCCCAGGGTGGGCACTCTGATATGGAATGTCATGGTTACATCAGATGAAATCTTCTGAAATGTTCTTAACCTTTACAGTAGCAAAGCACTAACACTTTCTCTGCACAACAACAGTGTCACATTAAATTCTCCTACAACGTCTCAGCAGAGCACACTTAACTCTTTATGCTCACAACCCTGGTAACCCATACACATAATACACAATCCACTTCCCTATAGTTTATTTAACTTTTCTATTTACCTAAACATCTAAACAACTATTAACCTTTTTCAAACTGGCTCTAACTTTATATCTGCACTTGCATGTGGGAACTAAATAAAAAATTGACAGCTGAAGCTCCCAGCATGGCATGCGCATGCAAACATGTACCTGTGCTCTCTATTATCACCGCAGCATGTGGATGCAGAGGGGGTTCTCTGATCCATTCCGGGTTTTTATTTCCACCTAATTACAATATTTATATTGAAACAGCACTGTTTTTTAATACTATTTAATTCATTTAGAGATTTAAAGGTGGCAACTAACTGTTAAAAAAAATTGTATAATAAAGCAATTTGTGATTTTGCACTTCAATAATGACTCCTTTTTACCTTTTCCTTTTTCTCTTTTTCTCTTTTTCTCTTTTTATTATATTAATATTTATTCCCACCTACTGCAACTACAGAAGGACCTATGAGTATACCCCTGGTACTGGCAATCCATCACGATGTGATTATTCTCATTTTGTCACTGACCTTTGATTGGAACTTACACCCATCTTCAGTCAAGTGTGACCATGTTGCATTATATAATCATATGTATTGATATTGTGTATGGCAAGTTTAGTGGGATGAATAGAAATGGAAGGCAGCCTAATGTATTCGGAAGGATGACATCACCGAGAGAGCAGACACACTTATTATGGTAGTACACATGCTTTTTCATGGAGAAACAAGACACCCCTTTGTCAGAAATGATATGAGGATAGGATTGTTTCCTTCCAAACATTATTGTGCTGCCAGATGTTTCTGCCTCAATAACTCACAGTACGAACTCACGTGAAGGAACCTCTCTATGTATGTACCGTAGTGGCTGGACTGTGAAAAAAACAGCCTTAAAAATAAACATATTGCTTAAAAAATAATATTACAATCACTACATACTGCAAACATATAAGAAAGAAGAACGGTTCAATTTTCTTTATTTACATAGGAAGCGATAAGAACAATTTAATAGAAAATTTAAAATATATTATGTGTGATATACCATATTTTTTGGACTATAAGATGCACCGGACCATAAGACGAACACAGTTTTTAGGGCAGGAAAACCAGAAAAAAAGATGTAATAAGTTTTCACATCAATTGGGTTAATGCAATAAATTCAATGAATGCAATATTCAATTCAGCCAGTAGGTGTCACTAGCAGCAGTACACTCTCAGCCCAGCATCCTACTTCACACTGATCGGGGGGAGGAAGAGGGGGGCAGACATCTGCAGTCTTCTCCCTCTCCTCTGCTCTGCCGATGAGCTGTTCCTTTCCCTCCAGTCAAGCCAAAAGGCCACTGCCAGAAGGGAGATTTCTGCTGTATTAGCACTAGCTGTACCCATTCTCTGAACACACTGACCAACCAGCTGGGTAAATTGAGGCTATTTATTTAGATAGCATGAGTTGTGTATTCACATTACCATACACCCATATGTAAAAAGCTGCTCATGGGTAAGTTGTTAGTGCCAGATGGAATGGAGGAATATATAGGGAATACTGCATGGACCAGACCTGCCTACTTTTTTGTAACATGCTCTATCACTTTATATGTGAATGGCTGTTTCTCTGACTTTTCTCTCCAAATCTTTGGGATGTGTCTTATAGTGCGAAAAATATAGTAAATATAATCTCTAAATACAGTGCATGTTTTCCTGCATTTGGTGGATTAGATGTTTTGCCTATCTCATCTGTAAACCCTAAGTAGGAAACCCATGGCTCGATATAGGAGCCGTTCGAGGTTCCCGGCAACAGTGCGTTTACATCATCGTGCTACTGCCCGACATCGAAGGAGCTAAAGTAACAGCACTGCTGTGTCATCCAGCTCCGACGATGCTTCGCAATGTACATCGACCGTGATTTACAGTCATGTTCAGTATCCCTGGACATGACCGGAATGGCCGCAGTAGATATGGGCCAGATAGATGGCCATGAGCGCACACGGCGCTCGAAGTGGCCATCGATCTGGTACATATCTATGCGTGTGTTCCCAGCTTTAGGGTTATCCAACTCCAGCCGTCAAAGGCTAGATCTGCACACATTATGACTGTTTATACCCAAACTAAAGGGACCAACATGAACAGCCAGGGACATTTGAAGGCTAGATAATTGGTTAAGGTAAATGTTTGTGCTACAATTCTCTCCATTTTCATGTTTTGTTAAGCATGCCATTATATATACATGCAATTAATACAAATTTTCAGTACTAAACACATTATTGATCTAATTATACAAAATTTTATGTGAATTTTATGGCTCAGTAGTTACCTAATAGGAGAGATAAATCTTCTCTACTGGCCCTTGCTCCTCAAACTGTAAATTCTCTGTTAAGGCTTGTCCCCACTTGCGCGGCCGACCACGGGGCTGCATGGTAGCCCCTCTTAAGGGGGCAATTGCATCCATAGACTTGAATGGATGTGGTTTAAAACACACAGGATTTTTTTACTGCGTCCATTCATTCTCTATGGACATGATCTGGGGGTGCTGCATTGAATGAATAGTAAGCGTGGCAGTGGCCACGGCAGCTCGTGCACTTTGTTCAACCACAAACGGCACGAGCAAATTGCTAAAGAAATCGCTATATGAATCTTTAAACTGTAAAAGGGTAAATAGGGGTGGTTTTTTTTTCTGGCAGCCACATTTCTAGGTTTTAGACATGTAAGATGTAATCAATTAATCAAGCCAGTCTATGTTTAATCATATTTTTTAATTGGATGTCCCTGATTTGGTACCCCTTGTATCTTTAAAAAAAAACATGCTAATGATAACAACTTTAAAATTAGTTTTGTTTTACTTAAAGAAAGTCATGACTCGCATAATAGCATAACAATGTATTTTATTGAAAGCACAATTATGTTGGTTTGGCTTATATTGCTTTTTTCCCCAAACAATATGTTTACAATTATTGGCTATAACCGCTGCAAAGGATAGTAACATTGTTATGGGTATAGAAGACATTTCTACATGAAATGGAAGGATAACATGTAAATCCACACATAAATCACGCATAAGAAATATATTCTGGATACTTATTTAGGGTACTTCATATAGGCAAAAATTCTCATATGAAGCTATAGAGACACTATGTTGGCTTAAGAAGGATTTCCAGCCTATGATAGTGAGAACCTTACGTTAATAGTAGACAGTTCAATTCAGTTTGAAACCATAAGAAATTCATATGAAGCTATAGAGACACTCATGTTGGCTTAAGATGGGTTTCCAGCTTCTGCCTATTATAGTGAGAACCTCACATTTATAGTGGACAGTTAAATCCAGTTTGAAACCATAAGAAGTTCATCTTTATATGGAGAACTGAGCTGATGAGGTCCCAGAGATGGGTTGGCCCAAAGGGTAACGATCAGCATGCAAAAGGGGTGTTTCACAAAACAAAGGGAGAGGTATAATGGTTTACATTTACAATTAACAGATTCAAGAGACCTCAGATAATCACTTAAACCTACATAATTAGTATTGAAGTTAACACTGTTTCAGGAAAACATTGGGTAGTATAGACAAATGAATCACTATGAAAAAACAAATCTCTTTAACTTGCTGGGTAAAAAAATATAGTGAACAATTGATGCAAAGCAGCCTAATATAATTCATAAATTTAAATGAGATGGACTTTAAAATTTCATACACCTTGACATTTAATTTTAATGTGCAAATATTAATCTGATATTTACTTATCCAGATTCACACAGATTATCTGGACTTTAACACTATAGGCATTGAGGAAAATGGATTTGGCAATTTTGGCTAAACAGCTCATACTGCTAGACAGGGCTAGATATGAATAGTTTCAATAAGGTGACTTTGAATTAAGCAAATTTTGAGAGCTTTAACAGATAAGCAGGTTTAAATGTCCCCATTTTGTAGCTTGTACTGGTGCTTAGTAATGCATTTGTAAACAGGTGTACTTTCAGGAGGACTTATTACTTATTTTTTTAATTAAAGATTATTAATTAAACAATGAACATCAGGGTGGTCAGTAGCACATAGCAAAGTTTGAAACTTTAAAAGGTTCAGATGGTCCATATTTAAGTTTTTTTTAGGTATGCCATACTGTCTGCTTTGGTGTGACATCATTATATGTTTGCTGTTTCATATTTTCATTAATACAATAAATGTAAAAGTGTGCAGTCACTTGGACGAGGCCTGTATTTCAATGAAACCCCTTAACCTTTTTAAAAACAACTGGCACAAGTTATCAACCACATTGGGAGTGTATTGTTTTAGGTGGGCCAAACACTATAGTGTTGTATTTAAAAAGAAAGTAAAGTACAATCATCATGTTTCACTGTAATACAGCAAACTCAATCAGCAATGGGCAGATATGTATACACCCAAGAGTATATAATATGAAAAAACTAAGTTTTTCAAATATTAACTCACATTGTGATTACTTTATTGGTCACAGTGATCTACCTAAAAAAAAACCTTGAGATGACTATAGGATCCACTAAATCAAATCCAAATTTGTTACATTACTTGGCCAACATCCACTTTTAAATGTATATTAAAAAAGTACAGTTTACTCTGTGGTACAATAAAAATGTTTGAACCGCTTAATGATACAAGAAACAAGCACAGCCATGGTCAAAATATAGACTTTGCAAACATATTAAATTATAACCAATAGTCTGGGTCATGGTTTCAAGATTTTATCCTATGTAACTGGTAAAGTGTAACCGATACATGTTTATATAATAAAAAATGGAAATGATATTTAAAGCTGCCTTTTATGATAAGACAGAGGTAGAAAGGTAAACAGATATACTTAGTGCATTAATGTTGTCGTCACCTTGCAGTCCTGGAAATTTTTGGATGGTTCGTCAATTCTAATTGAACATTTCAAATCTTAAAACTAAATGAGTAAAACTTGGTCTTAAAGCTAATTTAGAAGGCGAAAATAATTAGATCTAAACCCTTTAACACCAGATAAGCTTGTCATTGGAAGCAGACTGTTCTAAGAAAGCTACATTTCGATATTTGCTTTGTTTATAGATTGAGGTGCATAAAAACTCATTTACTGCTCGCTTCCAGCTTTTTAGCTGAAATAGGACTGCAGGGTTCCACGACGACGAATATCACAGGTCCAGCAGTGGAAACCACCTCCTAAGGAATTCGCATGGCGAATACTGACTTTAATGGTGGAGATACCTGCCAATCCAAACAACATAAGTTATGTTAGTAAACAATGTAATGCAGCATAAGGAACACAATCAAACAATGTGTGTTGTCTTATGTGCTTAAGTGCAAAAAATAATTATCATGGCAAGGATAGCGCCAAACAGGCATTTAATATAAGTTGCACTCACTGTATAGACAGGGTACCGAGCACTCTGAGACCCCCTAAAATGTGGTCTTTGAGTGGAAGGCTCTATAGCTCTCAGCATAAGACATTTTACAATTCATCTTGCATATGGAGAAAAACTACAGCAGTTCTAAACTGATAACATGCCAGGATCAGGGAGCACTTACCCAAATTCTCAAACATCTTCTGAATGGAAGTTTCATTGGCATCCACCATTACACGTTTTTCATCCAACATTAGGACGTTCATTGATAGCCATTTTGAGGACATCCACAGAGGATGATCTAAAAAAATGGGATGAATAAAATGATCTTCAATAGAAATGTAATAGCTTAAACTTCTGTTTAATATCAATGGTAAAGCTGCACAATATATAAAATGTTGTACTAAACTGAGAAGTTGTTTCACTAATATATTAGTATATATATCTATATATCTACATATATCTATATATATCTATAGTAGATAATATATCTACTAATCTGCAGGGCCGCCAGCAGAAATCCTGGGGCAGCCCGGCATGTGGCTGCTGGGGCCCCTAGATGCTGACTGCTGGTCCTCCATAGCAATACCTGCCAACCCTCTCCGTTTTGGCAAGGAAAGTCACAAATGCGGGGTTACATAGGAGGGAGGGTGCATCACTCTTCCTCCTAAGTTTGCTAGGCAGAGTAATATCCTCTCCCTCCTAAATTAGGCTGAAACTAAAGGGAGGGAGGGGACTAAGGGTTTGTTTCCATTACATGTCCGGACCCCTCCGCTTAGCGTATAAGCTTAGCGGGGCTCCTGACGTATCCCACAGACATTGCCTGCTCGCGGATGATCTGTTTACACATCCACCGGTGCAGAGGCTGAACGTACTCGACTTTGTTCAGCCTTACATCGGCAGAGCGGCTCGGCCTTGTGAAGACAGATCCTCCGCCGAGCAGGTAAGTCTATCTGCTACGTCTATGCTTAGCAGAGGGGTCCCGACAAAATGGAAACAAGCCCTTAATCTCACAATACCGGAAGTGACCTCACTGACGTCACTTAAGGCATCTGGAACGCGGAAGATGCTGGCCGAAACTAAAAGTGACGTCATACCCCATATTCCCAGTCAGCGATATTGACAGCTATGTCCCTAGCTGCTCGGGCCTGGGGCGGGAGTGCCCTCTGTCCCCCCCCTGACGACGACCCTGATCTACTGTACCTCTATATGAAATGGCTGTCTAATACAAATGTCTTGTTTCAGGCAATGTGTCAAATCCTTCAATAAATTATTGCATTTAAATACGATTGAACATTATGATTCAGCATGCATTAAAAAGGGGTGTCAGGCCATATCTGGCATGTGCTTTTTAAAATTTGATTTAAGAAATGAATGCTACAGTTGTGCCATTTATTTGACATTTACACGTCTTTAGGCAAACCTTACGTAAGTTTCCCATTTTGAAATGAGTAATTATTATATCTGAGGACAAGAAATAACTTCAAGTGTAGGCATTTAAAAAAAAACAAAGTTGGACTGCGACTTTGTCCAAGTTTTTAATTTTGACCCACTGTCTATTTGAGTTTAAAAACCCCGGCATGAAAGTGTGGCACTGCTTACCATCTGGGATGATTGGAGTGGGGGGAGTGACAACAGTCCATCCGGCTTTCTTGAACAATTCAATCTAAATGTGGAGACAGGAATCATGCTTTAGCATGGATACTACAGAGGAAAGCACGATTATACCCTTGTACTTCCAAATGATTAATCTACTATTTTTACTTACCTGATGGCAAGGGCGATCTGGGTTAGATAGTACAAGGCCTGGTCCAATAATGTTAAAGGTGGCATCAATATGCATAGGATTTGGGTCCTTAAATGAGATAATGTGCACTTTGTACTCTGGGGCCAGATGTCTGCGCATCCATTCAATTCCAAGGTAATTTGTTACCTAGTTATAAATAAGACATTGATTTATCCACAGAGATAATTTCTAAAACAACAAAATTCTAAGAAATGCACTACAGTTAGGTCCATAAATATTTGGACAACTTTTTTCAAATTTTGGTTCTGTACATTACCACAATAATTTTTAAATGAAACAAATCAGATGCAGTTGATTTGCATATACGTCACCTGGAATCATTCCTGTCAACCTTCCCGTTTTGGTCAGGACATTTTTTACGTGGCTTTCCGGGCAAATCCCGATTTCAATAAATCACAGATTTTTCCTGGGATTTAAAATCAGCTAATTTAGGAGGGAGGGGGTGTTACTTTTCCTCCTAAGTTCCTATCCCGCTTGTGCAGATGATGGGGTTGTGTGCGTGGGGTTGGATATTAGTAGGGAGATGGACGCCCCCTCTTTCCTATGCTAGGCTGTTTCTCAATAGGAGTTAGGGGACTTAAATCTCCTAAAATGTTGGTGACATCACTTCCGGTATTTAGAACATGCAAAAACCATGACAAATTACTTAAAGTAACGTCACAGGCTTATTTCCTGTATTTTTCCCTTAATCAGAGCCAAGTTGACAGGTATGCCTAGAATACTATCCGCTGTATACAAATATTATATCTGATATATCACAATAGTTCATCATTGCCCGGCTGAAAATTAATCAGTTCTGTAAATAAAAAAGAAAGCAAAGATGAGCTGTCAATATCCCTGGGTATAATGTACCACATCCAAGAGTATAGTATGCTTTCGATACCTTTGCATCTATAATAATGTCACCATGTTGAAGGCGGTTAAATTAAAGGCAATCAAACAAAAGCATTACAGATAATAATAAAAAACATAAACTCTACTTTACCTGGCTTCTCTGTGCAAAGATATCTCTACCGGCTCTCATGAAATCAGCAGCATCAAAACAGGGCTCAAATTCTGTAGTAACAAATTTCCCCTGAGCAGCAAGCTTGTGTCTGTCTTCAACAGTGCGGATGGGGTATTCCTGCAAGAAAGAAGGTGAGAGTCACCATCTGGCCTTTGTTATGGGGGCACTTCCTATGTCAAGTCCCTCCATTATATACAATATTTGTTATAGACGGCTATCCACACAGTCTGTGTCAGTGGATCACATTACACAGGCGTTACAAACATAGGTTTGTGGGGCAAACAAAGAAAAGCACAAACAAAACCACTAAGGGTCATTCACACATAGGCTTTCCAGGCTGCTCAGTGTACAGGCACTCCGAAAACGTATAAAACGGTCCTATATTAAGTATAACAAGAAGACACCCAAAATGTTCAGGCGTCCGGGTGCTGCAAACACGGCGTGTTGTACTGCTGCGTGGTTTGAGGTGCGCTGTCCTTAATATGTATTTTGTGTGCGCTCAAATTTCCAGTTAAAGTAATGTAAAGTGAAAACGCTAGCGCAGTCTTAGGTAGCACAGCTTTCTGTAGGGTCACACATCCTGTGCGTTGCTGGTAGCAGATAAAAAGAGCAATAAGCAATGCAAAAGTTAAAATGGATCGGTGTGAACAAGGATTACATTTATATCAGGTAAGAGAAGAGAGTGTATGTGAAATCCATCTCCTGTGGACTAATTTGTGCTCATAAAAGGCCCCCAAACATGTAGCGAGTGGGGGTCGACAGACGAGAGATGTAGTGCAGCCTTATGACATCATCACGCTGCATCGATCAAAGTATCGATGGGCAAGCTTTGTGTGCCAGCCATTAGTTTGAACGGGGACGCTAGTCCCCATTCAAACTAATGGCATCGGCCAGAGATTTACGGACATGTCCGTTCTCTGGCCGACCAAGCTTTGGGATGACAGGGATGTGGGCACCCACGCCCCTGGGCCGAATCGGCCGCGGCTCGCTACCTGTATGGGGGCCTCATCTTCTTCAGTTGCCAGCAGAAGTATTTTGATTGTGTATATGACAACACTCAGTCTATATACTATATTGCTAAGGATCCCGATATACACATTGCTTTACCCTATCTTCCTAATGCCTTGTCAGGCAATAAGCTCCTATAAGCTCCTATTAAAGGCCATGTCAGGCTGGTTGTCTCTGGCCCGAACCTTATTTGCTGCTATATCCTCCAAACCCTCAAAATGGGA
>CM070034.1:142010472-142051520 GCA_036250615.1 Ptychadena robeensis
TATAAGGGATGTTGGCAAATCCTACCATCTAAGTGGGTGGGTTACTCTTTTTATATATAACATGTCAGATATATTTCTCGTCAGGACCAGAGAAATAATAAAGGATCTTGGTGACTACAAACAACAGTTGAGGTTATGAGTCTTATGGTAATGGCTGACACTGCCCCACAGCGCCCTCTATTGGAAGACAGGCAGGTACACTATTGTTCCTGTATATTTCAGGATGTCTACTATAATGGGTGGGATGGCTAATATTTCCTGACTTCTGTCTGTACTTTAGATATAACCAAGAACGTCATTAAGTCTATTCAAATTTAATAAAGCTGCATTCATGGCTACCTAATATTTTCTGCAACCTCCTATTTATAACATACTACTAAGTTACTGGCTTTTTTTAGTTCTTCTTTAGTATTCCAACAATGGCTGATTATATTCCTTGAATATAATTGTCTTTTCAGTGTTATTGTAAAATATAATTCTGATATGTGTACACATTTGAGTCAAGCTGTGAGGGACTGGGACATGGATGCCATGAGTGATGTCACCTCCTACTATTGTGTTCTCGTAGACAGTAAACTAACATAGAAAACAGATTTATTGGGAATGTCTGGAGTGATGAAAAATAGAAAACTCGGTCATGAAGGAATCCTGCAAACAACTACTAAATGCAAACAATGTGTGAAGTGCACTACAATGAGTGAACGTGTTCTGTGCAAGAAAAGATTTTTAGGATTAGGATAGGATTATTCCTACTATACGATTCAAATGTACCATTATTTAGTTATGTTGTGCTCCTTCATTCTGCTGTTGCAGATTGTGTTTTCTAATGCTAAGCAATATGGTACAAATAGTGGCATCAGTTTTAGCACAGCTAATAGATCTTATAAGATTTCTTGTAAATAATATTGCTTTCATTTTACACTGGAGAATAATCTGTGCAATACAACACATTTCAGATTGCTTTAATTGCTAGTATAGTTTTACGGGTTTCCGATACATTTATTAAATGTAATAAAACTTTCTCCTGTATGCATATTTTTAAAATAAAGTATACTAGTAGATATGCTTACATATTATGATGTAGATGAGAACAAAGTATGGATAGCAGGTTTGCACACAACACATACACAACATATGCGCCATAGACACAAGGTGCACAGGACACACAGTATACCAGCACACACAAAACACACCTTCCATCATGCTGCAGAGAGGAGCCAGGGCCCCGCAAGAAGCCGCGGCTTGTGCTCTTCAGCACCCTCTGGTGGTTGGGGAGTGCAGAGAGCTGCACACTGCCAGCATCTCCTCTCCTTTTCGCCCTCCCCTTTTCAGTCCTGCCACCAAGGATACATGAGAGATAGTGCCAATAGAGGAGTAAAGCTGGAAAATGTAGTACATTAACCCTTTCTAACTCTACAGTTTCATAACAATATAATATGGTGAAAAAATTTACTGCCAAGGTATCTCATTCTTAGTTCCTTGAAAAGGCTTAGTCTGCTAGAAAATGGTAACATAATACTATGTGGATGGGTAAAGCATGAAGAACCATACTGAGCATTCTAATAAAAACTACTATATTTTTTGGACTATAAAACGCAGAAAATCTGAAAATGGTGTTACTAGAGAGCACATTTTACGGCACATCATCTTCCTTACACACGGAGAAGAGGGGAGAGGGCCAGGGGGGAATCTGCATTCATGTCTTCCCTTCTAGGCTTTGTGAAAGCTGCACCATGAGTGCAGCTCACACACAGGCAAATAAAGATGGAAGAGATGCATTTTTCATCTATATCTCTCTGCTGAATTGCTCTGCTGATATAAGCAATACAGTATATATCAGCAGGGTTCTAAGCAAAGCAGCTTATATTAGCATGGCTCTGTTGCTCTAAACAATACAGTACAGATGGGAGATCTGGACTTGGGCTGATCTACCATTTGCCAGCTCATCCACCTTGCGGTTACGGATGCTAATGCATGTGGTTGAGCATTTGTACCATAAGGCACAGGCACTTTTTTTACCCCCAAAACCATCTTATAGTCCGAAAAATACAGTAAGTCGTGTTAGTCACACTTTTTCTGCTGGAATTTCTTTAGTGGTTTCACAGCAGTGTATTTTTCTGGTGATGGGGATAACATTGAACTGGCAGGAACCTAAGGAAGAAAGTTCATTGTTGATAGCTCAGACAGACAGATCTAAGAATATAGCACAGGATTTGACTTGCAGCTTCCTCCCAGTAGTGACTTATCAGTTTTAAACAAATTCGCTCTTGAAACAGTTTATAACTGTATAGATTATGTTTTAGCTCCCTTGTCTAAATATGTATATTTTATAATGCTATAAAAAGGTATAATTTTTATATTGCCTTTTCCATGTGATTGTATTTCTGATTAATACAATGCATATATTTTTTGCTTTCTGAGACGTTTAATTTTCGATTTTGTCATTTAGTCAGAAGAGTACTTTCTTTGCATAATCATATACATATACAATACCAGAAGAGTATTTACCTGGTCATAGAGCTCATCAGCCATTGTTGGTTTAGGTGCAGTGGTCCATTTTGCTCCACGACTGAAGTAATCCTTGATTAAGGGACGGTATGCCCTGTATTCAAAGAAGCGGGACCTCCAAGCCATGGGAGCTTCAATGATCTCATTACCAACAACCAGCAGGATGTCTCTAGGCATAGCAGCATATAGACCTGCAATAGAACAAAAGAATGTCTTATTTATAGTTCTGTCCTACTTTATAAGATGCACCTGGCCATAAGACGTACCCAGTTTTTAGAGCAGGAAGACCAGAAAAAAAAATTTGAAGTGTTTAAATTAATTGGTAAAAAATACCCTGCAGTATCAAATTTCAGCCACAACTGAAAATGGTGTCACTAGAGAGCACACTTCACAGCATATCTCATCTTCCTCACACACGGGGAAGAGGGGGAGGGCAGCGGGGGAACTGCTGCATCCTCTAGGCTGTGTGTGTGTGAGGAAGCTGCAAGCGTGCAGATTTGCGTATATCCTCAGGGCTTTTCCTATAGAGTTCAGATGGGAGATCTGGCTGTGTGCAGATCTCCCATCTGAAGCTCCTCCACCTCCCCAGCTAACCTTGCCTGCAGAGCTAGCGGGGAGCTAAGACGCAACCGATCATTTTGGGGATAAAAAGGTGCGTCTTATAGTCCAAAAATACAGTAGTTTTTTGTTTGGATCTGAATGGTCAGACCCTAATATAACCTTTCCTCACACCGCTTGTGAAAGGTCCCAATGGTCAAAACCTCTAGAGACAAGATACACATCCACTATAAAATGTATATTATGTTAATATTTCTTCTTAGAATGTAGCTAATATAAATGATTAAAATGCAGCACTGTAATCCCTATGTTAATTTCTGCTCATCACCAGGAGAATTCAAATTCATGTATGACAAACAACTGTCCCAAATGTGGTCAACCTTTGGCAGGAATGGGACAAATTGTACCACGTGTGGCTAGCTTAACCATTAAAACTGCGCAACAGTTGTCTCATGTATGTATCTTTTTTATCTGGCTTATTTAAAAAATAAAATGGCAATTAAGGGTATGTCTCCACTGCGTTTTGTGATCCGTTAGGACCCCCTGCGTAAAGCGCAGTGCTCTGCAGGGGTCCCGACGGAGCACATACCTGTCCGACGGATCCTCTGTTATCACTTCCTTCTGCTGATCCGCTGATGGAGGGGTTAACATAGTGTGGTAATGTGTACGTGCTCTGTCGGGACCCCCGCCAAGCACTGTGCTTAAAGAAGGGGCTCCCACAACGCAGTGGAGACACAGCCTAAAGTAAAATGGACAATAATAACTGATGGGTATAGATAAAATAATCCTGTAAGGAAGAATCAGAAAAGCTTTTCTATAAAGTGAAAAAGTCACAATAAGCAATAAGTAAGTGATCTGACCCCCTGAACCACTAGTGTACTTCCATTTTGCTGGTGTTTGGGTCACCCAGCTTCTTTGGATCATTTCTTTTTATCTTCATTGTCTTCTTAAGTGGTCACAATTCTACTTTTTTTCAGAATGATCATCATTTCAAAATGATGTAATGTTGTTCAGTAAATGGACACACAATTCCTTCTGAGAATTGTATTACACGCAGTCATTCTGGTAATATAGCAACACTAGAACCCAAGCGTGTTTCAGGGTGTCTTCTGTCACCTGGCAGAGGAGTGGTTAATCTGTCCTATACGTGTTACGTCAAGGAGCAGACATTCCCTCAATGGTTAGTGAAAGCCCACGCATATTGTGGAACTGGTTATTATGGTTGAAAGCCATTTGCTGTCATGACAACACACACTGGCATGAGAATCCCGGCAACAAAGCTTCTACTCATGAGCTCCGAGTGGACGGTTTAATGAATGTCATTTTCATCTGCTTGCCTGTACAAAGACAAGTGCCCCTCATTGTTCTCCAGCCACCTCAACAAGATCTGACCAATGTGCTCTAGGGCTTGTCTACGCTAATAATAACTGGCATGCCCTAAAACTAAACGCAAGCCCACTTTATAGCATTTATCCTGATCAAAAAGTGAAAGTTGCAAAGGTACAAACTTTTTTTTAGGACTACTTTATGGTGAGGGACATTATACAGACTTATCAGCCTCCTGTGATTTTCCCATGCTAGAAAAAAAAGATTAATCACTTGTATTTGAACAAGGCTGACCTCTTCTAAGGCAGCGGCACATAACACAAAGTCCAAAGCAGGTCATTCATTAAAATGTGACAATTTGATTTACCGCATAGAGCAGAAGCTAGGGTTAACCCAGCGATTCAACACTTAAAGTGCAGTCATTTTCTTTTGTAGGTTAAGGTGGCTGGATGTGCTAAGACAGGGGTGGGAAAACTTTTTGACAGGTAGGCCACATTGGCTTCTTAAATTTGATAAAGGGGCTGGACCAAGAGCCTGTAATGGCCTACCTGCCATGGGTGTGCCAATTCCATGCATCGCCGGAATTACTAATGATGGTGGTGATGTGTACTGGGCACATGTGACAGGGACGTTTCAATTTCCAGCACTTGCTCATTCATTGCAATGAGCAGAGATCATTCCTAGCCTAGACAATGCCTGTTGACTTCATGAGAATGTGCCCACAGTGTCACACCACTGCATTGTGCCTTAGGCAACATTTGAACAGCTCTAGGCATCATATGCACTCATTGCAGGGGAGCATAATTTCAACAAGGTAATAAAGGACCAGAAAATAAAGCTAAATGGGCCGTATCCAGCCCCTGGGCCTTAGTTTGCACACCCCTGTGCTAAGAGATATTTGTTCATAATTATTTATGAGATAGCAGTAAATACCAAATACCTAATACCAATGCCTGCTCTTATATTTGGTGCCCAATGACTACAAAGTCCCCTGTTGTGATTTACACGAAGAGTCGTGGGCTATGACTTATCAAAGTAGACATGCATGTCATAGCATGTAAACAATAGGCCTAGTCTTCCACACATTTTCAGCCTGCGTATGACACATATCATTGTAGTTTTGACAATGCCTGATACAGTCTAGGGCCCCCCATACACATTGATATTACCTGTCCATCTCCTGGCAGACCGACTGTGCGTGATGACGACATCACGCATGGCCGGTCGTGGCAAAAATTGGCATTTACTTTGGATCCAAAGTAAGATGATTTATGGCCAAATTTAAAGTTTGAGCATTCGATTTACAGTTTTTTTCGCGGCAGATCGATCACCATGCGCGTGCAAATTGAAATGTGTATAGGGGGCTTAGGTCATAGTATCAGTCAAATTAACACAGCCTAAGGAAAGCCTACCAGAAAATCACCTACCAGCATGGAGAGTGGGGGAAACCCATGCAGACATGGGGAAAACATATAAACTCCCTGCAGATAGTGCCTAGGCCAAAATGCAAACCTGAGACCCCAGTGCTGCATGGCCATGCTAGCCACAGAGACCAATTCATTTACTTTTGTCCAGTGTTTATTAGTAGCTTACCTGTAGATTCGAAATCTGGAGTTTTATACTGAACTGACCAATCGATTACTTCAGGTCTTTGGACAGTAACGCCTTCATGTCGTAAAATATTGCACATTTCCTCGATTTCCTCTACAGCTTTCTTTACGTGTTCCTGAGGAAACCTCTGTCCTCCATATTTCTGGTAGAAAGGCCAGTACTTTTCATACGTGTTTGCCTAATATGGACAAAGAGAAGCGCACATTTTATAATGTTCATGTCATTTTCTCATGGAAATACAACTATAAATCTGGTAATATGATATGTCCCATTAGAACATTGTTATTTGTCTATCAACAGACAACTGTCACCACCGTCTACGTCTTCTCAGTCTACGTTATAGAATACAGTCATTTCAGCTTCTCTTTTACTCGCTGGCAAAAAAATATTTTAAGAAACAGATGCAATACTAGATGTCACGGACAGCTGCCTCCTGACGCTAGTTAATGGCTTTGCCAGACCCGCACTGTCACTATTGCATTTCTCTGTTAACGACTATGACGACTTAGCTTTTAACCCTTCATCTGCTTTAGATGGCTTTTTTTCAAAGCTGTATTTTAAATCCTGCTATCATAAAGTATTGGCACATTTACTATCATTGTTTCAGACTGAACTTCATTATATACAGGGAGCTTTTGTTACACAACAGTTAAGAAACTCAGCAAATGTATGTCTGCCTGTCTGTATAAGGAGACATTGCAATATTTGGCTAGATTTACTTCAATGTATAGTTTGTATGTATCTGTACGTGTACCTTGTATGTGTCTGAAAATAGTTTTTCATTATTAATCAGATAAATCTTAAATCAGAGTATTTTTGTTCAATAAACTGAAGGGCAAATGGTAGTGTGAGCTAAGAATAGGTTAGTAACATCCCACTCTATCCTATATCTACACACAATGGTTGACATTTGTATATCAACCTACTAGAGATAGTATTTTGTAGTCTTTTAAGCAGCCATGAGGTTACGCTCTTGTCTTTGCTTTACATGTTTTTTTGATGTTTATACAGCACCTGCTTTAAAAATATTAGGTATATAATTAAATGAGCTAGAACAGTGAATTCAATATTGGACAGTTTTGTCTAAAGCTAGACCAGTATTGGGCAACTTAGGTGATATGTAGGGCCACAAGTGCCCTCGGCATCACTAAAGGGCCGCACAAAACATCGATCCAAACCCTCCCCCTGTCGACATATCTCAGCAGGTGGTTGACCAGATCCCGTTAGGAAGTCAAAACCCAACAGCACCCACCCCCCCCCCTCCTGCCCCTGGGTGCAGCGCTAATATGTAGACCTGATTTCCCTGATCAACATTGCTAATTTTACTGATGTAGGACCACCAAAGTTGATTAGGAAAGCTGGGTCAGCTGCTATACCCTATGCATTTACAGTTCGGTTTTGGGGGCCGCATGTGGAGGACCAAAGGGGGGCGCCGAACAACGCCAAAAGGCCCCTCAGCTTGGGCACCTAGGAGCTAGACGCTAGTGCTGAGAATCCTGAGAATCAGCCTGGGAATCCTTTGTGTGCCGCCCCTATCCAAAGTAATGGGATTGGCAGGGAATTTACTGGCATGTCGGATCAGCGTGCAATCCGACATGCGGCAGATTCCTGGTCAATCTTGCCAGGTGGGGGCACCGGATTTTGGCCGACCCACTGGATTGATTGGAACACGCATGGAGGTCGATCGGTCAAAAAATCGGGCTTGAATCTGCCCGTCTATGGCCAGCTTAAGACTTCAGTCTAAAAAAAGGCAGACATGGTCATAGGCTTATCATAGGGACTGTCGGTGGGTTGAGAACCGCTGCACACAGCAAACTGCAACTGACTGAATCAATGCTTAAAATTTGTACTTCAAATTGTACTTCAGGTTATTATTATTATTATGTGAAAGGTGATGGGATATAAGAGGATGTAAAAAAAATATATAGGCTTGTTATGATGGACCCATCATGGCTATTGAGTTAGTTGTTTCTCCTCTTGTTACACCCTAATAAAAGAAAGCAGCTCTGTAGTTGTTTTTGCACACGGTATTGTAGCATTTTACATGTTTTCCTCATTCAAAAACCACAATGTACTCAGAAGGAAAGGTCCCCTAGGAATATGTAATGTACAGTCTGCTGCTCCTGTCTCTAAGTGATGAGCTCCTTATCCACACATAAGGCCCAGCTGTCCTAATGTCACATTCTTCTCATGATATTTCCCACATTCTCCCATGTTCACATATATGTACTACAACCAAATGGTTTTTATACACCAACCGTGTAGTTATTTTCCAGATTTAAATATGGTATATACTCTAGTCAATTCATTTGTGAGCTATTACCCTGTTTCCCCGAAAAATTCTCTGAAAATAAGGCACCCTTACATTTTTGCCTCATGCTGAAATATAAGGCACCCCCCCCCCTAAAATTAGGCACCCCGAAGATATGGTTCTGTTACTCTGGACAGGGGGGATCAGAGGGAGCAATCAAAATGACAAAGGAGAATCAGAAGGGGTTACTAAAATCATAATCCCCCCTCTGAGTCTTCTGTGCCATTTTGATTCCGTCCTCTGATCCCCCAGTACCGTATCCTTCATCATGGAAAAATAAGACATCCCCCGAAAATAAGGGCATTTTTGGGAGCAAAAATTGCAACAATTTCCTTTTTTGGGGGAAACGCGGTGTGTACTTACAGAGAGGATAATTTCATGAAACAATGTACCATAGTTTAAACAATTATATAACATGGTTATAATTGGTTTTAAAGTATATAAAAAAATATTTTTAAACAGAATGATGTGACACTGTCGGTTGTGAACTGCCTACTTTCGGCCCCTGAAATTCCATGAGCTGCAATCCACAGACAGACACAACATGTCCATTCACCAGGCGGTGTGTAGTGTGCAATACATGCATTATCCAAAAAACATGCGTTGCCACTACACAATGCAATACACATAGTGTGAAAAGGCCTTAAATAATTGTGAAAATCCGTAAATTACTTAAATAGGTAAACAGAAAATTAAGTCTTCTACTATAAATACTTATGTATACACTTATACTATAATATTACTTTTTAAAAGCATGTAAGTTGAATCTTAAAATAAAATCATTGGTGTACGTAGTATGTAACTGTAGGGGTAATCTGAATCACTACTATCAGTATATGTAGGTGTTTGTAGTAACCCTCTCTAGAAAGATCTAGTAGTCAGATGTATAAAGTATTGATACGAATGATGATGTTCACAGACCGTGATTGCAACACTGTATACACATTAATAACAACACTGGATGGCACCTTAGCTGAAATCCTTCTGCCACTTGTGCTAACACCTGTGTACACATTAGTCTTGGCAGCATTACGGCCTTTTGGGAAAATGTGTTTTGTCAACCGGTGTTAATGACTGTATTGTGAGAAAGTAGATGCAACAGTTGTCTGTGTTTGTTTGCCACCGCCTGGCATAAATTAGTGCCTAGGCTTCAATTCCTGTGTAAACAGACAACAAATAAATTAGCAGCTTACCTTAACTTCCACTGTAAACGGAGGAACACTTGCATTTTCTGGTCTCCCCACAATGACTTCCTCCAGAGGGTCCCACTCATTGTAAGAGCAGACGGGGGAGTCTTGGGGGACGGTTTCGTCAACAGTGCAAGCTTTCTGGGTAGCTGCAGCTGCCTGGGTGCTCTGGAAAGTTCGCTGCACCCATCCGACGAAGCCTTTACTTAGCTGAAGATAAAAAAAGAAACCTCGGTTAGAATACATTTCTTTCATTTAAAAAGCAGCACATATACAAATATGAAATAAAGTACAATATAATGCAATAGTAGGCACCAGTACAAAAGAGAATGCAATTAAGTTTCCTTTCCCTCTATCAATGGGTTGATTTACTTGGGTGAATGTTAGTAAATGATGTCAATCTGTGGTTACTTTTATCACCCCATTATAATTTAGGGTAATTACAAAATATAATTTTTATTAGCACATCTATCTATCTATTAAAAAATAATACAAAAAAATGCTTTGCTTTCTAGAACATTATAATTATATTTTATGTTGCATTTTAATCTGTCTATAAACTTTTATAAAACTCTAGGAGTGTAAGAACCTAACTTTAGAGATTTGCTGGGAGGAATGTGTTAGCATGTGTCCACCTAGTGGTGACTGGGAGTAGTGCAGCTCCCACAGACTGCTATATAGTATTGCAGGGTGCATGCTCTTACATAAGGGCCTGCTGTCTGAGCTGTGATTAATGGCCATGTAGTAAGGCCTTTCATGCCACAGTGCACGTACACATGTGACATATTTTATCTAGCACTCCAGAGAGTTGCACTGTGCTCTTGGAGAACCAGTGGTCAAAGTAAATCATGTAACAGCTGCTGTAAACAAGATTATAGCTTCTATCTTATCAGGAACCTCTGAGCCTAGCATGTGGTCTTCCAATGGTCAGAGCACTTCCTATAGCTTGTCTAAAGCTAGCCACACACGGTTCGATTTTGGTTCAATCAATGCTTGATTACATTAATTTTTTTCATCGATTGAACGAAAATCGAGAAATGCCCACATGGTACGATTGACGATAATTGTTCGATGAAGGCAGAAAAATTTATCGAATTTTGATCGGACAAGTTGGAAAATCACCGTCGATTGTGAAAAATCGTTTTATAATTGTCTATGTTTGTGGTGTTTCTCCTGGATCGATTAGATTCAATATAATAACATAGACCACTTCAATCTGAATTTCAATCGCTTCCATACCAAACTCGAAGATTTTAGTAATCTTTTTTAATCGAAATCTCACCACAATCGCAAACTCAATGTGGGGTGTATGTTGATGCGATTAAGATTGATGTTCGATTCGACAATTGAATTCCTCGATCTAATCGAGCATCGATTGAACCAAAATTTAACCGTGTGTGGCTAGCTTAACTGGAACAGTGAGTATGCTATGTTTGTTTAACCCCTAGGTTACTGGGACAATTTGCCTTGACCACAGTCTATCTAGATGAGCACACAAGGGTTGCAAAATCAGCACCCTAGTGCAAAGAATGTATTTCAAGTTCTTCATAAACAAAAAAATTTGAAATATTAATATTTTAGTATATGCATTAGGTACTGTAGTACTTCTAAAGCCTACCACACACCCTTTAATCACTCTGATTTCCTTTAGATCTACGAAAATGTAGTATAATGGCCTCCCTGATAGAATACATAGTGATTGGAAGGGTTAGAAAGGTCCTCCTATTACATGGTTTTGGTAGAAGAAAAGTTGATTGTACAGAAATGGTATGGTAAGATTGTAAGGTGAATGGTGACCTTATGTTGTGCATTTGCAGGCAGTGGAAGGAAGTGTCTGAAGATTGCCATACACTATAAAATGTTTTCAACAGACTTATGTAAGATTACATATTGAGTTGCCACTGCAAATTACAAATCCTATTGCCCGTATGTCAACTACCAGGTAGTTGGAAATGAGTCATACACAAGTGTACGTAACACTGGGAACGGTTCCATTAACCATCTGACTCATATATAGTAAGAATGGACATGGGGACTTTGCCTATATGCTATGTCAGCACTCTTTGCAGAACGTTCAATGATGTTGACTGATTTGGGAGCTCAGTTACATTAACTACAACAGGAATCACCTCAGTAGTATATAGTTATTATACCCTAAGTGATAATGGCATAACTATTGTCCTGGATATGTTAACAACACTGTTATCACCTACGGTCTGGTCAATATGTGCAGTTCATATGCATCTATTTAAAAGTTAATTCCATTTGCAGAAAGGTTGCTTGATTTAATTCAGTATTGCAGCAAAGTACTATTTTATGGTATGACACTAATTCTTTTTTTTTTTAGCGAGGTGGGGGAGGGGGCTTCACATTTATAATGAACCCTGAGCTCTGATCAGATCGTTTATTTCACCTTTACCAGCTCGGACGCGTTCCCCCATCTCCCCCACGTGCGCAGTATACCGCAGAACACGGCATACGCGCCCGTGGACAAGAAGAATCCTGAAGAACACAGGACCAAGGCAACTAGCCCCGGACCAGGGCGGCCAACTAGACCTAGACGGCCAACCAGGGCAGCCAACTAGACCTAGATGGCCAACCAGCCCCGGACCTAGACGGTCAACCAGCCCCGGACCTAGACGACCAACCAGCCCCGGACCTAGACGACCAACCAACCCCAGCCCAGGACGGCCAACCAGCCCCAGCCCAGGACGACCAACCAGCCCCAGCCCAGGACGACCAACCAGCCCCAGCCCAGGACGAGACACTAATTCACAGACATTACAAGGACAGATAGTAATCTATATAAGTTGTACTTCATTTTATGATTTCACTATGAAATGTGAAAACTTTGGGTTTTATCTACTATAGAAGAGAGCACAATCTCTTCCTACGAAAGGTAAACACCCAATCATGTGCAAGGGAAATACAAAAACCATTGGGTGAGTAAAGTGAACACAGTTTTACCTTATTTACTAAGTAAGGTGAATATTCACATTGCAAGGTGAACTCGTTGCAATGAGAACATTTGCTAAGTTAACTGTTTAAAACATATTGTATTTACAAGGTGAATTTGCTTTAGCTGTGGTTTAGAGTTGTATAAACATGCCAATAACATCACAGCTGGTATGATTTCTGTAAACATATAATTTGTATTAAACAACAACCAAACTAACTAATAATATTTTAACAAAACCAAAGTTTAACAAATTGTACATGGCATGCCTGTGGAACTACAAGTCTCAGCACACTAAAGGCCCCCATACACCTTACAATCTTACCATACAATTTCTGTACAATAAAGGGGAGGGGAGGACCCGGCACTACATAGTTAGTGGTAGATCTAATGAAAATTGTATGGCATGATCTTAAGGTGTATGGTGGGCTTAACTTTTATTTACAAAATCTGTCTAAATCACTGTTGAAATCTAAATGGAAAAACAAAGGTTCCGATGTGGACATTCCTTAAAAAGAAACTACAATGGCATTCATTAGCAACTACAGTAACAGTTTCTAAATGTATATGGGGGCGTTCCATTCAATGGGATCTGTATTGTTAACAACAGCTGAAAAGATACTACCACTCCTGAGACTCCAACATGTGGATTACATTGTAGTGATGGGGGTGGGGTGTCTCTGCTATGGAGGGTCATTTACTTACAAAGAGGCAAGGGTAGTTTGATTTTGAAACAGATATACACAAACCAATAGCATTAAACAATTCTGCCTTGTATATTTCCAGTTTTAAGAAAAACAATGACTCTAGATATACAATTTTCTACTAACACAATAAAAAAAATAGAAGGGGGTAGTGGATTCCTTAAGTCTAGGTGTACCACGAATGTAGAAATACTGCTGAACCATAATTTTAGGTTTCCTTAGGTATTACTGGTTCAGATGTAATTTATGTACCACTGGCTAGGCAATGATATACAAACTGCCATACTCCATAGATAGAACTTGGAGCTATGCCTAAGGGCCCCCATACATCTTTACATTTCACTGTGAGATTTCCTTTAGATCTCTTTTTGTTTTACCAAAACCATGTAATATGAGGGACTTTCTAAACCATCAAGTCTACCTGTGTTCAATCGCAGAAAACCCTATACTACAGAGATGTTGGTAGATCTAAAGGATATCTGAGAGAGAGATCTAAAGGTGTATGGCCAGCTTAATGCTGATCATACTGTAAATTGATGATCCACTCTTCCCAAGTTACATAGATTTGATAAATGAATGAACTAAATTCATCTGAAGGTGTGTATACGGAAAGAACAGCACAAATCTGATAACGGAGACATTCGACAAACTGCAGCCTTGGCAATATCATGATGAAAGATAATATGCCAGCTCGCAAGGCTAAATTTATTTCAAGGATACAGATTCTATAACAAGAAGCTATACCAATATCACATGACAACATGGCTGCAGCTAAACATACACCCAGCTGCATGTAAGTACATTACTGGATCTGATCTAATATTGTATAAGTTACAGTAACCAGTATATCTGAGCCAGAATTATGCAATGTGAACAGTCATGGCATTTAAGGTATGAGCGATAAGGATACAGACCATGGATCCTATGTAGTGGACAGCTTCTGCTCCCCTGCTTCCTCCTCTCACACATCTTACTCGCAGCATGGTGCCTGGGCTACCTAAGGGAAGGAATGTTCTCAATGAATGAATGAGACAGCTCAAAGCTCTGTGTTATCCCAACTCAAGCCAAGGGGTTTGGGGCAGGGTAGGGCTGTAAAAGCTCTTTATATGAACTCCACAAGCCTCTCCATTGGCTGCTGCTGATAACAGGTGGTGATAGAGTCAAAGCTAAAGGTCACACATTCCCAGATTAGAAAGTGTCTCTTCCAAGAAACATAGCACCTTTTCCCTTTTTTAGCTGCAGAAAGACAGTGAGAATTACTGTATAAAATAATAAGTTATGGGAACATCTGCCAGGCCAAAGCACATGCTGCAGCTGTTATAGAACAACAGGAGACATGTCATGTCTCATCCACTTCCCATCATGTACTAAGCATGCTTATAGACTGTGTGTTGCCCTGGACATTCTTGTAGGGTTGTTCAATCAACCGAAAAGTCGTTCGTTCTTCATTGATTGAACAAAAACATTTACACATGTAAACCGCCTTTAAGGCTGGTTTACACGTGTAGATTTTTTCATTCAATCAACAAAGAAAGAAAGAACAATCTAGAAGTGGCAATTTGTTCGATGGATGAATTTTGTTTGACCTCGAACAAAAAATCGTTCAAAAGGTCATCCAACATGTTGGTAATTTTTTATCTGTCGTTGTAATTCCGAATGTATTTTCATTCGATATCGAGATGGAGGAACAAAAAAATCTAATGTTACATTCTATAAATGGACGAACGATGTTTGACAACAACATTGAACAAAAAAGTGGCAGTTGATTGAAGAAAAAATCTACACGTGTAACCCCACCTTAAGCAAAACCATCCAAAACAGAAGATAGTTAAGGTGGATTTACACAAGTTTTTCTTCAATCAACTGCCAATTAGATTTTTTCTTCCATGTCCTTGTCGATCGTTCGCTCATTTATCGAATGTAACATTAGATTTTTTTGTTCGTCCATCTTGATATCGAATGAAAATACATTCAAAATTGCAACAGCCAAAAATTTACCAACATGTTTGATAACCTTTTGAACTATTTTTTGTTCGAGGTCGAACAAAATGTATCCATCGAACAAATTGGCCATTCTAGATTTCTGTTCAATCAACCAAAAAATCGCTTGTTCATCGATTGAACGAAAAAATCTACATGTGCAAACCCACCTTTAACCTATCCAACAACTGAGTGATTATTTAATGTCTATGGAAGGACCGCATCCAACCAACCAGTTGCTTTACAGGGTAAAACTCTGCCTTGAACAGTATTATTTGGCCCTAAACTAAAGATGTCCATCCATGGCTCGATTTATATCTATAAACAAATCTAGCCATGGATCCCTTTCTCCAAGCAGGATAAACCGATCCCTTTTGTACATGTCCTAAATCCTGCTCAAAATCATTCATTGGATGGGGATCAGGGTCCCCATCGAAAGGATTGACTGGGAATCGGACACTTAAGCTAGCCATACACGTGTCGGATTCCATGTCCAATCGATTCATCATCCGATCGATTCCGGCGATTCTGCCGGGAATCGCAGGTGTGATCAATCGGCCAATTAAGAGTATCCATCGCTGCATACCACCTTGTCCAACGGATTCCGGCACGATTCCGGGACGATTCCGTGTCCGATTCCACCTCTGATTCCACCTCACAAATGGCAACTCCCCCTGATCTGTGCAGAATCGGATCAAAAAGACCAACATGTTGGTTCTCTGACGGATCCGATTCTGGGCCCCTGAACGATCGGACGTGATCGGACGGATAAGGTGGGCTTCACACGATTCCGGCACGATCGATTCACGTGCACGCGCCCGGAATCGATCGGCCCGGAATCCGGCCGGAATCCGACCCGTGTATGGGGGCCTTTAGAGTGGTATGCTTTGATTTCCGTCCAATCGATGGCTGTCTGAGCACAGCGTGGTGACGTCATCATGATGTCACCATGCGGCGCTCCAACGGGTCATTTCTCAAGTGCCAGTCGGGATGTGGATGGACATCTTTAGTGTTATTACCGAAATATGTAATACGAATTGGAAATTATTTTTAGGTTATCCATTGAACAAATGTCTAACATAAAACCTAACCTGCATACACACCTTCAATCTTTCATACAGACAATATCAAAAGAGGATAGCTCCCATGCATGGGCTCAGGGCAGTTTCTCCTGCTATGCGAAGAATGCAGGTGCTAAGGGCCCCTTGCGTACACAGCATATTAGCTCACACAATGTGGACTTTTTTATGATTGAAGAAACATATTTTCTTGTGTATATAACATGATTAACCTTCCAATTTCCTTGTTTTTCCTAAGCCTCTGTATGTTTACTGATTTACCTAATATACCTTAAAAACAAACCAACAACAGTATATTTTACAATTCATGTACCAGACATATTTTTGTAATTTTTCTGCTTCTTTAGGAGTTTGTTGGGAGCTACAGCAGAGAAAATATATACATTTCTACATTTTACCATAATGGCACAGAAGTGGAAGCATTTAATATACATAAACTTACATGGGAGATATCGTCTCCATTTACGTTTGATAATGTTTATATGTATACTTGCAGGGGAACCACTTTTTGAACATTTTAATCTTTCCAGTGACAGTGGAACAATCTCTGAAAGCTTATTGTGCTCTATGGAGAAGAAGGCACCCCACTGTGTCCTCTCACGTAGGAAAATGCAGCCGTCATTAGCAGCTGGTGGTTGAAGCCAAATTCACAGCTAACATTGGGCAACAATGTGTTACAAGTCCCAATAAAGTAGAAAATACATGTAAACAATGCACATTACTATGTATAGGAGAATAGGTGTGAGTGCATGAAAACATATGGTTAGAAACCTAGCCTAAAGCGAGCCATACACGGGTCAATACCCGTTCAATCAATTGTAGCATGGTGACGCCTCCATGAGCTGCACTCGATTGTGGGTCGATTGAACAGGAATTGATGTGCACCACTTTGCACATTGATTCCCATTCCATGGGAACCCTGGTCCTGTGTACACTCTGTGTTGAGCGGAAAATACCTCACAACACAGGCTGGAAGCTGCTGACAGGCAGCTGAGAGAGACACACAGAATCGGTTTCACCCCCCCCCCCCTGCACTGCATGCCAGTAGCATGAAATTTGACCAGCTTCACCATCCAAAGAAAATACCGGCACACAAAGAGTGTGTGGCCGTGCGTGATGACATCATCACATGCAGTTGCTCTGCCGTGAGATCGACCATGCCCAGCTTAAAGTATAGCATTTGTATGAACTGTGGCCAATGAATCCAGCTTCCATTTAACCATTTTATTGCATCGTCCATTAAATTTGTTTATGAATAAGTCAACCAAAATAAGTTGTGTCACATCTGACCAGCACTGGCCACAACACAGTGTGGAATAAATGGTCAGTTGCCAATTCGAGCGCCGTGCACGCTTACAGCCATCTACCTGGTGCATATCTAATACGGCCATACCTGTCTTCGAGTGGGATCAATCAATCCTGCTCTAAACAATTACAACTCTCCAATACAAACCTTGAAGATTGAATATTATTATGATCAATGATAAATAAACTAGTCTTCCAAAAAATAAGCACATTTTTCAACACATTTCTGGGAATTTGGGAAACCTGGATGACATGAGCCTTCACTATTAATGAGAATCTCTAAACCCACACCATTAATTCACAAATTGTCCACCCTAACTTTTTGTTCTAACTACCCCCTAGGTACAACCTCATTCTTTCTTACATTGTATGTTGTCTTTATATTTCTGATGTACCTGTATTTTCTCCCAAAAATTTTTTCCAACTTTTATTCTGGATATCCTTGAGTTCATTATTACACTACTTGTATTGTCTACGTCTGTAATTCCTCAGGACCTGGACTCATGTAAGGCAAGCATAACCCACAATTAAAAAGAAAAAGCTTTATTCCTGATTTGTTTCTATATTGACAGTAGAAAGACTTATCTAAATAAATGAACCCTATCTATATCTATATTACTTAATGTAATGAATTGTTCATAATAATCAAGATAGATAGACTATCTTGATTATTATGAACAATTCATTACATTAAGTAATATAGATATAGATAGGGTTCATTTATTTAGATAAGGTTTATATATTTAGAAACCCATCTATCAAGAAAAATGCAACAAACAAAATTTCATGAGAAATTCCAGTATTTGCATCCTACTGAACTAGTCACACCTATTTAATAACGCCCATTCTTATGTCTGTATATACATTGTGGAACAAGATCAAAAGTTAGCTCTGTATGTTTACTTTAGCCCTTAAGTGTGACTTGCTGTCTGTTGAAAAATGTAGAAGATGTGTTATGTAGGAAATCATTTTATAGAGGATGTTATCCTAATTTATTCCTAGACAGATCTGTGGGAACACAGGAAAGGGAGAGGGCTTGTTCTCGTAAATGCTCTCATCCAAAATTACACTGGCCGTTGTAGTATTGTGTGCGCAGGCAGCTGCCTATGTTGTGCTTCACTAATTTAGACACGTACACATGTAATATAAATAGTAGAAAAAAAAGCATGATCATGCCTTCAGTTAAAGGAATATTTTACAAAGCAGACCATTTTTGTAAAAGAATCCTTATCACAAGAAGTTACTATGTCTAGGACTCTCTTGGCATAAAGATCAGATGGTTGTCTATGTAACCATTAGTAAAACAAACTCAACATTTTATAAAGTATGGTAATGCAACGCTCATCATACTTGTTGGTATTAATATTTTGTATTGGGAGCAAAAATTCCCAAGATGTTTTTGAGTATACGGAGAATGGTCATTCCCCATCAATATAGATCCAATATTGATTGTGTCCTTATTTTGAATAACTTTTATTACAAACTCAATATTTTCATAAAATCATTTTAAATATATACAGGCTAAGATCATGCCTCGAATATTCAAATTGTCAATCTATTCATCGAATATCCGCTATTCTAGAATTTGCCATTATGGCGGTGGATATTCACAATTTTGAATATTCGCGATGTAACGCCACTAGCAAGTTTATTGCCATGCATTGCAATAATATAATTGCAATGTGATAATAAATGTCATGTGACTATTCATTTTGAAGGTAATCGCAATGTATGACCATACGCTCAAATTTCGGATTTACAAATATTGAATAGAACACTAGCAGAATTATTAGCAAATTCAAATATTGCCTATGCTGCTCATCACTAAAGCAGGGAACACACGGCTCAATTTAGGGGCCGTTTGAGGTTCCCTGCAGCAGTGTGATGACGTCATGCTGCCCGACCCCGCGGTCTCCATGCAAAGCAATAGACATCGACTGGTTTTCGGTCATGTCCGATATCCCTGTTTTCCCATGGCCGCATTAGATTTGGGTCAAATAGCTGGCCATGAGCATGCACGATGCTTGAAGCGGCCATCCATCTGGCCCATATCTATACGTGTGTTCCCAGCTTAAATGCCATAATAAAACTCCACATTTTTGGATAGGATACCTATTAAAACATACATTTATGGCCAATATATAAAAACGCAAAGTGTGCCTTTTCCATTATATGAAGTTTAACAGAGAATTGCATACTAAACTTTTTTCTAATCTCTTGATCATTTGTTTTGAAGAGAGTCCAAAGGACAAAAAAAAAGGTTGAGGACAAACAAAGGGTGAAGGGGGAAAACAGAGAACAAAAGAAAAGAAATGCCCCATGGCAGTCTGAACCAGTTTGCAAATGCAATAGATAATGGGTAAAACCAAGAACAAAAGAAAATTGTGTCAATTTGCAAATCAAGTAGACAACCAACAAACAGAGGTAATTTTTCTAATGTAAAGAAAGCTTAATCAAATCTTTGTGACTTTACTTAAGTACAAAGTAAAAACAAGGAGACCTCAGTAATTGCTCCCATGAAATGTATACTAAAGCCGGCCATAGACGTGACGATTCCCAGCAGTAGTTGCAGGCAATCGACCTGCATGGGCACTCACGCCAAACACATGGTGGTCAGTTGCCCGCAACTACAGGGATGCTCACCTTGCAGTTTCGACCCAAAAAGCCAGTAGGTCGGAGGAGTTAATTGGCTAAAATCTGCCGGAAATCCCTGTGTTAGTGGAGCACACAGGATGCCCGTCAGTTCTGTAGCTGACTAATGAGTCTGCTACAAGCTGGCCATGGATCAAGACGAGCCCCTCATACACTTTTAGATCACTCCATACAATCCATACCAATCATACTTTAGATCTATGTAGTATAAAGACCTCCCTGATAGAATACATAGTGATTGGATATTACATGGTTTTGGAAGAAGAAAAGTTGATTGTACAGAAATTATATGGTAAGATTGTAAGGTGTATGGAGGACTTGCGTACTTGTGTACTGATCAATACTTTTATGGCTTAATGGGCCTCATTAACATAGGGCTGGTTGTTTTGCTCAACATAGGAAGAAACACAAGACTATGGGTTATACTGCAGTAAAGATTCTGTCAGAGCCAAATCTCCAAAACCTGGAAGTATAATCTTTGATGGCCAAAATCCTTCAGAATTATTCTTTGTTGACCAAAACTCTTCTTTACATTAAAACCCCGCAGACTAAACCCTGCTCACCAAATCTCCGGAAAATCAATGTTGGTGAAAACCATGTAGAATTCTCCTTTCTATCGAAAACCATGAAAAAATTGTTTTAATGATATAGGTGGATATGGCTTCGAAATGGGAATTATAACACCTTCATCATTTTAACTTGACCATGATTTATTCACTCAAATGGAGCAATACTTTTTAGTTGTTGTTAGTCAGTAGAGATGGTCGATTTTTTTAAAAAAAATATTCGACCATTTCGACTATTTCGTGTTAATTGCAAAGCTCCTGAAAATGGTATCATCACCAAACTTGCAGAGATGTAGAGAAGGGTTGGGGGAATACTGCAAAAAAAAAAAAAAGGCTGTCTCTAACACAAATAGTTTTTGCATACATTTAGTTTAAAGTCAAGTAAAAATTTTGAAAATCGGAATTTCAACTTTGATTTTGAAGTTCATTTATGCAAAAACTACAAATGATAGAGCCAAACTATTTTCACATGTTCCCACAACCCTCCTCTACATCTAATTTTGGGGATGATATCTTTTTCAGAGTCTTTGCAATCAGCTCACAAAGTCAGCTAGTCGAAAGATTCGACCATCTCCAGCTAGTCAAAATTTCACAAATATTTTTCAAACACCTGTAAAAAGAAATCCTAAAGAATTTTCCTTGGAGACAAAAACCCAGTAGAATCATGACTTTTTTGGGGCCAAACCCATAATTATTGATAGCCGAAGCCCTGGAAATCATCATTCTTTCCCAAAAACCTTCAGAATCTTCCTTACATAAAACCCAGCAGATGGCCAAAGTATTGGCCAGGGATCAAGCACCCAAAGTCCATCGTCACACAGGATTACACGGAGACACCATGACACCATTTACTAGGAAAACAGACAAGAATGTGCATTCAGTGATCAGATATCCAATTGAACATCTAGATTTTATGACAGCAGCAAGACAATCAGATCTAAGGTTTTATCAGACCGTCTCTTGCCTCAGGGCCACATTTTATTAGGCTATCCCCCTCAGCTTAATGCATTATGATGTAGTGTTTGCTTCAGGCATCTAAAGCTAGCCACACATGGTGCAATTTTTCATTCAATCAAGGTTCGATTAGATTTTGTAGTTCGATCCAAAAAATCGAACCTCGATTTTAATTTAATCAATGTACACCACATGGGGAGTACGATTATTGTTCAATTTCGACTGAAAATTTTATCGAAGTAATCCAAAATCGTCGATTGAATTCCTCTTACGATTTTAGTTTCAATTGGAAGTAGACAAAAAAATCGAGCCAAAAAATCGAGACACAAAATAGAGCCAAAAAAAATCAACCAATCGAGAAAAATTTTCCAACCTGTCCGATCGTTTTTTTCATTGAAAATCGTCGATTGAACGGTAAAATCAAACCATGTGTGGCTAGCTTTACTCCTAGCCCAGGGCTACTCAAATACAAATTTGAAAGGTCCACTTACCAAATTTCCATTCAGTCTGAGGTCCGGAGTTTGGAATTTTACCATGCACTGCCGGCGGATCGGCAGTTTTCACGGCGCTGACCCGGTCCACCGGACAGAAGCATGACGTAGTCGAGTACATTTATATAAATATTCTCCCTATTGTCTATACAGGACACAGTCTCAAACATATGTATTTAATTACTGAAAAAAAATGACTAAAACTGAATCTAAAAAATTAGACACATCCAAGCAATATATGATAGGGGGCTTTTAGTAGGAAGAATTGTGCTCAGGGACCTGAAAATTTGCATGGATGTAGTCTCAGGGGTTAACTGGTAACCCCCAAAATGTCAAGGTTCTACCATGCAGGGGTTCAAAGATCTATGTGTTTAAAATAGGAGAAGTAAAAGCATGTATGCAGCAGAGTAGTGCTTTATGCTCATGGGGAAGCAATATTTGATGGCAGTATTTTAGCTGAAATTTAACTTAAAAGAGTTCTAGCTAGAGGGGTGAAACTCGGGGTGTAAATAGTAGTAGGGGAGCATTACTGACCCTAAAAGTTTCATGAATATACCATGAATGGTTTTCGTGCTATGAATTTTCAAAGTTAGTGTCACACAGGTTAATTTAGCCTAGTTTCTACAGCACAGCTAGAGTGGGAGAGGGTGTGTCCTGTCCTGCGTTTTGATTGGCTGGGAGGACGTATCTGCGGGAGGAGCTACAACACAGAATCTAGCTCCTCTCCTTCGCTTCAAAGCATCGGCTCTCACTAGGAAGGAGGGGAGGAATGAGCCGCAGCCGCAGGTCCACATGTGACCCTATTTGGGTCCGGATCTGGACCGGGGTCCGCCTATTGAGTACCCCGGCCCTAGCCTATTTAGTGTTGTGTGTGTTGTGCATTGGATGGTTAAAGGTTCATTTGCTTTGACATTTAATATGCTGCTAGATGTCTGGGCTGCAATATATAACGGTAATATGCACTTTGTACACCTTTCAATAGAATATCAATGTTTCTGCAGAAACACACTCAAATGAACATTCCTGCAACTCACACAAAATCACAAAAAAAAAACACAAAATCTCTGCGGCTAGCTTGTATTTCCTCTGCCTCAAGTATCTTGTTCATGGACCTTGTCCCAGTTTGTGAGGTTGTGTCTAGCTATACACATCTTCTGTTTGATGTCTGTTGTCCCATGTGTAAAGGCCCCCACACACTTACCGAGTGGGGGCTGACAGATCAGCGATGGAGTGCAGCGTGATCAACATAGGGTCTCTCTTTAATCACTAAATTCAGGAGTGCACATAACTTTTTTAGTGAGCTCCTCAGATGAGTACCAAGAGATGGTGTTTGGTACTCACCCCATATGTAGGGTGGTCTTCCTCATTGTCCTTTGCTTCCTGCATGGTAGATTCTGCTACAGATGGAGCTCCCTGTTCTTTTTTTAGTCTTGGATCAGCTGTCTCCATCTACAGGTCACCAGCTGGCTTTGGGTCAAATGTAACTCTCATAGTAGTACAACCTATTTGAACCCCCAGACATCATACCTCAGTGGTACAACCCTGAGATTTTCTGGATTAGTAACTAACCCCTGACCTACCTGCAGTCCAAATGTCATCCTTTCATAGTCACATTCAGGCTGTCACACAGTGCTTTTCTCTTGTCAGATTTTACCCTTAAATATGCCTACTCTGACTTTCACCCCCCAGATCTCCAACAACCTTAGAAGGCTGATGTTTTTTTTATTATTATTATTCATTTACATTCCCAATTTCACACCCCTAACTGCAACCTTACATAGTTATTTATATTTCCTTGCAGTTGTTAGTACGCATATGAGCTATGTAACAATAATGCAGGAGGGCATAGCTAGTTTTTGGCCTCTTTTGAGTACCAGAGTACCATGTAGGTGCACCCCTGACCATATTCACTAACCCTCCACACACTGGTTTCTACCATACCCTACACGGGCCACTCCGCTACAATTGCTACCAGAGACTATAATTGGCACCTAACACATAGGGACGAATCAGATTTCAGTTCACAGAAGTCATCTAATGGCTGCCATACACATGCTGATAAGCGGCCGATTTTTTATCTGACCGAAGGGCGTGCACACTCACGCCGTCGGTCAGGTTAAAAATCGGCCGCTAATCGGCATGTGCCCACATGGGGCGACAGATCCCTGTCGCCCCACTTCTCGGCCGGCCAGAGAACGGACATGTCCGATCTTCTCTGGCCGATGGGAGCCGATGAAAGCCGATGCCATAAGCTGCAATGAAGCGGCGTCTTCATCGCAGCTTATGGCCGGCACACAAAGGGTGCCCGGCCGATTGAAGGGGCCCCAGAATGCAACGGGAGGCTAAACGTGATGACGTCATCACGTTTAGCATCCCGGAAGATATCGGAGGAAGATATCGGCGTGTGTCGGTAAGTGTATGCCTAGCATAACCTAATTGAATAAACCCATATATGTGTAAAGGAAAGTGTGACAAATCCTCTACTTAACAAGTGATACTAACATGCAATGATATTAAGAAATTGTTCAGCTGCAGAGCAGAGCATAGTAGACCCCTGCTATATAAATGTGCTAAGCAGAGTGTGTTACATTTCACAGGAGCTGGCTGACATCCCAGTGCCACTTCTTAATTCCTGGATAGTTTACCGCTCATTTACATTGGCTGCCACTCAAGATACTCTATACAGTATTAGCTTTTTGCTGGCTTAGATTTAAGGTACAAAGCAGCGTTCACATTATATTATTGACCCTCAAAGTGCATTGTCCTTAAGCGTCCTAGTGATATGACTAGCTTTGCTAATTTTTATCTTTAAAACTTGCTGAGACCAAATGCTTGTTTAAGATGAAGGTAACATTAAATAAATATTACATCATTCAAGATTTATGCCAGGATTGCGGAATGTGTTATATTCTATACAGCACGCCAGAGGGTTTATTTAATAAAGACGTGTAGTGAGCAGTAATGATGACCACAAACAATCAGATTATAGTTTTCCAAAGTCAGAATATTTTTCAAATGTATTCATATTGATTGATGTAGTTATTGCATAAGGGTCCTCTGTGTTGTGCCCATCAGTATAGGGGACCAAACAGAAAATCGGAGCATGGCTGTCGTGGTATGTGTGGGTGTGCGATAGAGGTTGTATGTCCAGGTGAGGAGTGTGGGGCAACAGACAGTAGGTACAGGTAGAGATTATGGATGGTGGGACTATGGGTGGTAAGTACAGATGAGAAGTTGAAGAAGAAGTAGGATATCAGGTAGTATGTCCAGTTGTGAAGTGTTGAGGGTGGGGCAACTGACAGTATGTGCAGGCAATATTATGGAGGGTGGGGCTGCAGTAGGTATGTGCAGGTAAGGAGTGTGGAGGCTAAAGCTAGCCACACATGGTTCAATTTAGTGTTCAATCGACGTTCGATTAGATTTTGTAGTTCGATCCAAAAAATCGAATTTTATTTAATCTATGTACACAACATGGGGAGTAGGATTATTGTTCAATTTTAACTGAAAAGTTAATCGAAGTAATCCAAAATCATTGATTGAATTCCTTTTACGATTTAGTTTCAATCGGAAGTTAAAGGGAAGTAGCCAAAAAATCGAGCAAAATTTTGTCCGATCACTTTTCAATTGACGATTTGACAAAAATCGATCAATGATCTTCGATTGTACTATGTGGGTAGCACATCAATTTTTTTTACAATCGATCGTTTTTTTGAATCGGAAGTTAAAGGGAAGTAGCCACACAAATCGAGCCAAAAATCAACCAAAAAATCAAGCCAATGATTGTACTTCCCTTTAATTTCCGATAAAAAATATCGTAAGCTAGCCACACATGGTTTGATTTTAGCATTCAATCGACGTTTTTCGAGCAAAATTTTCCAACCTGTCCTAACACTTTTCTATCGACGATTTGACAAAAATCAATCAATGATCGTCGATTTTTTCATATGTGGGCAGCACATCGATTTTTTTACAATCGATCGCTTTTTTCATCGAAAAACGATGATTGAACGCTAAAATCAAACCATGTGTGGCTAGCTTTAGACAACTGCAGAGTGTGCAGTAGAGGAGTGAAGAGTGTGGGACAAAGGTGTAGATAGCAAACAGTGGGAAAGTGAGCTGTATGTACAGTGATAAGTATGGATTGTGGAACAGCTAGTGGTATGTGGAAGTAAAAAGCATTAGGTGGGATAGTGGATGGTATGTGTAGGTGAGAAGTGTGGCACAGTTAGCTGCATTGGCCAGTGAAGAGTATTGAGGGTGGGATAGCTGATGGTAAGCGTAAACAAGATCATTGAGACAAATTGTGTGGCGTACTTACTACAAGGTTGAACCTTTTACACATAAAAAGTAAAACATTTCTGTCTAATGTGGCAGAATCTTTACCCCGATCACTTATTAATTATGTGTCTGTTTAGAGAGAAAACTTGGGGGAAAAGGTTGGGGAAATAACAAAAACATTTTGTTAATTTGAACAACTCTTTTTAATACTATAACCCTTGGAACGTCCCACAGAAGGAAAATCATTGCAGGTTTAAAACCAAAATAAAGTACAAACTAATGCAGTGTTTCAGGCACATGGCAGCCATATTGTGAGTGGTGGAGTTATGCGCAAGCAGACATATTTATTTTCTACTTGTTTGGCACTGGTAAATGTCTGTCTCCAACATTTGGTTTCGGGCATTAGCTTATTGTCCATTGCTAAGTGGCAAGTTGTCTGTATTTTGTTTGGGAATGTTTCCATTTCTATTACCCGTTCAATTGATCAGTAAAAACAATTGTTTATTTGGATTGTTTATAAACTGCATCTCTTTTTTAAAGTTTAATTGGCCAAAAATCTTGTTTCAATCTCTATAAATTAAAATTTGTTCTGATTAAGGGCTTGTATCCCCATTCCCCCATTCCATTGTGTGTCTTTCCAAGTTTTCAGCTCCTGCCAAGCATGAGGGAAAAGGATACAGAACCAGACACAACCATTCATTTGAAGTGACAACAAATTGGCGCACTTGCTGGCTGACGCTGTCAAAGACCCAGGATGCAGTCATTGAACATCAATAGAGGTATTAGCCGGACATTAAACAAATGCACCCAATGCATTTTCTGCACTTTATTAATTCCAATGTATACGGAGCGTTACTGGTCTGGAGGCATCACACCGAAGCACCCATTCCACCCTGTAAAGACACATCCCCAAAAGTCGATACCTGTATGGTTAGCATAACAATTTAAACAAGACTCATTCCCACATTTGACAACAAAATTATTTAAATATTTTTTGATATTGTTTTTAGGTTCACCCATAAAAGATACCTGTTTGCTGACTCTGACCCTATACTTAAAATAATCCTAAAATAAGTGGTGCCCAACAGGTGGGTCGTCATTTACCACTACCAGTACAAGTGTCGCAAATAGAGATGGTCCAGTTTTTCAAATAGCTGATTTTGTGAGCTGATTGCAAAGCCTCAGCTCACAAATGATGGGTTGGGGGAACATTTGGAAAAAAAAAGTTTTGCTCTAGCACATGTAGTTAAAGTTAAAGTGACATTTTCACTTGAATTGGACTTCAGTCATGCGAAAACTATTTGTGTTAGAGCAATACTTTCTTTTTTTGTAATATACCTCCAACCCTTCTCTGCATCTCCAGCAAGTTTGGGGATGATACCATGCTCAGGAGCTTTGCAATTAACTTAAAACTATCGAAATGGTCAAATTTTTAAAAAAGATCCGACCATTTCTAGTCGCAAAGGCAAGGGGAGGAGACCATGGCCCTTTTTTTTTTTGCCTTCATTCACTCAAGATAAGATGGGCAAAATGGCCGAACATGGATAGAATTGTATTGTGCCATACATTTTTATGATATTGTGCAAGGAATAAAATATAGGTATTCTCAATATATAAATATGTTTACCATTTTGATTGTGAGATCATTTTGACATTTTCCATTTTAACAGTACTCCAAGCCAAAAAAAGTGTGGGCTCCCTGCCTAAAGCAAACATGTAGGGTTTAAATCAACATGACAAGAAGCATTACCTACCATCTATTATAAGTTAAGGGCTCATTTACAGGGTTGATTAACAGCAACCATCCGGGGAACGTGACATGAGTCACACTCCCTATAGGGTTAACATCATTTCATTATATGATATAGTTTGGTATGCTGGAAAAATTTCAGTAGATCATACAAGCATCTGAGGGGTTTCTAGGTATTTCAACCATTTCTATCCGATGGTACTATGGAGCATGCACATGGGGCTTTTAAAAAGAAATGATTGCTATTGAAACAATCACACTGTGTGCTGGTACTATCGATCAATATTGGACAGGCAATCTATATTTTAATCACACAAATCAATGGAATTAAAGATCAATCAAGCAGATGCAGATTGTTTTCTTTTCAGTAAATCTTTTACATTTTTGGAATGAACAAGAATGGAAACATTGCAACGCAATGTATGTGTACATATATGAAGCAGATATAGAAAATAAACACAAACAGGGTTTTAAAATAAATGTACCATGCTTAAAAGGTTAGAAACTTTTTTTATCATTAAAGAAACGAAACTAAGGGAATAGGGGTACCACATGTCAACAAAATGTGCCCTTCCCATATATCGTATAACCAAAATCCCTAATGATGGGGAAAAAATCCTTCTATATCTATTAGATGGGTTTTTCGGGAACAGAAAGTCATGCTATACAATTTTTATATTGTTAAAAAGTCTTTATTAATACATAGAAATAAACAGTATGTAGTACAAAAGATCAACTGCCTCAACATGAGGCCAAGTGACACAAAAGTATACACAATGATGTATGATTGACGTCAATACATGTGAGATGTGTTTCTAAATATAATGTTAATATATTCATAGAATAATGCATATATTTTATTACATTAAAAATATACAACTTTTTTCAAATGTGATTTAAAAACAAAATAGATCTATAAGGCTTAGGCTCCACTAGACGTAGGCTGCATTAATGGATCCAATTAACGCAACCCATGTGTTAGGGATGTGTTAGTGATGCGTTAAGGCCCCCATACACGTGTCGGATTCGCACCGGATTCCGGCACGATCGATTCCGGGCGCGTGCACGCAAAACGATCGTGCCGGAATCGCATGCAGCCCATCTGGTCCGATCGTTCGCGTCCGATTGATCAGGGGCTCAGAATCGGATCCGACGGAGAACCAACATGTTGGTCTTTCTCATGCGATTCTGTCCGGATCAGGGGGAGTTGCCAGTTGTGAGGTGGACAATCGGACACAGATCCGTCCCGGAATCCGTTGGACAAGGTGGTATGCTGCGATGGATACTCTTAATTGGCCGATTGATCACACCTGCGATTCCCGGCAGAATCGCCGGTGTCGATCGGATGATGAATCGATTGGACATGGAATCCGACACGTGTATGGCTAGCTTTAGGGATCTGTCAGGGATGTGTTTGTGACATGTCCTTTTTGTGTTTGGTTTTATACCATTAACGGATTGATCAACACATCGAACAACAAATACCATTGCGTTTCAAATGACTCAAATGACTCGAGTTGGCTTACGTTGCGTTAATGTCAAGCAGTGCCCTGCATTGATTTTAACGCAATGCAAGCTGACGGATGACACCAATAGATGTGTAGACATATCCATTTCAATGGATGCATTAACATTCCTGCACTTGATGTATATTAAGCACAGGATTTTAACACATAGTGGGGCCTAGCAATGACTCTGGCCATTCATGCAAACCCACCACTGGAGCCAATATTGGCTTGAGCCTACGCCAGCCTAGCAACAAGTGCCATGATCAGCTTAGCAGTGAGGGGTCCCTCTGATAGATATAGGGGGGGGGGGAGCTGCCCGCCCTCCCTCAGAAAGAAAGGAGCACCATAAAGGACCCCCCCCCCTCAAAAAAAACCCCCATGCCTCCAGTCCATCCCCCCATCAGCAAGCAACATATTTTTTTATCATTATCACACATTAATTACAATATTTAATACAATATACTTTCCACTTAACTTATATTGTGATTTACCAAAAAGTTGGAGCACACTCATTTGTAGCAATAAGGTTGAGTGTATGTAGTACCTCCAGGATAAGATTAATATCTGATGTCTAACAGCTCTCTTTATATCTATCTTTATGCAAACACTTCTGCAACAATTTGTTGACAGTTGACTGGTGTCAATGTATCTAGTGAGCTTTTTAGTGTAACCAGTAAGGACAATAACCTTCAGGTATCTGGATTAAATCCTGTAACAAGTGCCAGTGAAGGTTGCATCATTCATTACTCAAACCATGATTAAATAGAATCCTTCATGACCTACCAGTGTGCATTATAGCACATCAAACTCACATATCGGGAATAGAATTCTACCATAGGGATTTGCACTTATACACAAAAGTGTTCATAATATGAACTTTTATAGACCCTAGCATTATAGTCAAAATATATAAATGCTAAAATTCTTTGCCAAAATAGTTGTATTTCTGTTTAACCCCTCCTGCGATTTACACTGTTCTATCACACATTGCAACCCTGCTTGACAAAATAGAACCCTTTTCTTCAAGTTTTGGCCTAACCTAGCTTGTTAAATCAAAAAGAAGCCGGAGAGTGACATCCTATTCTGCAGGAGCTAGTTGTCCAAATTTTATGTTGACCCTATGGCTTAGTCTACTTGAAATCATTAACCTAAAACTGTTGTCTACAAATGTAGACCACTGACTTTATTCTGATGTAAACACTTGTCTCGGGTCAATGACTGTTGAAGCCAATGCATTAAGTTGAAGAGTAATGTTAAGCCCCCCATACACCTTCAGATTCCTCCATACAACTTTCATGAGACCTACCAACAACTATGCAGTATAGTGACCTCCCTGATAGAATACATAGTGATTGGAAGGTGTATAAAGGTCCTCATATTACATGGTTTTGGTAGAAGAAAAACCTGCGGTCTCTAGGCAAAGCATCGGACATCGGCCATATTTACGGTCATGTTCGATAAGGCTGTTTTCGAGCAGGATTGATTTGTCCCGCTCGAAAACAGCGATGGGGGCAGATTGTATGGGTCAGATAGATGGCCATAAGCATGCACAGCACTGGAAAAGGCCATCGATTTGACCCATATATCCATGTCTGTACCCAGTTTAAGATTTTATTTGCTTCAACAACCAAAATTTTCCACATGCAGGAGCTTGTCGTTGGCTACTTTTAGGACCAATCTTCATCTGATCAGATTAGATATTTGCTGTCTAAATTTGAATACTAGACAGATGCTGTCGAGTAGCTGTACCAGAAAAAAAAAAACAGAAATAATGCCCAAAAAATGCATTGAAGAAGAAGATGCATGCAGTCTGTCTCTTGCATTACCACAGCGATTCTTGTTCATTATTTCCTCTTACCTCCTAAAAATAAAATAATGATAGGTACGAGAATTTATGTATGGTAATATTAAATCCATTGGGAATAGTACAGGTTGTTAATGTTGCATAGTTGTATGAGAATTAAGTTCAAGGGATTGGACTTTGCCTTGTTAACTTATAGGTCTAAGATAACTGCAATTTTGTTAAGGACAGTTAGAACATTAGGCAGGCTTGTGATTAGGTTAGTAACTTAAAAGTATTATAAATGAAAAGACCATATTTATGCAGGATGCTAAGGTAATGTCTTAGACATCAGCGCACCTATTGAATAACAAAGTACAATGCTCTATAGCCAGAGTAAAGAGCGTAAAAAAAACCTGCCTAGTACCCTGACCTATTGAAAAGGGGGGCAACTTAAAGTTAATATTTCACGTATACTTGTCAACATTTAGGTAGCAGCTAGAAAAGGTATAATACACAGACAAATACTTTTTTTTTAGAAAACTTTATGAGTGTCAGAACTCTTCAGGGAGTTATTGCTACTGGACATGGGAGATTGCACTATTCATCATCACAGCTCTATCTAGTTCTATCTTCTCAATGAGAAAGGAAGGTGACAACTGTGCATGCAACTAAAAGCTGAACTATAGTATGCCCCAACTGATCCTCCTATAACTACTTTTACATGTCCATTACACACATTACCATAGAATAAAATGCTAACCTTTTGGAGAAATTGTATTAAATTAAAATCTCAAATCTTACTTGCGCCTGTGAATGGATGGTTAAGCATTGCACATCACTTCTGACAGTTGGAGAGACAGATGTACTAAAATATTATTACGACTGTCCTACATTACTCCCAAAATTGATGCTGCCATTTTCAATGAATGTAACAAAGGCAAAGACTGTGAACAGCACATGATGGGAGGAAAGGGATTAACGTCTTTCATTGTCCATCATAAATAAATGAGGGGAGTTACAGGAGTGATTGGAGCTTCTAAGGCGCAAGAAGCAGCATGAATAGAAAACAAGATGGCTTGTTCAATTGATACAATAGAGTGACTGTAACGACACCAAGGTAGGATGTGTATAAAAAAGTTGGATAAGGCCTTGTCTACACTTAAGGCCCCCATACACCTTACAATCTTGCCATACAATTTCTGTACAATCAACTCTTGTTCTACCAAAACCATGTAATATGAGGACCTTTCTAATCCTTCCAATCACTATGTATTCTATCAGGGAGGACCCGGAACTACATAGTTGTCGGTAAATCTAAAGCAAATTTTATGGAGTGATCTAAAGGTGTATGGGGGGCTTACGCATTATGGACATGTCAGCGTTTATGTATCTATGGCAGCCAATGGGGGGAAAAGATGTGACCATGGCGATAACACACCCCCTTTACTCCGATGGGCATGATGCGGATTGGTATTATCTATGAAATCTTCGCAGATAAGGTCATCAGCTGGGCAGTTTTTTACTACATCTGTGTGCTAAAGCTGGGTACACATATGAAGATATGGGCCAGACCGATGGCCGATTCGAGCACCGTGCACGCTCACGACCATCTATCTGGCCCATATCATATGTGGCCATCCCAGTTTTCTGGGATATCGGACATGACCGTTAAATACGGCCAATGCCCGTTGCTTTGCATGGAGACCAGCTCCTGCCAATATCTGACAGCAGCGTGATGACGTCTTCATGCTGCTGCAGGGAACATCAGATGGCTCAAATATCTAGCCATCTATACCTTGCTTTAGTGTGCAGTTATGTCCAGAAAGCACCTCAAACAGCAATCCTAGATACTATCATGAGTTGCTTTTAACTGTGTTTGCAGGACCTTAATTGATAATAAATTGGCTTTGACAGGCAACACACCATATTGTGTTTTGTTGCTCCTACAATTACAGCAGTCCCTGGAATGGGACAATGCCATATCCTACAATTAGACACTTTTCAGTTCATCACATTTGGAAGCTGAAGATGATCTACAAGTTGATGTGATATGAGGATATTTTAGCAACAATACTGGGCCTGCCAGGACATATTTTTATGGAAGAAAGAAAATCCAACAGGCTTGCCAAAAAGCAAAAAGGTCCTGGTATCCATATATACAGGGGTGCACATAAGTGGTACTCTGGTTCTCAAAAAGGGCCAAAAACTAGCTATGAGTACCTGCATTATTGTTACAAAGCTCATATGCGTACTAACAACTTGGAGTCACTCTGTGTCTGGGCGGCCGCAGCTAAAGGTTAATTGTATACAATTTATGTCACTTGGATAACTGCAGGGAAATATGAATAACTATGAAAGGTTGCAGTTAGGGGTGTGACATTGGGAATGTAAGTTAATAATAATAATAATAATAATAATAAAAGATTGGACTTCTAAGGGTGTTGGAGATCTGGGGGACGAAAGTCAGAGTAGGCATTTGTAAGGGTAAAATCTGAATATGACTATGAAAGGATGACATTTGGACTGCTGGTAGTCTCAAATTTCAGGGTTGTACTACTGAGGTATGAGATCTGGGGGTTCAAACGTGTTGTACTATGAGGGTTACATTTGACCCAAAGCCAGCTGGTGACCTGTGGATGGAGACAGATTATCAGAAGCTTAATAAGGAACAGGTAGGTCCATCTGCAGCAGAATCTACCATGCAGGAAGCTGATGCAGAGGACAGTGAGGGAGACATTAAGGAAGACCACTTTACATATGGGGTAAATACCAAACACCATCTCCTGGTACTCACCTGAGGAGCTCACTAAAAAGTCATGTGCACCCCTGTGTATAATCCAAGTGTGGCATCAGGAAGAACTTTCATGAATGCCAAAAACCTGTTCATATACAGGCACTGCCCTTCCCTGGTGGAACTCTCAAACAACAACTTTCAGGGCATCTTCCCTTGAGAAAATGCAGACACCAAATGTATATGCTGGTCATATTAATTAACATTAATCACATGTATCTTGTCATCAGACCTGTTGTAGTCATGTTTGGTCTATAGGTGATTTCCTAAATAATAAATTAATAAAACTTTATGCAAAAGCAGAAATATTTTGATAACACAAACTTTCTTATCTCATTGTGTTGTAGTCATTGCTTTTACATTGTTTTTTTGTTTGTATACTTTGTTTACTGTGATGCTGAAAAGGTTACGCATGTTTCAAGTTTTATAATAGTGTGTTAAAGACAAATCCTAAAGTCTCTAGTCATCATTGTCAGGAATGGAATATCTTTTATTCTCTGTCAAGGTAGGGATTCTAGTCTCCCCACGTACAGCTCGTACCTCAATGACAATTATTAACCACGCCGTGAATTGCTCTTTTTTGTTTTAAATATTTGCAATGAAGAATTGCTTTGATATGAGTGTCTTAAAAGCAAATACTTGTCTATCCAACAGAAATCCACAGTGTCACCTTTGTCCCTCTGCATTTAGATTATAATCATGGTCCTGACTATTGCATGTAAATGTAGAAGAATCCATTCGTAGTTGCAGAGTGTAGTAACACATTAATAGTCTTTCCACAAACAGGGAGAACCTTTATGGTGACCTTAGGATAGACATAGCTAGGCACATACATGTCCCTGAGAATGATGGATGTGTAGACATTACATGTAGTGCTTGTACTCCATGTTCTTCTCGTGCAATTCAACCAATGAACAGAAGCAGCAGATCCTATTAGATTGTAAACCCAATCGGGCAGGGTCCTCTACTAATCCTGTGTCATAATCTGTTCCTGTGTGTACTATACTGTGTTGTATCTCCACTCTAATGTATTGTACAGCGCTGCGTAATATGTTGGCGCTATATAAATAAATGATTATAATAATAATAATAATAATAATGTAAGGTAATATGCTTGCTGTCTTTTTTTCTTTATGGCTTCAAGCCGGTTATAGACGGTTCATTTTCATGCCGATTTCTCTGCAGATTGCCCGCGCGTGATTATGCCAGTCATGCCAAGAATCGGCCGTGCACCCTTTTTTGTGCCGGCATCCCTATCCACAGTAATGAGATCGGCCTTAAAATTATGGGCATGTCATTTTGCAGGTGCTACCAGCTCTGACACCTGCCTGTAATATTTTGTGCTAGGCATACACAGATTAACTTCTTTATAGATCCGAACACCGGGCATGTTTACGTCACTCGATTGTGCTTGGATCTATTAAAAAATAGAGCCGTCTAGTCGTTCAATCGATCCCGCTCGAAGAAAGCTCGGTCGAATAGGAAAGCAACATGTTGGTAAATCCCCCTCCAAAGTATCAGATGAGATCAAGGATGTAGATGTGCTGCGGCTCGATATCGAGTAAGCTCAAGCACAGCTTGCTTACATCATCATGCTGAGCTCGAACTGCCCTTCAATCGTATGCTAATTGAGTCATGTGTACCTAGCATCACTTTATCTTTGTCCTAAATTACTTAAAATAGATGCTGTTCCTAGATGTGACTCCTGCTCTAGATGTCATCAGCGTCTATAACCCAACCAAATCCAAGGGATTGTTATTTGTTCTTAGTTGCATGCTCAAACGTCACAGGGACCTCTCAATAAAAGTGGTAGCTGGGTATTTTTTTCTACTATTCAAACTATATTTCTGTCATCTGTCATGTGGCCATACACTAAAAAAGTGTTCAATAATTTTGATGCCAGATTCTATAAAAACATCTTATGTAAAAGGAACCTACTGAAAAAGAGGCATTCTTGAATATATTGGTTAAACATTAATCAAGAATGTCCATTCTTTTATGCATCGATGAACAGAGGTGAATGTGTTCTGATGTTTATCATGACAGCATGACAGGAGCTGTCCTTGCCAAAGCTGTTTTATCAGTATGTTATGTGAATGGTAAAGGCAAATAATAAAAAAATGCACTCACAAAAATGTAGGTACAATGCAAACTAAGGTAGTGATGTGCTATAGGGATAGGAGTTGCCATTTGTTCATGTCACTCCAGCCGTGTGGATTCAACACAGGTTTCCACATGGGTTGAGTGACACACACACACACAGCAACTTCTATCCTGTACATGGCAGATGGCACTGGATACCTTGACCTTTCCTTGGCCTCTACACGCATATGACCCCACTCCCTCCTATGAACAACATTTCTGTTTCTGACGCTTGCCATGACCTATGACTGGAACTCTGACTCATTTCCCCCTACTCAGACCTCTGCCTGAAGCTTTGATTATCGGTATGTCTTGCTCTCAATGTTTCCGCAAAGAAGCCATCATTCTACCCATTCACAGTAGGATGCCCCTGAGAGTTGTGATTCAATGACACCATGCAGCAGAATAGTTCTGTGTCCACTTTGCCAACCAATCCACCACTCTTGAGTTTGTTGAAGGCCAGATGTCACTTAGACCCCACATCTGGGGGGATCTCGCACTACCTGTGGGTAGGAACTGTAATAGCTAAATAAATAAAATAAATAAAAAGCTTAATATAGGTGGGGTGCACATACTTTTTTAATGAGCTCCAGAGATGAGTACCAGGAGATGGTGTTTGGTACTCACCCTATATGTAGGGTGCTCTTCCTCACTAACCTCTGCTTCCTGCATGGTGGATTCTGCTGCAGATGGACCTCCCTGTTTCTTATTTAGCCTCCCATTAGCTGTCTTTATCCACAGGTCACTAGCTGGCTTTGGGTCAAATGTTACTTTCACAGTATAAAACGTTTGAACCCCCAGATCTCATACCTCAGTAGTGCAACCCCGAGATTTTCTGGGTTAGTAACTAACCCCTGAGACTACCAGCAGTCCAAATGCCATCCTTCCATAGTCATATTCTGGCTGTCACACAGTGTTTTTCTCTTGTCAGATTTTACCCTTACATATGCCTACTCTGACTTTCATCCACCAGATCTCCAACACCCTTAGAAGCCCAATCTTTTTTCTTGGATTATAAATTTACATTCCCAATTTCACACTCTGAACTGCAACCTTTCTTAGTTATTCATGTTTCCCTGCAGTTATCCAAGTGACATAAATTTTATACATGTAAAATTTAGCTGTGGCCACCCAGACACGGAGTGCCTCCAAGTTGTTAGTACGCATATGAGCTTTGCAACAATAATGCAGGTACGCATAGCTAGGTTTTGGCCCCTTTTGAGTACCAGAGTACCACTTATGTGCTACCCTGAATATGGAAACCCAGAATAGAAGCTGAAAAAGCAGGATGCAACATTTTTATGAATGTTTGTTACTTCAGCTACAGATATTTCGGTCTGTAATAAAAGTTTTTTATTTTTACTTACAGAGAATCACAGGCTCTCATGATAAATATGAGAATAAATCCTAAAGCTCCACCTGCTGGCTCTCACTATGCAATATTTGATATTAACATAAACATCACACAAAAAAATGAAGTATGGCAAAAACTACTAGACATTTTAAATACAGCACTGTTTCCCTTTAAATGTATCAGGTGATGCCAGCAAAGCAGACTATATCTAGCAGGTGATTTCTGGTGATAATATCTAGTTCAGTGGTGGGCAACTGAGTTGATATGGAGGGCCACAAGTGTGGCCCTTGGCATCACTAAAGGTCCACACATAACATTGATCCAGACCCTCCCCCCGTCAACATATCTCTCCAGGCGGTGGACCATATCCCAACAGGCAGTCAAAACTCAATAACACCAATCCCCCCCCCCCCTCCTGCCCATGGGTGCAGGGCTCATATGTAGACCTGATTTCCCCAATCAACACTGACAATTTTCCTGATGTAGGACCGCCATACTTGATTAGGAAAGCTGGGTCAGTGTGTGACCACTTCACAGGTGCTATACCCTATGTATTAACAGTTGCCTGTTAATAGTTGCCTTATGATTAGTGGATGTGAATATGTTGAAGAAAGTATAAACAATAATTACTATTAATATTGACCTTCTCTGTGCTATCCAGGAAACACATGGTTAAGTACGTGAGGCTTTATCTATATTGTCATCAGTGTTGTAGGGTTTTGTATACAGTGATGGTTTTTTTCCTGAACACAGAGAATTGCATTACATGAAATCGAATTTCAGGATGTGTCAAACGATACAATCTGTCTGCAAGTATAAATTGAGCCAAGACTCATGTTACAGTTAATACATGTATCTTCGTCTAGCATAATGGAATATGTTTATAGCGGAAATGCTTCCTTTAGGGTAATTGAATCAAAGAACCATTCAGGAATAGATGTGACCATGGCCATTTGTATCTTCTTCCAATCACAATCTAGAAGCAGATATATCCCCTGGTTGTAATTTCAGATCATGTCTTGTGATCTCTATTTAGAGAGAACCCCTCACACATGACTTAATTCCATCTTGGAGTAGCTGCATAGACATGTGACAACTTGACAAGTGCTTGCAGAAAGACTTTCATACAGTAAGGTGATAGAAGTTTTTATATCTTCCCTGACTTTTTAGTTCTACTTGACACATTCATGCTTATTAGTTTTATTTATTAAGCAATATTTATTTATATTGAATCTTCAGTGCACAAATGCCTTTAAATCCTTTTCATTTTTAATATGGGTATATGAAAAAAGCTACAGGTCAGAGGGAAAGACAAATAAATACAACTGACATTGACAAATATGATGACATTTTTGATGAATACTTCTGAAGTCTCCATATGCTGTTCAGTATTTCCAATAGCTGCAATGCTAGGTTCGATAAAAACACTGAATCTGTAAAAAAAAGAATACTGTTTCGTAAGTTTATTGATAATGAATGGCTGTTTACTATCACAACACATCTCTGCTATTTGTTAAAATAAAAGAGAAATCTAGGTATTGACACTTTTAAGGTAGCCATACACGGCCCAATTTGCACCCAATTTTTCCAATCACCCGGCAGTCACTCGGCCGAAAATCGGGTGGCCACACCTGGTGAGATAGACCAGAAATTTTCTGCATGTTGGATCGCACGCTGATTCCACATGCCAGTAACTTCCCGGCCAATCCCATTACTTTAAATGGGGATGCCAGTCCCCATTCAAAGTAATGGCCGGCACACAAAGGGTGTCCGCCGATCAGCTGAGAAGCTAGCTGCAGCAGAATAATGTCATCCCCCTAAAGTCAATACCTCATCTATTGAGGCAGAATCTCCTCTTGTATGGCTACCTTTAGATTCATACATTACTTGGGACTTAATCCCTGTTCAGTTTTCATTAGAAGACGATAAATTACCAAAAAGTCATTTTATTCAAAATTTTAATTCAAAGTTTATATATTTCATTACATCATCTGAAAGTCAGCTTATCAAACCTTATACTCACCTGTCAGCAGTTGGAATTCCTGGAAAAATGCTACAAAAAACAAACAAAAACATACTTACCTTCCTTATGTTTTCATTTCTGGGGACAACTTTACTACTGGCGACCAGAAGCCACTTCCGCCAGAGACCAGCATCTCTTTTCCCCTCCCCGGTGTGCACCACTCATTACTGCAACCAAGTCCCCCCACGGAACTCCTCTAGAGACATGTGTTTCCCTCTGGCAGTGGGCCTGGGGTGCGTTGCGGTTGATGAGAGGTGTGCCTCTGATGCCAGGAGAGAGATACTTGTCATCTCTTTCCCTCCCAGCACTGTGTCCGTCAATCTCGCCATACTGCAGGACTATATCTGGGTCAGCCACTGGGTCAGATGTCATACAGCCACTAGATGTCCCATGTGCCCTTGTGGCTGCATGACGTCCTGCCTCAGCACTACGTCACACAGACGCTTCGGTGCTTCGGTGAGGCTGGATGCCTCCACTATCCTACCTCCTGACTTCCCTGGGTGGGAATTGGTCTCCAGTGTATAGTCCCCTTATCAGCAATCCAAGTGGTAAATTACATTTTATCTCCTTGTGATACATTACTGAATGTGAACAAATTTTTTTTGATGAAATACCTACGACCACCTCTCTTTGTCGCTCCTGAGTCCAGTTTCACTCCTGATGAAGCGACAGTAGGCCGCAAAACATATCAAGCTTTAGCACAGGACTGGTTAATCAAAGTATATAAATGGACTTGTCACTTCTTTGCCAGTGATAGTCCCTGCACGTAAGCACAGTTGGTTGAGAGACTGGTGGTTAAATTCCTCTTTTATAGTAATTGTTTATAGTTCTCTAATCCAGAAAGTTTGGAGTTATACACTAACAAAATATAACCAACTCCTAGACTCCTGTCCTGTCCTTCTAGACCTTGATGTTTAACCCCGTATACTGTACACATGAAAACCCATACAAGGGGGTAGTCACAACTGTAACCGTAATACATGGTGTGAAAGTTTTTACATCCACAGTTGGAACAGCTCCATGTGCCAGTGATGATGAAACTCTCAATGTGTTGGCAGACAGCTCTTCTACATCACATGCTAATGGTCTGGAGTATATCTCTAATACACCACAATACTTTACAGTCCAGCATTTAAATAGTTTACAATTCACAATCACCTGCAAATACCATATATGCCAGTCGTTCCCAAACTGGGGGTCTTTCGAAGGTATTCAAGGGGGGGGGGGGGGG
>CM070034.1:142074180-142120812 GCA_036250615.1 Ptychadena robeensis
GGCTTAAAGGTTTTGTTCGACCTTCAACAAAAAATTTTTGATTTGGTCATCGAACATGTTGGTAAATTTATATCTGTTGTTGTAATCTCAAATGTATTTTCATTCAATATCAGCGATGAACGAACAAAAAATCGAATGTTACATTTGATATATGAACAAATAATGTTTTACAACCACATCAAACAACAAATCAAATCGGCAGTTGTTTAACTATCAGTTTTCAGCATTTCATTCAAATAAAATTTGGGAAACCTGTCTACACTTGAGAGGGATTTGTAGATTTGTGTACCAGCAGCCATTGTCATCAATGCTCACTGATTTTATTTAGCTCTGTCCATCCTAAATACCACACTTAGCCAGGTACCATAGTGACATCTTCATTCAGCTATGGGCAGCCTATGACTACCGTATATTTCTCTGCTTTGATCTTTATTTGTCAGAGTTCTTGTGATCATACATAGTTAGATGCACAAAAAATATCATAGCTTTTTATCAATCAGGATGAAAGCCACATAAAAACAAAGATACAATACACATATTGATGTTTTATTTGTACCAATGAAAGGGAAATTGATTCTAAACCACTTATGTGTTTAAACTGGACAAATTGATAGAAGTTTTACTGACCTGGTGTTAAAGTATAGTCATTGAGTATTCCCTTATTTGTCAGCAATGCATGTTTTTTGTAAGTAAGTTGAGTTGCATGCTGGGTACTATAGTACAGATCATTACGCTTCCTTGGTGGCTTTATGCTATGTGGTTACCTGTTTTTTTTTCTACCATTTACATTTTGATTGAGGCTGGGTGCTGTGCAGAATACAGGACCACCTTGACTTTTTGACTAACTGATATGAACAGGAACAGGTAAGGGGAATTCACCCGAGATTCAGACAGACATTCGTTATATTCCTGTACTAATTAACTAAACAATAACAACATATACACGACAGCCACACTTTACAAGAGACCTAAAGCTAGAACTACAACAGATCTTTTAGCAAAATACATGAAGCCACTGGCTTCTCTTGGTACCATTTATATTCAAACAAGGCTGTGCCACTCCTCTGCATTTTCCATAATGTTAAATAAATTATCTACATCTAAAGGGGAAAGTGGGATGCCTTAAGGTGGCCATAGACGTTTAGATTTGCACCCAATTCACGATCAACCTGTCGATAAACGATGTGCGTGCTAAAGGCAATTGATCTGCTGCGAGATCGGCCACAAATCTAACACACCTACCTGAAATTACAGACATGTCTGTCATTTTTGGATTGATTTCATTAGTTTGGATGGGGGGGACCAGCGTCCCTATCCAAAGTAAATGTCGGCACACAAAGGGTGCGTAGCCAATTCTCTGCACGACTGACCTGCATGATGACGTCATCTGCTAAGGAATAGGCACAACATCCAGACGTCTATGCCCAGCTTTAATTATAGGTATGATAATATAGTTAGCAAATCAGTATAATAATTTCCAGGTGTTCTGTGGTTGGCCAAGGAAAAGAAAGGGGCATACATGAAAGGAAGTATGTGTTACCATAGGTTACACTAAACAAAAGCCTGAGGCGCCTCAGAAATACCCCCCCCCCCCCCCCCCCCCCTCAGTAACTCAAGACTTCAATAGCAACCCCACCACAGTCTGCAGGAACCCTGAGCATGAACTTGCATAGGGCCCCTGAAAGGCTAGATACGCCCCTGGTTGGAGTGGTGGACTGGGATCTACAAAGAAGGAAACAGCTCACTAGAGGTAAGAGCAACAGTTTTCTTTTACACAAATTACCCAACTATAACTAATTAAAATTACAGAGTATTCATTGCTATGTAATCACTATGTAAATGACATTTATACATTTTCATATATTAAATAGAGCTCACAAATAATAGAGTGATCAGGATGATTTTATTTGGTTTCTAATTTTTGGAATTAGCTTTTGGAAATAAGAACAAGAATTGCCTCTGTATTTTTAGCCCCCCCCCCCCCCCTGCCAAATCAGAATTGGTGTCTCTTGTGAAGTTAAAAGGTAAAGCTGGCCATACACCTTCAGATTTCTCTGTCAGATTTCCTTCAGATCAGATTTTGTTTTACCAAAACCATGTAATATGAGGACCTTTCTACACCTTCCAATCACTATGTATTCTATCAGGGAGGACACTATACTACATGGTTGTTGGTAGATCTGATCTGAAGGAAATCTGACAGAGAAATCTGAAGGTGTATGGCCAGCTTAACACTAATTAAAATTTGGCCTTTTGGAACATTGTCATACTTTAAGGGACATGGAACTCTTTCACCTAGTTTGCTGTGGTAACGGAAGGCTTTCATCTAGATTTAGACTTTAGTACTGGTTGCTGGACACATACGTTCAAAGTTCAAAACATCACTAACAGATCCACTTTAACTGCTCTCTGCCAGGTGACAACAGATATAGCAACAATGTGCTCTGGCAGAAATACAGTTTTATTTTACCCATGATTTAAACTTAGTTTGCAGTTTTCATCTGAAAATCACTGCACCTTAAATTCACCGCAATCTGAGGATGTCTAATTTTGGACCAGTTCAGAAAGATATTAATATCACCAATGTATTACTGATTTAAATAAATGTGTTGTTAAAAGCTTTTACTGCCAAAAGTCTGAAAACTGGGCACAGAAAATATAATATGTTCATGATGGTTTCTTTAAAGTATATCTGGTAAGTAGTGAGAAGGTGTTGTGTAGTTTACAGATATAGCTTGAGACAATGCAACCAACTCTAAAGATTTCTGTTCAGCAGGAAACACATGTGTAGATATGGGCCAGATAATTGGCCGCTTTGAGCGCCGTGCACACTCACAGCCATCTATCTGGCCCATATCACATGCGGCCATCCCTGTTTTTGAGCGGGACCAATCAATCCTGCTCAAAAACAAGGATATCGGACATGACTGTAAACCACGGTCGATGTCCATTGCTTTGCATGAGGACTGTGGGGTCTCCATGCAAAGCATCAGCTTAGCTGCAGACACACCAGGTATCAGATATCAGGCAGGGAACCTCGAACGGCAAGACCTGAATAAATATACATTGCCTAGATTGTTGAAGTAGGCCATTGTGTTCCTTTGGTAAATCTAAAGAAGTTTGTATACTTCTGCATGTTAAGGACTGGTTTACACCTATTCATTATTACATGGCTTCAAACAGTGCACATAATATCCAATGGGTCTGTTCACATAAAATCCATAATAATGTAGGTTAAAGTGTAGAGGTGTGAACCAGGACTAAAAGTCAGGTCTGTGTGCCCACTCAATTTGGCCTCCTGCACCCGCCTGACCTGTGAGACGTAGGCGTGCCCCCCTGACTCGCTGCCCCATGCCCGCCCACTCCTCGATAAGCACTATCGATCACAAATTGTTGCATGCATAATGTGAGCGATCGATGGTGTACGCTGAAGCATCTGTTGCGTTCGCATAGACGTAGCTTGGGGGGACCAGCAGATCCGGGGCTCTGTGAAGACAGCCCTGTCAAAACCGCATTGCCTACAATGGGCGGCTTGTGCACTCCTTTAACCCCCCCCCCCATTTTGATGGACAGTGGAGTCTAAGCATTACTCAAGTAGCGTTTGAGCACCTGTTTCATACACATCTCTCTGAGCTAAATAAAACCTGAAGACCATATGTATACCATTTTTAACTTACATCCTACATATGTACATGTACAGTCGAGCCCATAATTATTCATACCCCTGGCAAATTTTAACTTAAAGTTACTTTTATTCAACCAGCAAGTGATTTTTTTTTATGGGAAATTACACAGGTGTCTCCCAAAATATAATAAGAGGCAAGAGGCATTTTTGTGGGGAAAAATAATTCTCAGCTTTAGTTTACATTTGAACAACAAGTGTCCAAAATTATTCATACCCTTTTCAATATTCAATAGAAAAGCCTTTATTGGCTATTACAGCAATCAAACAGACTCTCAATTGGATTCAAGTCAGGACTCTGGCTGGACCACTCCAAAAAGTTAATGTTGTTGTCTGCTAACCATTTCTTCATCACTTTTGCTGTGTGTTTTGGGTCATTGTCATGCTGAAATGTCCACTGGTGCCCAAAGCCAAGTGTCCCTGCAGACTGCCTGATGCTGTCGTTGAAAATCCTCATGTATTGCTAATTTTTCATGGTGCCGTTTACTGTGATTAGGTTCCCTAGTCCATTGGCTGAAAAACACCCCGAAAGCATTAGGTTCCCACCACCCAGTGGGGATGGTGTTCTTTGGGTTGAAGACTTCTCCTTTTTTGACGCCAAATAAAGGAAACAGCAGTGTGCAGTGGCTGTTGGATTGTCTGCCTTGAGACATTGCCACTAGCAGAGCCCAGATTGACCAGGATGGCCTTGGTGGTGATCCTTGGTGTCTTTTTAACCCTTCTCACTATGCTCCCGGCCAGCACAGGTGTCACTTTTGGCTTCTACGTCCTCTGAGATTTTCAACAGTGCACAACATCTTGTGTTTTATAATAATACTTTGCACTAAAGTGCAGAGAGCTGCTTTTTTTCACCTGTTGAGTTGCCTCTTGTACATTGTCTTATTATCTTTTGGGAGACATCGATGCCATTTCCCATAAAGACTTGCTGGGTGAATAAAAGTAATTTTAAGTAAAATTTTGCCAGGGGTATGAACAATTATGGGCTCATTTATATGTACACATTAGGAAGGATCAGAAAAAGAAAATACAAAAATACGAAGTTCATTCAATGATAAACTTTGATAAGAATGAAACAGATAAGCTAGGTTACAAAGATCATATAAAATCAGGTAAGCATGGGAAGGGATTACACCATAACAATTACAAAAGTGAGTTTGTAAAAAGAAATGTTTGGTTGAAATGTTATAATAATGCCTGGATGTTATCATCAATAGACCTGTTCACAGGAGAGCACAATTGTTGGGAAATGCAGTATTATACATTCTCAACATCACCCCAAATGGACACACTGTAAATGGACCTTGAATATCTTTGTCTTCCCTCAGATTCTTTAGATTGTTATATATATTTTTTTAACTTTTTTATGATATGCTACACATATATCATATAAAATATATTCCTGAAGGCTATCGTTTTTATTAATCTGTGATCATCCAATATACAAATAGGTGAAACTGATCAGAAGCCAATAAACTTGTCAATAACTTGTAATATTATTTGACTATCAGATATATGTTGTTATACATTTAATGTTGTTTTTTTGTTTTTGTCTTTCTGTTAAAGAGCTGAAGGATGCCATAGATGAAGTGATGCCAGAGCTCCGGAAAGACAATGCAAAAGTATTTTATGTGTCAGAGACAGCTGTCAGTGAGGGGACTGAAACATTCTTGGACAAAGTTAAAGCAGCATCGTCTGAGTCTGTTCCTAAATCCTTAAGGTCTTTTATCACTGGAAAATCCCTGGCCATGTATATCTACACATCAGGAACAACAGGTAAAAGGTGCAACAACTGTCACCAAAAGTCTCCTCAGCTGCATCTAAAGTTTTCTGTTTTTCTAAATGTTCTCCTGGCAGCCACCAACGTTTAGATTCACCTATTAGGCTACTAGAGAATAGTGATGGCTGTACAGTATGGTATTCGACCCGCCCTGTTCAAAGTTCAGCCATCACTACAAGAGAAGTGTGACTTGTCCCTCCACAACACATATCTTCACTAGTCCAGTTGTAGCGTGTTTTACATTGCTCAATGTGATGTTTGCCGTTGCTTGGCCATGGAAAGCCTTCTCTTGAAGCTCAAGATACATAGTTTTTGTGCTGAGGTTAATATTAAGGAAGTCTGGAAATACGGTAGATGTGATCCTATGAAACTACCACAATTGAATTTACTGCTCTCTTTAGAAAGTCTAAAGGTAGCCATACACAGGTCGATTTTCCACTAGATTTTTGACCAATCGATCACTGCGCACGTTCACGAGATCGATCGGCAATCCATTGCGTTCTGCCCACCCTGAACGATTGACCAAACAGAATCGGAATCGACTAAAAATTGGATCGGACATTGAACCGACATGTTGGTTTTTTTTGGTCGATCGTTTGGCAATGAAAGTACGTTGGTGGACCCATAGCCCTATGCAGCAGCCTTTCAGATCGATGGATTTTGTGGAATCACCCATTTTGGAGATCGGCTCATGTCCAAATTGACCACAAATTAGATTCACAAGGTGGTGTTACATCGATTCTTGATCCGATCAATTGACGATTCCTGATCGCCTGGAAAGAACAGACCGACAATTGATCGGCAATTGATCGCTGACAAATCGACCTGTGTATGGCTACCTTTAGGGCCATTTCACACTATATGCAGTGTGTTGCGTTTTAAAAACGTGCACGTTTTTTTACTGCACATATTAGTACATAGACATCCAATGTTACCATTCACACTGCATGCGTTGCGTTTTTCATTGATTTATTCAAAAACGCAAATGTAAAACGTAAATGCAAACGCAGATAGAATGCGTTTTTGTATATATGAAGAAACCCATGCCTATAAAAAATGCATATAGTGTGAAAGGACCCTTATAGTTCCACAAATAATGATGACTGCATAGCTAGGAGATTGACTTTTTACACATGTGAAAATAAGTCTGAAGAAACACTTGAGTGTATTAAATAGGAAGTGACTATATAGTAAGTGTATATACTCACTGTAGGTAGCATTGCTATAGAACACTGTATTTAGTAACATCTCTCAGAGCACTAGAACTTGTGCCAGGCCAAAAGTGCAGGTGGAAATATTAGATTTCATCCATGGATCTGGCTCCAGTTCCCCTTGCAGCTTAAATAACTGAACCCAACATTACTAAACATAACTGAATAGCTGAACTGTGTTCATAAACATGAGTAGAAATACTGTACAGGGCAAAACATGTTTCCAAAAAAACTCATTACCGTATTCTGACTTAAGCATGGGCGGACTGTACCGTCAGAATCTAGTGACTTATGCATTAGCTCAGTCCTTGTGCAGCATATCTGTAGCATGACCACATTTTCACCTCTAATCTGTGAAAGGGTTAAGCCAGATTTGTCATCCTCATCTGAAAGTGTATGCATTCATCACATTACCACAAACAGCATTGATGCAAAGTCCAGCCTAACCATTTTCAATGCAAACACAAGTAAAAACAAACCACACCATGCAGACTGTCCCAATAATAACTATGTGGACTTTACATTACAAAGTATTTGCTAATGAGGATTTAACACAGAGCTACATGACTTCCATCCCCTAACCACAGTACACAGATGTACATTAGATCTAAAGAATGGACATTGGACTTTATAACCATCCAAAAACGACCAATGTTTTCTTTAATTTAGCAAGGTGCAGCCATATTGTACCCAGGTTAAAGGGTTTAATGTACCTAAAGCCCCCATACATGATTCGGAAATTGGCCGCCAATAGATCTAAGCCATTACAGACATGTCGTAATTCTTAGATTGGACTAATACTTTAGATGGGGACAATGGGTATAGCTGAGGATACAGCCTGCCTGCCTGCTTCTCTCCCTAACTGTGAGGAGGGAAGGGGGGAGGTGCTAGCAGCTCCTCCCTCTCCCTTCGTGCTAGACTGGCAGCAGACTGTTTTCACAGCCGGCGTCCCTAGCTGTGGTCTGCCGGGTCTCCCTAGCTGTCAGCCAGCTGACGGGCCGAGCAGCTAGAGCGACCCAATGGACAGCACTGGCACTCAAAGGGTGCCCGGGCCGATTGTGACCTGATGTTTCGGGCATATGACTGCGCGTGATGACATCATCACGCGCGGTCGATCGGTCAAAACATCGGGTTACAATCTAGATTTAAGGGGTGTTTAGGACACCTGTCAGGTTTTACTGCTGTCTATGACCCTTTTGAGAAAATTAAGCTTTACTTTGGATTTAATCCAATTTCCTGTTGTATCTCCGATAGTTGTGATCCTTTTTGATCGTATTTGAAACTATGATAAAGAAAACCTTTATTCTATAAATGTTCTTTATTATGAATCCATAGGTTAATGAGATATCATAGGCTATTACTATATATACTGTTGAATGTGAATTTGTTGGTTTCTTTTTTTTATATATAACAGGGCTTCCAAAGGCAGCTATTATAAATCACAATCGAATACTAATGGCTACTGGCTTCTTTGAGATCTGCAATATTAGACCTAGAGATATTATTTATGTTACCCTTCCGCTGTATCACAGCTCAGCTATGCTGATAGGAGTCCATGGATGCATCCTAAAAGGTAAGGTTTTCTGCAATGTAGTTCAAAATTGATATTTATTCCATTGATTCCAAGAATTTGTATCTATTTGCAATATGGATAACAGGTTTTCATCTTCATGACAAATTATAGGCCACGCTATCCATTACCTGTGCTGGCCCAGCTACTTCACCTCTCCCTTACTTACATACATTTTATGTAGCTGATAGAGGAGAAGCAAAAGATAGGACTAGAGATTGTCAGCTTTAATGGTGTCCATACACGGCAGGATTTTGTGATAGATTTGAGCAACGTGCACGTTCGTGGTGCTCAATTGTGCTAGAATATATTACAATTTTAAGCCCTGTATGCCTTTCTTCAAGCAGGATTGATTGAAAAAGGTTGGTAAAATTGGGTCCGTAAATCCCTGTCGATCTGACAAGAAGCGGGGAGAGTCGGGGGGGGGGGGGGCCTACTGCACACAGCCTGTGATCAGCTCCCGGCAGAGGAAAGACAGCTATATCATAATTCCTATAACAGCTGTGTAAACTACACAGCAAGGCCCCCCCCCCCCTCCTCTGTCCGACTCTCCCCGCAGCACTCAGTGTTGTGAGCTATTTTCCGTAGAATCAGGGACCCCATTGACCAGTGATCGAGTGCAACGTTGTGACGTCACCGCGCTGTGATCGATTGTGGGTCAATTGCACAGGTATTCACCCATGTCTGTGCACCTTAAGTCTGCCGGAAACATCCTATACCTGATGGCCGGCAACAGGGTCAACACATGGGAGTTACATGCAAATAACATATATAAACACATTAAATACATTTGCCATTTTATGGTTGGATTATTGATTACATTTAAGGTTTTGTGATAAGGCTTTACTAAAAGTTTTACTCAAATGCAGCCAAAAAGATTTTCTACCTTGCCAGACAGGGCTTTGCTGTCAGGAATCTCACAACTGAATTAAGAAAATACAAATCCTATAGAAGGTAAAACAGTTTCCATAATCCTTATGTATTTCATCTTCCTAATAACTGCAACGATTTCAGGTTGTTTCAGGTGGTTTGTATTCTGAAATATTTTGATTCCCTTGAATTAATTAATCGATTCGAATCAGTTTTGTCAGCATTCTGTATTCATATTTCTATGTGCATTGTTGTGTGTTTTTTACAAATGTTATCATGTGTTATGTGTTTTTTATTCATATTCATATTTTGGTTGACATCCCAGTCAATCTGATGAGGTTGCCAGAGTAGATTATAGTTATCGTGTACTTTACATTGCATGTATTTGCATGCACTGCCATTAACAATTTGTAACACAAGTGGATAAAAGCACATATGTGCCATTTTCATCAATGCAATGTGAAGATGTGACAAGGCACAATAGGTAAAAAAGGGAAAGCTCTCCATGTACACTGACATATGTAGGCTGAAGCACAATAAAGTATAGTTGTGACTGGGGCCCAGATTTGTTTGAATACATTGATGGGCAGTAGAAGGTAAGCATCTTCCCTTCCCAGCCATGGCTGCTATTGTTAATGGCAGTGCATGCAAATGCATGTAATGTAAAGTACATCTATATCCATGATAACTATAATGATAACTATAATCTTCTCTGGTAACCTCTGCCCAAATATAACACATAGTTAAATCCCTCAGTAGCAAAGAGATTCAATCTCCTGTGTAGCTGTGACCTTAATGAGAACTTCAGTCCTTGCACTGAGAACATTTGCACATGAGATGAGACTCTCTGGACAATTTAGCATTAGGGTTGTTACAATCCCACAGCACCTTTGGGTATTGTTCTCGTATCTTTAAAAAAAAAAGAGCCATGTATACCTTTGGTTGGTAAACCCTGTTTGACCTTGGTCACCATCCAAAGTACTGGGCGACATCGATGTCGCAGCAGAGCTGCACCTCGATATCGAGAAAGCTTGAGCAAACCATGATGACATCATCATGCTGCACTTGGCCGGGCTTCGGTCGTGCAGGAATCTACCCGTGTATGCCTAGCATTAGGCATCCTTAATAGATGTCTGTTGTTAGATACAATTTCATTGGAAGAACTAGATATATTTGCAATATGGATCATAACAGGTTTTCCTCCTACTGACAAATTATGCTTCTTTACCTCTCCTTTAGGGCTCATTTACACTGGCACTGGTTTTCAACTGCTAGATAAACGACCCATAAACGTAACCGACCGACGGACGCAACATTAGGGTTTCGGGCTATAGCCCAATAGGACCTCCATGGGGTCCTACACTAGATGGCCTGTGAACAACTCCATTATTGTGGCGTTTCCCGATCTGTTGTGGGCTGAAAGCAGCTGGGTAAACTACAGTGTAAATTTAGCCTTATGTACATATTTTTATGTAGATAATAAGGAGAAGCAAAAGATAGGATTATAGATTGTCAGCTTTAAAGGTGGCCATACACGCGATGATTTTTCGGTATAGACGATTGATTGCCATTCTAGAGCAAACTGTAATATCTATGTGTTTGTTTGGCAACCCAAAATTCCACCTTTTATCCCATTCTCTTGTTTGCAACATAGGGTCAAATTCACTGGTATGCTGGATTCAGCTAGGTGAACCCTGTAATGATTTAACATTTTCCCTATAAACCTCTGACCCACAAATTTAATCTTGTACACAAGCCAATAACCTAGCCTAAACCTAAGACTAGGTCAGGGGTGGGCAAACTTTTTGGCTTGTGGGCCACAATGGGACCAAGAGCCCAGCATAGGGGTCCTAATTCCTCGTAGCTAGGACAGGATATTTAAAAAAATTATATGTTTTAAAAAATGAATAAAAAGAAGCTTAAACATTCTATTGCAGACAAACTATGGCCTCTAGGAAACAATCCAAACAATTATCCTCTAGGTGTTATCTTTACTCATTGCAGGGAATGAGGGGTGCCAGAGCGTCTTGACACCAAGGTGACAAAGTGCCAAATAAAAGACCAAAGGGCCGGTTTTGGCCCGCGGGCCTTAGTTTGGCCACGTCTGGACTAGGTTCCTAGCTATGGAATACTTCAATGGATGCACATTGGCGTAAATAGCATGTTTTTAAACTGTAAGACATGGTCAACAAGTCCAGTCATTTCAATGATCTACCTAATCCACTGCATCGAACAAACACATCTGCAGCATTTCCTTTCAATACACCAGTATTTTTTCATCCATTTATACTTATATTTGTGTCAATAGGATCACATGAGAACCATGTGCTGTAGTGTGTTTTAGTGCATGACAACTAGTACCTACTCTGGCAACCGCTCCACAGTCCTCATTTCATTGGCTATGACATATGAGTCAAACCAATGTACATGAAAAATGCATTGCAATGCTCAACAACCAATTTTTTTGTGAAAAATTTGAAAAATGTAAGGGGGTCTGAATACTTTCTGTACCCACTGTATTTAGGGCAATTGCTGCTTTTATCAAAGCCTCATCATACTAGTGCTTTACTTTGTTATATATTAACTATATTGATATTAATGATGTAGTGGTTGCTGTTTATTTAATGTTCTTGTTCTTTGGTGCTTATTTACTCTCCTTATTCTCAGGTGCCACTCTGGTGTTGCGTAAAAAGTTTTCGGCAAGCCAGTTTTGGGATGATTGCAGGAAGTATAATGTGACTGTTATTCAATATATTGGAGAAGTGCTGCGATATCTTTGCAATGTTCCCAAGGTACCTGTTCTGATTCTGCACTGTATAACTATATTTAATGTCAGAAGTATTTAGTGAAGGTCTCAAATGAAATATTTCAAAACAAGACCTGTTCAATTAAAGCATACACCTTTAGATCTTTTTGTTAGATTTCCTTTAGATCTCCTTTTGCTTTACCAAATCCATGTAATATGAGGAACTTTCTAAACCATCAAGTCTACCTGTGTTCAATCGCAGAGGTCTAAAGGTGTATGGCCATACATGGGTTGATTTGTCATCGATCTATTCCTGATCCGATCATTCCTGGCGATGGTGGAATCAGCAATTGATCGTTTTGGAATCAGTGAAACACCTTGGGAATCAGATTTGTGGTCGATTTGGACATGAGCTGATCTCCAAAATTGCCGATTCCACAAAATCCATCGATCAGAAAGGCTACTGGGTCCACCAACGTACTTCAATTGCCAAACGAGCGGCCAAAAGCAAGTAGATAGTTATGACTGAAAAATGTCCATCAAATTCAAGTAAATAAAGCAGTTTGAGTCCTTAAAACACTAAACCTGCAGTTGTACCAGAGGATGGCAACTAGAGATGGTCGAATTTTTCGACTTGCAAACTTTGTGAGCTTATTGCAAAGCCCCTGAAAATGGTATCATCACCAAACTTGCTGGAGGTATAGAGAAGGGTTGGAGGAACATTTGAAAAAAATAAGTTTTGCTCTAGCACATGTAGTTTTTGCATAAATTAAGTTCAAAGTTAAAGTCGAAATTCCGATTTTCGAATTTTTTACTTGACTTTGAACTTAATTTGTGAAAGAACTATTTGTGTTAGAGACTTAATTTCTTTTTTGCAGTATACCCCCAACCCTTCTCTACATCTCCTTGGTGATGATACTATGCTCAGGGGCTTTGCAATTAAGTCATAACCGGCGAAATGGTCGAATTTTTGAAAAAAAATTTGACCATCTCTAATGGCAACACAACTCTTATTATGGTTGCTATGTATACATTTGCTCAATTTCATTACAGCAGGGGTGCCAAACTCAAATACAGTGTTGCCAAAATTCAAAACCTGGACAAAGTTATAGGCCAACCTTGCTTTTTATTGAAAAAATATATACAATTGAGAATTGTTTTTCTTCTCAGATATAACATTGAACCTTTTAATAAGGAAACTCAAGTTTTGCTTACAAGTTAAAGTGAATTTAAGCACACAAAAAAACACACATACATTAAATAAACACAATACTCACCTGTCAGCAGTTCAGATGCTGGAAAATTGCTACACAAAAAAACACACTTAGCTTCCTTACATCCATTCGCGATGCCGACATTTTAGATCCTGGAACAGAAGTTACTTCCGCCCCATCACTGCCCCAACCCGAGGTACATTTCGTTTTTAAGACTTCATCAGGGGTATGCACAAGAGATTAATTCCATATAACCAAATTTAGGGTATCATATGAACGGGTAATCCCATCTGGGCGTGGCAAGTAAAGTGACAGGTGCCTTTTTGTGGCCTGCTGGTAGGAGTCTCACACTCTTAACAGGTCCAGCTGGTCATTCATGGGGGGGGGGGGGGATAATTCGGCTGCTGTGATGAGGTGTGTCTCCGGATGCGATAGAGACATTCTCATTACTCCTAATCACCCTGGGCAGGTGAGACTTCCTATAGCCGCAAGGGGAACATGGGACATTGGGGCTGTATGACAGTGGGAGAAGCGGGCTTGGAAAAAAAGTCCCTCCTGCAGTCAGAATTTTATTTTCAATTGCGGATCTCGGCAGAGTGAGTGACCTTCAAGGTGGTAGGTCCACTTTAAATCTGTAATAAGAAAAGTATAAGACATGTGATATAAAATGCCAAATTAAAGACACAACTGTGGCATTAATTTCTAAATAAAATTCAAAAACAATCCAGGCCAAATATAATTACACTTTCAGCCATATTTGGCCCCTGGGTCAGAGTTTGACACCCCTGCCTTGGAGAAATCCTTATTGATTTCAAGAGGCAAGTGGAAAATTTGTAAAACAATGTCCTATAGAGTAATTTATTAACAAAGATAGTAATGTGCTTTCAGTTGTAGACTACTCTTTTCTTTTATTGTAAAGAACGGGTATCGCTGATAACAGTAATTTATGTCTAATGCATGTTTTGTTTTCCTTTTCTCCTTCCTTTAACATTTCATTTTGGCAGACAGATGATGATGCATCTCATAATGTGAGGATGGCTCTTGGAAATGGTTTACGCACTGATGTCTGGAGTGAGTTTCTTAGAAGGTTCGGAGATATTCATATGTACGAATTTTATGCAGCTACGGAAGGAAATGTATTGTTTATCAACTACACCAATACAGTCGGTGCAGTGGGACGACAAAACTCCTTACTCAAGGTAAAAACATAATAATATTAAATAATAATAATAATCACAAGTTACAATGTGGGTCATGTACATTTGTGCATGTGATTGTAGGCAGTGGTGGATAAAGAGAAGTCATAGTAGTAAGGAGGGCAAACATTGCAGAGTGGTTTGTGACAGTGGATGGTTAGAATGAGGATGGACCAAGAAGCTGGCCAGAACCCTAGAGTTCAGGAACACATAGAAATATATATGTGATGGCAGAGAAAGAGGATTTTGGAAAGCTCATGAGGGAGTAAAAGGGGTTAGGCACTTCATCTATGGCAGTGGTTCCCCCACTGTGGGGCGCAAAGGTATTCTAGGGGGGTGCTGGCCCTCATTCTGAACATGCATTTCAATGGGAAGGAGGGGGGGGGGGGCTCGAAAATGTGGCTAAATAGAAAAGAGGGGCCCTGCAAGAAAATTTTGGAACCATTGATCTATGGCATCTTACATCCATGGCAGCTTTTGCTAAATAGGTTTCCTTTAAGGCTGAATTGTATTTAAAATGTAAATCAGGTAGATACTTATGGAAAATAAACTATGTGTATGTTTTCTAACATAAGCTATTTACCCCTAACCCGACATTATTTTACTTAGCAAATCTAAACAGGACACTGAATTTAGTGAAATAAATGTGTAAGGCTATGTCGCCACTGCTCTATCGGGTCCGTCGACTCCCTGCGCTATGCGCATTCTTTGTCGGGGATGCCGACGGACCCGATCCACATGCCAATTTGCTAAACAACTTGGGAACAGCCTGTGCAGACAGATAATGTTGATCGGGTCCATTGGCATCCCCGCCAAAGAATGTGCTTAGCAAAGGGGGTGCCGACAGTGCCATGGAGACATAGCCTAAGGTGTCTAGTCAGGACCAACCTAATACCAGAAAAAGATTACAACACTGCAATTTGTATGGTATATTTATTTTAATCATTATTCCCAACAACACCATACACCAAAATGATTTTACATTACAGTATATATTTGAATGATAATGTATCGCTCTTTATGTTCACAGAAAGTACTTCCATATGAATTTATCAAATATGACATTGAAAAGGATGAGCCTATCCGAGATGCCAAAGGTCGTTGTGTCAAGGCCAAGAGAGGTAGGAAATGAATGGATTATAAATTCTTATAAAGAATTGGTTTTCCAGGTTTACTTGCTAAATGACATGTCTGTAATTCTTAGATTGGTCTAATACTTTAGACGGCGACACTGTGTCCCCACTGTGTATGGGTATGTGTCCTTAGTTTTGAGGGATCTGAGATCCATCAGGCTGAGGAATCTGCTTGTGAGGGGGTAAGGGGGAGGGAAGGTGCTAGCAGCTCTCTTCACTTTCCCTTTGTGCTAGGCTGACTAAACAACCGGCATCCCTAGATGCTGTCTGCTGGATACAAAAGGTGCCCGGGCTGATTGTGACCCGATATTTTGGCCGATTGACTGCGTTTGATGACCTCATCACGCACAGTCGATCAGCCAAAACATTGGTTCACAATCTATGCATGTAAGAGAGCTTTAGAAATAAGGTGACATGCATGAATAATCTTTATACACACATCCAAAAAAGATTGTGGTTACCTCTTTGTCTAAACATATTATTGGATCATCATATGGAATCAGACCTGTGATATACACATATATACTATAATCACAGTCTGCAGCATTTATCCTTTATGTCTTGACTTGACTTTCATTGTCTTTCTTTTGCTAGGTCAGCCTGGGCTCCTGGTCAGTAAGATCACCAAACTCTCTCCATTTGGAGGCTATGCTGGAGACTCGTCTCATACAGAGAAAAAGATACTCAAAGACGTGTTCAGTAAAGGAGATATGTATTTTAATAGTGGAGATATTTTAATGGTTGACCAGCAGAAATTTATTTATTTCCATGACAGAGTTGGAGACACATTTAGGTGAGTTACAAAATAGAAAATAAGCAGAATATTAGGCTTGTGTCAGTTTCAAAACTGAAAGAAAACCTCCTACTAATTTCAGTTATGACCATGCACATCCAGTATGTTAATAACAAATAAAAGTAATAAAGCTTACATTTCGGTTTACATCAGCAGGTCATATTACTAATTCTATTGTATTTCAATTTACTTTAGATTTAAAGTTGAAAGGTTATTCTTATAAAAAGGTTGCAAGGCCACAGTGATAGGCCTTCGTGGCTATTATGTGTCGTGCACTACCCTGGCTTCCTGTCTTATAAATATATGTGCTAAATAAGGTGCATCCACAACAATACATGGGCAAACTACAGTCTGGTCCATTGTCATCTTAGTGCAGTGGTTCCCAAACTTTCCTTGCAAGGCCCACCTTTTCAGTTTAGGGACATTATCGAGCCCCCCTCCCTATTCAAACACAGGTTAAGAATGAGGGCCAAAACCCTCCTGGAATAACTTTCCACCCCCCCCCCCCAGGGGGGCCCTGTTTGGGAACCACTGCCTTAGTGAGACACTCTGGTGCCCATTTGCTCATTCCTAGCAATGAGTAGAGATAATGCCTAGAGGCATCAGACCTCAAAGGTGGGCTGTCCTTAGGCATTATCTAAAATTATTCATAAAAATTAACAATGTAATCTGTTCAAATTTCTGCCCAATGTCCCCAATGCACATTCTCAATGACACCAGGGATGAAAGGACTTGGGACACCTATGCCGAGCACCATTACAGGCTCTTGGTCCGGCCCCTCTGTTAAATTTAAGAACTCGTCGTGACCCATGAGTCAAAAAGTTTGCCCACCCCTGTTCTAGTATTTTATCACATGTCACACTATATTGTTGTGGGGGGGGGGGGGGGGGGGGGGGGGGGGGGGGGGCTGCATTGAGGTGAAATTCAATTAATAGCATTGCATTGTAACAACTTTCTGTATGTGTATTGCGGAGAACTGTTGTATTGCACAAGCACGGCAACACAACAGTGTGAGTAGCCCTTCAATTTCCTGAAAAATCTAAGCGTGTATGGGGGGCTTTAGGTTGTCTGTCATTAAAATAAATTTTAATAGAATTAGGGACATTATATACTGACCTGTTATATACTTTCTAAGGCTATCAAAGTACTCATCTTATGCATGGGGTTATAGGTCTCCATCATTGTTGTAAAGATAAATTTCATGATTGATATTTTACATTTTAGGTGGAAAGGAGAAAACGTTGCTACCACTGAGGTTGCTGATATTTTGAGTCTGATTACTTTTATAGAAGAAGTCAATGTGTATGGAGTGCCTGTTCCAAGTAAGGAAGATGCCCAGTTGAACTGATTTTACTACATGTTAATGATTTTTTTTTGCTAGATAGCCCAGACATCATAGTAATGATTCATTTCACACAGTTCATGAACGATGATTGATAGTTTTGCTAATTGTTTATTCTGTGAGTGCTTCTATAACTGAGAGAGCTTTACTGCATGTCATGATAGGAATGTCATAGCTGGAAGGGCAAATCCTGGATATCCAGTTTGCTGACTTACCAGTTGACTCTAGGGTGACTTTTCCAGTTCTTGATGTTACCAATAACTACATTTACAGTTTGTCAACTATGACTTTTGCTGCTGAGCCTATGTTAATCAAAATTAGGATGCAACGCTTTGTTAATGCACTGTCCACATCTTTTTCCTCATGCTAGTGACATAGTGGAAAGTTAAACAAGGCCTAATGAATAATGTTTATGACCATAGTAAACATATTCTAACATAGCAGAGGTGCGGTATCGGGTATGTATCTTATTATCTTATGTAATTGATTGACAAACAGTATCAGCAAGGCTCACATTTTACTGCCATAGTTCATTTATTGCTTTTTAGATGTCTTCCATTTCACAATTTTTATTGGTATTGTTTATAACTTTACTGCTAATGTGCAAAAGGGCAGCTGTCCAATTATAATCAAAGATAATTTCCTACACAAATTGTTATTTAGTAAAAAAATGATCTTTATCTTAAAGTATCTGTGCTACCATGACAATATATCCTGTCTGCCATAATTTAAACTCATTGACATAAACAAGCTTTTGAAAAGCACACGTGTAGCAATATATAGTTGCTTTCTGCAGTGTGGTGACTGAATCACTATAGAGTTAGCCCTGCAACATGTCTTTTAACAAAAATATTTTGCACTAATAGTTTTACTCATTCATGATTTTTTTCATTCGACCAATTTAAAAAGCAACCGGTTTAAGTTGATTGTTTGATTTCAATTTAAAATTTATTAAATTGTTTGATTTCAATTTAAAATTTATTTACTTTTTACTGAACTAATCGACTGTTAAAAATGAAAAAAAAAATTGATAACAAATTGATCAGACATGTTGCTAAAGTCTCTGACAATTTTATTTTTGGTATTTCTATCAATTTGTATCAGATTGTACTGTGGAGCACAGGGCTAAGGAAAGGAATCGACCACAATATGTGTTCCAAAATGATCAGTTTAACCCACCATCTCTTCCAGCACTGTCCTGTTTTGCACTGGACAAGATGGGGTCGTCTGGAGGAGATCAAGATCTGGAGGGCACTTACCGTTTCGCGCTGTTTTGTGGCTCCCATGTACCAAGGAGGCTGCTGCAGGAGAGCGGCACCCCCCCCCCCCCGGGGAGTGACGTGATGACGTCACATCGGGGAGGTGGTGGGAAATTCAAAAGAAAATTGAACTAAATCAGTTTTCTATCTAGAAAACAGCTTTCAGTGTGGATCAAAGTAAACATCTCAAAGTGATAACTGTATCCAATACAATTCAAAGTAAAAAAAAACACAAAACACTTTTCCAATGAATAAAAAAAACAAATATATAATTCATACTGTTTTGAAATCTATCTAAATGAATTAGGGAAAAAATCCCCTGCAGTACCCAATGTCAGCCACAAAAATGTTGTCACTAGAGAGCAAACTTCAGGCATCTCCTTTTCCTCATACACAGAGAAAGGAGGGGGGGGGGCACGGGGGAATCTGCACTCTGGTCCCCTCTCTCCACTGTGTGTGTGTGTGAGGAAACTGCCAGCGAGTGCAGCTTTCCCCACAAACACTCTGCATTGGTTATATCTGCGGGGCTCTGCAAATATAGACAATACAGTTGAGCTCCCCACAGCTCTCCCGGCAGATGGGAGATCTGCACACAGCTGATCACCAGCGGGTGGTCGCACATTCGGACCATAAGACGCAGACACCTTTTCCTCCCAATTTTGGGGGTGAAAAAGTGCGTCTTATAGTCCGAAAAATACGGTATTTAAAAAATTGTGGCATTCAAATGATTCCTTTTTATTAATAATTTTTTTTTTACATAATTGTGTTTTTCAAACATTATTATATCTAGAATGTCTACTAGATCCTTCTACGGACATATTTTATGAAGTTACAGGCCTACAACACAAAAATAAAATCCGTTAAAGCTATGGTGCGCTTTTAGTATTGAAATCTAGATCTCACAAGAGCGCTCTGGAGGTTAAAGCCGATCGAATGGAAAATAGAATTGTGTATGTCTACCTTAAGTTTGCTTTCACTGAGTCTTTATATAACGTACACAAGCTCTCGCTGATCTTTTTACGCCCTCCTCTATGTTGTCTCATATCGAAATGATATTTGATCAACCCTGTGATTTATTTTACAGATCATGAAGGGCGTATTGGAATGGCCACAATCAAGTTGAGGAAATATGAAACCTTTGACGGCAGGAAGTTATATGCACACGTTCGAGACTTTCTGCCAAACTATGCAAGACCTCGCTTTATTAGGATTCAGGTAAAACCTACTTTTATTCATGTAGATAAAACTTGAATGTATACAGGTTGGTATTATTGCTATAGTCTAAAGTGCTACAGATACCAAATAATAGACGGGGATGCAGCTCATCTTTGCTGTAATTATATATAACCACACGCGCTTAGAATAGCAGGCCAGACCTGCTGAGAAACAGCCAGACACCGTAATGCTTTAAATCGATTTTTGCGGCAATTTCTGGCTGAATTACAACTTTAAGCTTTAGACTTTAGCAGCTGATTTTGCGGCAGGTCGACCAAGTGAGCGGACGATCTTCTTCTACTTATGTGGGGAGATCTGAACAGGGCTGTGCACAGGAGATGCCCTCGCAATCTGACAGATTTGGAGTGTTTCTGCAAAAAAGAGTGCAATAAATCAAAATGTGCCATGCTGAGAGACTCATACCCAAAATGTGCCATGCTGATAGCCTCATACCCAAAATGTGCCATGCTGATAGACTCATACCCAAAAAGACAGAGTGCTGTAATAAAATCAAAAGGTGCTTCAACAAAGTATTAGTTTAAGGGTGTGCACTCTTATGCAACCACATTATTTTATTTTTATATTTTTTCTTCCCTCCACCTAAAATATTTCAGTTTGTTTTTCATTTGAGTGGTACAGTTTAATGGTCACATTAAAGGTGGAAAACTTTCTGAAATGATTTATCTTTGTCATCTTTTTGTACAGCACAGCAACCTGACATGTTATACTTGTTATATCCACTGTAAAGCCCCCCATACACCTTTAGATCTCTCTGTCAGATATCCTTTAAATCTACCAACAACTATGTAGTGTCGGGTCTTCTGCAATTGAACACAGGTAGACTTGATTGTTTGGAGAGTCCCTCATATTACATGGTTTTGGTAAAACAAAAGGAGATATAAAGGTGTATGGGGGGCCTAAGTCAAAGAGTGGTGGCATACAATGTTTTGATGTCACTCTCTGCATCTATTCCCACTTGGTTTGGGGTAAGGGTAGAGCCTTGCAGCCCTTGGCTCACAAAAAACAAATGACACAGGGTGCTGATCAAGCTATAAAAGGACTGATACTCAATTAGTGAGCAGATTAGTCTGTAGGGAATAAGATCAGGTATGTATAGCAGAAAGAGCAGCTGAGGACAACATATTGGTGTTATCTGCCCGGACTGAATATGGGCTACAATTGAAACTGCAAGTGTGTGAACTATGGTAGGAAAGTGGAGAGCCTTATGTAAATGTGGAAATGTGAAAGTCAACAGAGCAGTAATAGTTGATAGTGGCGTGGTTGAAACTGCAATAAAGGCAATTGATTCTCACTGCTTATACCCCTGCTGTGCCCATTGGGGTCGATCATCTGCAAAATGTAAATGAATAGCACCGCAAGTCTGTTGCACAGTGATCCGCCTTGATGGGTCTTTTCTGGTCAATCGCTAGTCCCGATCCAAGGTACCTTACAGGAAACTATGTGTGAGTGGTACACATCGCTATTCCCATACGTTTGGCAGATGCCCCAAAGCAGTGTGGGTCGCTGGTGGAACATGCGGGAATCTACCTGTGTATGGGTATCTTAATGGTCAGCACCATTTTAGGCTTTAATGGACTGATTTGAAGACAAGCACAGGTAGATTGGTAAAACCCATTTAATTAGTAATATTGATTTATGTACCATGCTATGCTAGAATTAATGGAAGATGTTTAACAATATATAAAAATATAAATAATTTTTGTAGTTAATAAACAGTGTTACCAAAATACTTACTAATAATCGCTTATCCATTTGTTTGATTAGGATGAACTGGAGATTACAGGAACTTTTAAACAGCGCAAAGTGGAGCTTGTGAAACAGGGCTTCGATCCATCCACTATCAAAGATCCCATGTATTTCTTGGATGAGAGAGAAAAGAAATATGTGCCCATGACTCAAACCATATATACAGACATTAAAAATAAAAAAATTAAATTGTAAGACTGTGGGACACCCTTGGTTACTGTCGGCCTGTTTGAAGTTGGGTGTTAACATTGCTAGTTTATTTTGCATTAAAAAAGATTGATAGTATGTATATGTTTGTCCATTGTTAAGAGCGTTACTAAGTTACAACATCAATTCCTTCAGGAGGCCATTAGTGTCCCATTGGGGCCAATTTGTACGTTCTGACCCCCGACATCAGTTTCAAAAATAAACAACAGGAGGGGAATGTGTTGTAATACCGGTGCAATACATAGCACTGCTCATTTACAGCAATCTTTGTAATACATTACAGAAGATGATTCTGCGCTCCCTTTAATAAATCAGTAATTAAAGTAAGACGAAAACTGTTTACGAGCTTTATATTGCAGGGGGATTTCAGGTTCCTGCAACACCAAGCTTGAATATATTCCTCCAGGTAGACTACACCAGTGGTTTGAAAAAAGCCTAGACAATATGCTCAAGGGATAATGATAAAAAAGGGTCTGACAAACTAAAGGAATTTATTAAATGATTGCTGGTCTTTGCTTCAGTCACCCATCTGACACACAAAAATATGATGTGCCCATGTTTAAAGCACTATTACAATTATTGGCTATTAAAACTTTTGAAAGACGAACCAGGAGTAGTGGTGGGAATGGTTCATGGAAATGTGTGCAATTTGTATCAAAGTATTAAATATAACTACGAACAATGTTGCTAATATTATAAGTGAGACAATTGTTACACAATGACACTAAAAAAGGAAATGATCAGTCTGTATTGGGTTGTGAAGTAGAATAAAATAAGAGTTAGGTAAAAATACAAAAATAAAAGGTAGTAGAATGTAGCATATCAAGATATGGGACATATCTTCGCAAACTATACAGAGATTATAAACAAGTGATGCATTGTTGTATATTGTATCGTGTAAATCATCTTTGTATAAATAAAAGGTAACCATTAAGTGCCTGTTCATAACTATAAAGCTTACAGGTATGAGCCAGGCTTATAAGATCTCCTGGCAGTGTTAAGGCCCCCATACATCTTACAATCTTACCATACAACTTCTGTACAATCAACTTTTCTTCTACCAAAACCATGTAATATGAGGATCTTTCTAAATCTTCCAATCACTGTGTATTCTATCAGGGAGGCACTACATAGTTGTTGGTGGTACAGAGTGATTAAAAAGTGTCTGGTCAGGCAGGTACAGGTGGTCATCCCAGCCTGGGCCTACCCATCTAGGGTGGCCTGGCGGTCACTGCACTGTTGTTGCAGCATCGGCATGGCAACTGGGTTCCCCGCCCTTCCTGACAGCAGCACTGAGGCTGACGTGCTGCCGATGTCTTAATCCAGATAATTAGTTACTGGATATTATTACAGCAACTATTAAACTCATATAGTTATCAAGCTGAATGTTTTGAAGCAAATTAATTCTCTTTTGCCTACCTAGTTCAAATACTTTTTCTTGGTTTTTTTTCTCTTTTTTGTCTCATAGGGCAGATATCCACTCACAGTTAGGGAATTGGACAGTAGCCTTATTCATGTTGGTTCCCAAACTGAAGGGGCGCAAGGGTATTCCAGGGGAGGGGGGGCGCTGGCCCTCATTCTTTACATGTGATTGAATAGGGAGGGGGGGGGGGGCTCGATAATGTTCCTAAATAGAAAAGGGGGCTCTGCAAGGAAAGTTTGGGAACCACTGTGTTAGGTATCCAAAATATTGGCTGTAACCTGCTGTAACCTGGTTTTCATTCCCATGAATATTAATGCTATGGGTCAAACCATATACCAGCTGTTTAATAATAAGTGTGTTTTAAGGGCAACCTCTGACACCACCACATTCTACTGACTTCTATTGGGAAATGTAAATATGTAGCTGAAGATAATCAAAGTCTAGAGACATGCTGAAGGAAAGAGCCCAAACTGCTTTAGGTGCTGTTGGAGATTGGGGAAAAGCTTCTCAGTAAAATGTATATTAAATATTAGCTGAAAAACAAGGGATGGAAAGTACTGATGAAAGTAAGGTAGTTTGACAGAAAGCCATCTTAAAGAATCTGTTTCCTCCATTGTGCTGAGTTAACCAAAGGGTTACATATGTACATACACATTTCCATATACAGACATTTGCCAAACTTTGATGCACATTTAAATGAGACAAGTGCTCTTATTTGAAATACAAGTGCTTTATTCAAGGGTTATTTATTAATATCCACCTATCTGGCTGTAGCATGTTTGTAACTATTTGTTTAGAAAAAACAACCAAACTATACACAGCATAACTGCAGCCTGTACTTTCTCTTTAAATAAACATCTTTTGCATTAAGCCCAACAGGTTCTACTACTCAGAATTAAAATCACAATAATAGGTAATAGGATAGCTGCTTTGGATTAAAAATATTTGTAGAAGTTTAAGCTTTTTGTTTCTCATCTTTACTGTAGACAGGTCATGGGAGAATTTAAAGGATGTACTTTACCAAAATGAGCTCTCATTCTTCCTGCACTGACCTAACCTAACCTAACCCACCTCTAACGTTCTGTACTTATGTATTCAGAGTCCAGAGTTTATTTACAATCTTGCACCATCATTCTTTGCTTCCCATATCTGTGCAGTTAATCTCTATAGTATTTGTCTCTCTTTTACCTTGTTGGGAAATAAAATAGGTCTGTCTTGCACAGCTGCAAGCAGCCGAGAGTGAGAAAACGGATCCATGTAAGTACAGCGTCACAGGGCAAGAGTAAGGTTTGTTAGGTTTTTCATCTCACAATTATTTACATTCAGAAAAGTTAGAACTTACTTAAAAATATAAGCTAAGGGTGGTAAGAGGGTAACCTGTAACAAACTCATATAGACAGTGTCAGAAAGTTTGTGCAGGAAGAACCTTCCCGTAAGGGTCACGTGTTAGAAAAAATTTAGGTGTAATAAGTCAGTGGTGGCCAACTGAGTTTATATGGAGGGCTACAAGTGCGGCCCTCAGCATCACTAAAGGGCCGCACATAATATTTTCAAACTATACAGACTTGTATAAGCAATTTATAATGAAAGAATGACAGCAGGCATAGCTAGAAGATATACATAGTCAGATGAGATGAGATTAGATGAGGTGGTCGAGAATAGAAATCAGAAGAGGTGGTACAAAAAAAATTCAGATGAGGTGGTAGAGAAAAAAATGGTTGCATGACAATTCAAGTGGTCTGCTGACATTAGATCTGCTGAATGTTAAGCATGAGGAGAAGATTCTGCAATAGCTGGAACTGTAACATAAGTACTCCTAATACAGTATGTAGCCCCTGCAATATATACACATCACTCTAATATTGCCCAGGGCTATATACTGTATATATATATATCGGTGCCTGCTGTGTATGAGACTGTCTGAGCCAGAGGAGGCTGCAGGCTCTCTGCTGTGTCAGAATTCCCCCTCTTGCAACTTCTGACTTGCAAGATCTGACCTGTGGAATGATTCTATCATGCCTTCCTGGAGATTATCTGCCAAGGAAGAGATCCTTTGCTTACTAGATGGATCCTCTCACACAATGGATCTCCTGCAAGCAAATGATCTCCTCCTTGCCAGATAATCTCCTCCAGATTTTTTTTTACCATCCCGTCATCATTTTTATTATCACCTTGTTTAATTTTATTTCTGACACTTATCCTTAAAAATTTTTTCTACCACATGACCCTTAGGGGGCTCCGTATTTGTGTCTTGTCATGTTAAACAGTGTAACTGAGGGCTAATTTACACAGTCTTTCAAAGAACGACACATTAACATAGCCCGATAGACCTGTCATGGGGTCGTTATCTAAATGACCCCCAAGCGCCTGCAGCCGCCCGTGAGATGTTGTTTCTCGAGCTGCTGCCTGAGCGACTGCTTGTCTCCCTGGCTGCAGCAGCTGGGGAAACGACAATGTAAATTTCACCTTACTGTCTGTAACTGTGACTGACCCTCAGGATGTGTGTGAAAGTTAATAACAATGATCAAAGTCCATCATGTAGTTACTTTTGAAACACAGCCTTGATCAATAATTAAATTTCACATTTGTAATCAAGGGAGGATTTTATTCTCTTGACATTAATACATAAAAGCCAAAATTCTCACTTTGTATCTGATTGCACAGTCGTTAATATTACACCACTAAAAGTGTTTTTGTCAACCTCCCTAGCGGTCATGACCAACCCAGTTGATAAACAAACTCCGGTGCCCCACATCCCTGGAATTCTGCGGCGATTCTCTATATCACCGCAGCATTTCTGGGTTACCGGCACCGACCCATGTTAATGGAGGGGTGTCAGTCTTCCAGCCCAAGTCATCAATGAGGCTGTCGATGTGAACAGAGGGGGGGGGGGCGAGAATTTCGAGCAGAGTACATTGTACTGTGCTGAGATAGCCCGTACTGTGCCATTAAAAACAGCGCAGTACGGGTAGACCACTAGGGGGTTAAACATATACAAATCTTTGCTCTAGGACCTGCTGCTACTAAGAATGCTAGAAGTGAGGTATGTTTAACATATATTAACCTCCTGGGCGGTATGCTCGAACACAGTACATTGACAGATTGTTCTTAAAACAAACTGTGCCCGCGCTAGGATCAGGCAAACACGCCAGTGCTGTAAGGGCAGCTCCGGCGTCATCGGTGACAAATGGGTGGGGAGGCAGCGCTACAGACCACCATGTTAATGGAGTTGCTTTTCCCAGCCCACATGTATAGAGTGGAGGGCGGCAATCTACTGTACGGCACCATTTTGCACCAGGAAAAATGGCTGTAACGCCAGGGAGGTTAAAGAGCTCTGAAAGTCAAAATAAAAAAAATTCAAAATGTAATTCTACTTACCTCTAAGCGGTCACAGTGATTTAATGTCACTCCAAAATGCAACAACAACATATTCACCTGCTTTGCTCTTGTCTGTGGTAGTCGCCATGTTTAGTTTTGTGTAGATACAAGTACAAGGCCACCATTACATGGGCAGTCATTAGTAAAGAAAAACAAGGTAACTAGACAGATCTATGGTCTCCACATTCAGGAGAATAAAGTTAAAACTACATTCAATCACACATTTACTATTTACAGGTAGTGTGTGTGATGAGCAAACCTTACAGATTGAGTTAAAACAGGGCTGCACCCATTCCCTTAATTTATGTAATGCTTCAAATTACAGATCATTCAAACTTTTCATTACTTTTTATACTACACAAACATACAATTGGTTTGTGGTCTAGGGGCCCCCATACACCTTCAGATTTCTCTGTCAGATTTCCTTTAGATCTCCTTTTGTTTTACCAAAACCATGTAATATGAGGGACTTTCTAAACCATCAAGTCTACCTGTGTTCAATCGCAGAGGACCCGGCACTACATAGTTGTTGGTAGATCTAAAGGATATCTGACAGAGAGATCTAAAGGTGTATGGCCAGCTTAAGCGTTATCTTGTCCATTCAAATTGTAAGTCTAAAGCCCCCCATAGACAGGCAGACTCCCGGCCATAGTTGTTGCAGACCAACCTGCGTGCTCGCTCCCGCCGAGCACATCAAGGTTGGTCTGCCGCAACTATGTGGGAGCCCACCTTGAGTTATGTAGAAAAAAAGCCGGCAAGTCGGATCGCACACGGATCCGACATGCCGGTTCTTTTTCCGTGCGACTGACAGCTGCAGGCTGTTACTGCTGTTAAATCAGAGGGGGAGTCTCCTCCCCCTCTGAGGTAATTGCTTCAGTCTGCCAGGAATCCTGTGTGTCAGTGGAAGACACAGGATTCCTGTCCGACATTTAGCAGACTGCTCACAGCGTGGTGACGTCACCACGCTGTAATCAGTCTGCTAAAGGTCTGCCATAGATCGAGGTGTCTATGGCAGGCTTAAAGGCCCCACACACACGTACCGAGTGGGGGCCGACAGAGCAGGAGAGATCCGCTCTCCAGAGATGACAGCATCGGCCAGCACCCTTTATGTGCCGGCCGTTATTTTCAATGAAGATAGAGGTCTCCATCAAAGTTAACAGCATCGGCCGGCATCGGCCAGAGAGTATCGGACATGTCCGTTCTCTGGCTGGCCGAGCTGTGGGGCGACAGGGATCTGTTGCCCCATGTGGGCACCCTGATCGGCGGCCGATTTTGCAGCGACAGTGCACGCCGTGCAAAATCAGCCGCCACTCGGTGCATGTATGGCTAGTTTAAGTGAGAATTTAGAATTACCGTAGTGAAATCTTTTTCACTGTAATCATTGTCATGCTGAAAGACCCAGCCATGTTTCATCAGCCACATTTTTACTCAAAATCTCACGATACATGGCCCAATTCATTCTTTCCTTTACACGAAAAACAGCCCCATAGCATCATGTTTCCACCCCCCTGCTTTACAGTAGGTATGGTGTTCTTTGGATGCAACTCAGCATCCAAAGAACACCAAAGAGTCCCTGGTGGTGTAGTGGGTTACTGATGGTAGCCTTTGTTACTTTGGTCCCAGCTCTTTGCAGGTCATTCACTAGGTCCCCCGTGTGGTTCTGGGATTTTTGCTAAATGTTCTTGTGTGGAGCCCCAGATCAAGGGAGATTATCAGTGGTCTTGTATGTCTTCCATTTTCTAATTATTGCTCCAACAGTTGTTTTCTTCACACCAAGCTGCTTGCATATTGCAGATTCAATCTGTGCAGGTCTACAATTTCGTTTTTGGTGCCCTTCGACAGCTCTTTGGTTTTGGTCATAGTGAAGTTTGTAGTGCGACTGTTTGAGGTTGTGGACAAGCGCAATTTATACAGAAAACAAGATCAAACAGGTAATGAAGAAGAAGTTACAGGTCTGTGAGAGCCAGAAATCTTGCCTATATTACTGAGGAATTTATCAATTAACTCATTAGAATCCTACAATGTGATTTCCTGGATTCTTTCCCCCCATTTTGTCTCTCATAGTTGAGGTGTACCTATGATTAAAATTACAGGCCTCTTTCATCTTTGCAAGTGGCAGCACTTGCACAATTGGTGGCTGACTAAATACTTTTTTCCTCACTAGATACACATCAACGTTTGTTCAATGGTGTATCCTTAAAGGAGTCCATGATAGTGTTGCAGTTTGTGCAGTTTTTTGTTATGTTTTTGGTTGCAGGGACCTGGACTCTGGAATGGGAGGGAAAGATCTGGGTGGGCTTTCCCATTCAATTCAGATACACATGCAGAACATTAGCGAGACAGATGGGTGTGTCTCCACAAAAGGAGCTGAGACCATACATATAGGGCTTCTGATGAGGTGGTAGACACAGTACTGCTGGAGCAGCAGATACAGAGGGCACAAATGGTTAAGACCATCCCTTTGAGGCTGAACCCCAACACACACACATTATGCAGAGACATGCATCATATACACACACATCATGCAGAGAGATGCATCATACGCACACACCAATCCTGAAGGGACATGCATAATACACACATATACCAATCAAGCAAGGACATGCATCATATACACACACCTCATGCAGAGAGATGCCTCATACACCCCCCCACCAATCATGAAGGGACATGCATAATACATACACACACACACACACCAATCAAGCAGAGACATGCATCATTTACACACACCTCATGCAGAGAGATGCATCATACACACACACCAGACATGCATTGATTTTTGAAGTTAATCAAATGGAAAAATCAAACTGTGCATGCCCACCTTTACTGGTTTTATTTCCCTTTTAGAGAAAGTGTTTTATACTTTCTATTTGTTGGGCAGACAATAAAGATCTTTAATTGTCCTTTCAAATTACAATCCTTGTAAAAGACCTTTGTAAATCTGTTGATTTGGAATGATTAGGAAAGTTGATTATTGTACTTTATTTATATTTTGCTGCTCAGCTTTGTTGTGCATTTTAATTTCTAACAAACCATGAACTATCCTCTGGTGCATTTTACTGATCCCTATAGACCTAATTTATTCCAGGCTCCTTCCCTGTGAGGCCAAGCCCTGGTCCTACCGTAACAAACAACACTGTAAAAAATGCACAATGATACACACAGAACTAAAGAGAAATCTATATATAGAAAGGCAAACCGGGTCATTGGGGAAAATATATTCTTGGGGAGGTAAAGATAAAAGTAGCTATTTTTAGAATAGCAATATCAGGGTTCTTAATCTCTGTATCACGCAACTTTTGTTTCGCTTCATATATCCAATTCCTTAATACTGTGCGGTATATTATGTTGGCTAAATATGTTCTTAGTGCTAAAAGTTTGTATAATACTGAGAGAAATAGTCTCTTTGTGTAAAAGCAGTAGGTCCTTTGCAAATATCTGCTCTGCTAAGTTAGGGTGTCCATAATAGATTCGAGCACAATCGATGCTCGATTGTGCTAGAATCCATTATAAAATTGAGCCGTGTATGCCTTCCTTTCTTCAATTGATCACGCTCGAAAAAGGTTGGTTGAACTGGGAGCGGACATGTCCATAAATCTGAGGGGAGCCAGACCTCCCCCTTCCACGCACACAGCCTGTGATGGACTCGCGGCAGGGGAAAGGGGATGGAGCCTAGCACGGCTGGCAAGGCAAGGACCCTCTCCTGTGTCTGGCTTTCCCCGCAGGACCCAGCCAGTGTTGTGAGCTATTTTCAGTATATTGTAGACACGTCCATTGATCTTCAATGGACGTGTCTCCTGCGGCACCGCAATGAAGACATGGCACTCTGGGTTCTAAACAAAGCAGTGTGGATAAAATTCAAAAGGCATGTTTTAATCTGTAATTGAAAAAACACCAATCACCATAGAAAATGCTTTTTTTGGCTTTTAATCTTTAAATTTGACATAAATTTGATTCTTTTAAACGTGAAAACAAAGAACATAGAGTATATAATCTGTGTGTTCATAAAATATATAATAATATATGAATGGACAGATAGATCATATCTGGAATTTTCAGGCTGCTGCATAAAGGAAATTTAAGCAGGAAAATAATTTGAGTAAAATAAAGAAAAACAAACACAGGCATATATGCATCTTCAGAACTAAAGGCCCCCATCTAGATTTTTCATCCAATCAACTTAATTCAATCATTTTTTTGTTGATTGATTGAAAATCTATGGCAGCCCACATGGTTAGATCAACCTAAAACAATTAAAATTGGGGAAAAAATTATTATAAAATGATTGGACATGCTGGTAAATTTTAATTGGTTGTATTGAAATTGATTACACTTTCAGTTGATCCCAAAAAAGTTGATCAAATATCTGTTACTACAGTTGGCAAACATACAATCAATCATCAATTTCCCTGACCACCAAAAATTTATCTTTTCAAGTTGATTGAACAGAAAATCTAGACGTGTGTGGGGGGGGCTTAAGTAGGTATGTCTGGTATGCAATGTCAATGCAGACTGCCATGAAAACCAGGTATAATGTAACTAGCTTTATTAAAAATATATACCATTGTACATGTTTAATAAAACCTTATAGGAGACATGGTACTAAATTAGATTGCATATTAAGAATGTAATTATTAGTGTTTTTTAAAGGTGCAGCTATTTTGCCAGTTCTTTTAGTCATGTGTCTATTCAAGCTTAAATGTACCTCTTGCCTATTCACGCTGGTGACAGCCATTATAGATATTGATTAAGGATGTTTATATCATGAGCAGATTATAGCTACTTAAATCAGTTTGGAGTCTGCATGGCGATGGGAGCATCTAAGGATCAAGTCCGATTTCCTTTAGATCTCCCAAAACCATGTAATATGAGGGACTTTCTAAACCATCAAGTCTATCTGTGTTCAATTGCAGAGGACCCGGCACTACATAGTTGTTGGTAGATCTAAAGGATATCTGACAGAGAGATCTATAGGTGTATGGCCAGCTTTAATCATTTACTGCAGACTTCCTTCACCATTTTCTTCAGAGGTGTATGGCCAGCTTAAGAAATCTACATTTATGAACCTAAACCAGAAGTGTAGAATAGGCTGACTTAGTATCTGCCCAGAACACAGAGAGATGAGTCGGTTGAGTTTCAGCCATTTTATGAATTGGCTGACTTATGTATAGGCAACAGACACATTTAACCCATGGGAGGCCTGCAGGTGTGCTACACTAGTGCTTGTAAAGGGCAACAAGGCAGTTTGAGACCACACTGGATGCTTATTTCTGGAAAGCTGGGCATACTGTAGAACTTGATTAATCTCCTGAAAGCATTTTTCTCTAAAATCATAACCTTTCCTGGCAGCTTGGAAAGTATACTACCATCTTTCTGAAGTTCAAATTGTGGTACAATCTTTTCAATCATTTTCTCTCTAGAGTTATTATGAACAGGAACACTATTACAACTAAGAGAGCGTGCAGTCTTTTTCTTATCATGAGCAGACCAATATCGATACTTAAAAGATATTGGTTTATGTTTGCTGGCCACTGGTACACTCTCTGGGAAGCAGTCATCAAAGGGATCCAGGTCATCCACAGATATTTGCTTAACCCAATCTTTAGGGTTAAAATCTCCATGCTTTGGCTGTACAGTGATCCCTTGGTCTTCTTCTTCTGAGGTTTCTCTGTGTAACTGATGGCAGTCAGTGGCACCAAAATGTCGATTGGTGACATTTATTGCAGCTTCTCGAATAAGATTCCAGTCACGTTGAATATCTTCCCTTGTGGTAAACTGAGAGGTGACAGTGAAACGAATAATAAACTTTTCATTGATTGTGGCTGGTACAAGATACATATTTCCTGATTTGGTGATTTCTCCTAGAACTTGTTCAGTCAGAACATTTGGGCCCTGTATAACAGAAGTAAAACATTAATACAGAGCCTATAGATGTTTATTTTTTATCATTGATGAGCATCCTTGATGAACAGCAAAAGCAGTTGTTTTGTTTACCTTAAGGCGGAAGACAACCAGGCCAAGATGTTGTTTAGCAGGAACTTCAAATAGCTGGTCAGCTTTCAGCAACGATTCAAAGTATTTGGCCATCTCAGTTCCCTGGAATCACAAATATCAATGGACTATGCCATTTATAATCCACACTGGAAATTGTAGTTGTACCTGTTTGTTGTCTAAGTATATTATACTATTTATCTACATCTCTCACAATGTAAGGTCCACAAACATTTCTACAGACAACTTTATTCTAATTTTGGTTCTGTACATTACCACAATACATGTTAAATTAAACTCTTTAAGCTTTAATTAAGTCTGACATTTTACAGTGATAAAGATTTTTAACTGAAAAGTATTCAAACCTGTTTGTCTTCTTGTGTCTTCAAGCATAAAAATGTAGAGTAGATAGATGAGATTGGCCTGTGGTGACACCGTGGTGAACATTATACTGCCTGCAACATTATCCAGCATGGCTGGTTTGGAGGTAGTTGTATATTTGGAGGGTAGGAACTTACCACCATTGATTAGCCTCTACTTGAATCGGATGCAGACCCTTTAGGACAGTGGTTTTCAACCTGTGGGTCGGGACCCTCTTGGGGGTCGAATGACCATTGCCCAGGGGTTGCTGTCTTCACTGAAAGCATCAGCACTGATACCCACAAGCAGGGTGGGAAGTTAGCAGGAAGGGAGCATTACTCTCTCTTCTAACTTCCCACTCTGCACATTATCATCAAAAGGGGGTGGGAAAATAGGAGGGTGGAAACATTACACTTACTAATCATGCTGGAAGTGATGTCACGGAGTGTCACTTCTGGTATTTGGAACGCGGTGACACTCCACACCAGGCTCCAAATACAGGAAGTGACACTTGTGACATCACTTCTGGGGTCGCGGATCTAAAAAGGTTGAGAACCACTGCTCTAGGACATTATATATATCTGCATCAAACACCACTGAGTGGTGCCAAAGACTAACAAAGGACGTACCTGAGGCCATGATCAAGGTTTTGGAGACCCAGAGCACCATTTGTCATTACTCAGGGTATCCCAGATGTTGTTAGGATGAGCATATGTGTTCATATACACTAGTGAACCAACTTATGAGTTAATAAAGTTGGATCAGTCTGTGATTTCAGATTACTTTCATTTTCAGTGTTAATGATCTTGGTTTCCATTGACCATTTCTACAGAATTCAATTACATGATTTTTATCAATGAAGATTTTCAACCTAAATTTATAGGTGTGATTTCAGTATTCTCTTACTTATATCTATACTATCTATATCTATACTTATATATATTATAAATGTGTCTGTATGCTTTAAAGAATATTTTTATACGGCTCCAAAGTGATATAATTGATTATGAAACTTCTGATTGTACTTTGGTTTTTGAGGAACACTTGGATTGTTTGGTATTGTATTGGTAGGCAGGTAGACTGACAAAAACACAGGTCAGTAACTTACTCATACTCACATGTCTGATGTGTGCCTGAAGATTCTTTATCCCAAAGGAACGAATAACAAACCAGAGCTTTAGGGATCGGAAGCGTCGACTTAGAGGAATCTGCCAATGCTTCAATGTTGAAGAGTAAAGGATGAGCTTAGTTTATTGACTCAATATGAGTGATAAAAGAAAACAGACAAAATATGCTAGACAACTAAAATGTTGCATTCCTACTAAATAGATTGATGCAGAAAGAAGCTGATCATATACATTATTGAGTACAGGAACGTTCAGGTGGCTCATTGGTTGCAGATGTCTCCTCACTTTCTGTCTTTTGCTAAGTCTTATCATGTCACAGAGATATAATTGTAACCAACTCTACACATAACTAACTCAAAATAGTTATGTGGAAATTTATATTGCTCTTCTAGTGACCCATCTTAAGGCTGAGCCAATAGAGAGGTCTCGGCAGTGCCCGGCTTCCCTAATATCGGGAGCCAGCTGTCAGCCGTCCTATACCTTCCGTCCAGTATACCGTCCAGCTACTCTATTTTATTATAAATAGATAACCTTATATCCCACTGCCAATATAATCCAAACCGTTATAGTAACAGAATTATTATATTATATTTGCTTGGAGTTACAATCACCTTTAGAATCTAGTATAAATTATATAGGGGCCTTTTCATTTTTTCCCACTGGAAACAAATGCTTACCATGAAATCAGTTGCTGCTCCACTATTGGCGTGTCGGAGGTAGATGGGGTCAACACTGAATGTTTGCTGTAGTTTATATTTATCTCTCACCCTGTTAGAATAAAGGGGTGTCAGTCAATGTCTGAGCAAAAAATTTAAATTTGCACCCTATTAAATAAGGTGTGGCTCTCAAAAAGGTGAGGCTGGTGTTGGCATAGTACATACAGCAATAAATAATTGTCCTCGTTGGTTGATCTCAGCCAATGACAATCTCCTTTACTACCTTCTCAGTCACTACCACTAGCATGCAAGTTCAATCTGTTAAATGTTTTTGCTTAATATTTTCAAGCCCCTTCATACTTCAAACATCAGTATGATATCTGGAGAAATTAAAATAAAAATATTTCTCATTACCATCTTTGACACCCTGCTGATTTTGTATGTTTGCGTACAAAAATATGGCCAGTCTATAGATGTTATGGCAGGTTTGTTGTAGCTGTGAGAGATGTATTAACAGAAACATTAACAGAAAAAAAACTCCCAAAGCTTGTGCAACATAGTCGGAGACTGGTGTTCATTGCAATGAGGGAAATAAGTATTTGATCCCTTCGCAAAACCCTTTTTGTCATTAATAGGGGTCAGAAATTAATGTTACATAAACATCACACACTAGGGTAACCCTAGCCCTTCTGGAGGGGGGGGGGGTGGCTAAGGTGACCCCAGTGTGTGCTGTTTATTGTTTATGTAACAAAGATTTTTTATTGGACTTTTAACCCCAGAGTGCGTATCCCTCTTCTTTTCTACGTTGATGCAATTGGAGGTGTGACAAGACTGACCTGACACAGAGGTTTCAAGCAACTGGGTCTGTTTCCAATGTGAATGCAGCCAGAGAGGGTTATGTGAGCAGTATTGGACACAGGAGATTCTAGGAGAGTGCAGACATTACACACATATTTAAAGAGGTTTCTTGTAGTTGGCCACCAGATTTGCAACATCCCAGGAGGTATTTTGTACAACCGCTCTGTGCATATCCTTTTCATATCAGTAAGGGTATGAGATGAGATGTTTTTTAGCCTTCAGCTCCCTCCACAGATTAACTATGTGATTAAGGTCTGGAGACATTCATGTTATTCTTCTTGGCCCACTCTTTTCTTGCCTTGCCGTGTGCTTTTGGTCATTGTCATGCTGTAATAACCATCACAGTGGATCAATAGTGAAACATAAAGTGTATTTCTTAAAGTTTGTGGATTTTTAATCGCTGTCATTATTTTTCCCCAAAAAATTGATCTACCTATAAGCATTCAGAAATTAGCTTTTTTTTATTGGACCAAATATAAACACATAAGTAATATCATATCACGGATATGATCTTTGGCATTGCACTAACATTTACTCACCAAAAAGCAGTGCAGTCAAAATGAACCATCATCCACTTAGAAGGGTTGAATGTAAAAGAGTCAGCAAAGTCCACTCCATTGAGCAGTGACCTGAATTCAGGACAGAGAAATGCAGTCCCAGCATATGCAGCGTCAATATGAAGCCACAGTCCTTCCTTGGCACCTGGAAAGTAACATTATAATGGAAGGTTAGGGATGAACAAAGAACGAAGTGACACCAACGATACATTAACATATATACCAAGGTGACTTACAGACCGGCCCCAACTCAGCAAGATTATCAAAAGCGCAAACACCCGTTGTACCCAGCGTTGCACAAACCTGTAATTAAATTATTAAAATATTTTAGTTTTATTAAATGTGTTCCTGAACACTATTTTGTTTGTAACAAAAATATATAATCATTTAAAATAATTGGTTTCTTTAGAAAACCAATTAAAACATTCAAATGATCGGAGAAAATCAGTCTGTCTCTTAAGGATTTACTGAGGTTTTTCTGATTTGAGCACTCTGATTAAAGGGTGACATTTTATCCTAACCAAGTGGTTCCCAAACTGGGGGGCACAAAGTTATTCGAATAGGATGGGGGGCCTGTTAATGTTCCTAAATAGAAAAGGGGGTCCCTTCAAGGAAAGTTTGTGAAGCACTGCCTTAACCGATTACAAACCAAATGAGTTCAAAATTAAGATTGAACTTAATAGTTCAATATGTCTGCAGCATAAAAGGTGGACAATTATTGAAAAAAAAACATAAAGATGATACACAATTTTAACACACATTTAAAACCTTTAAAATTTTTGTGATGACCTCCATTTCTAGATTTTACAAAGATGTCACTTCAACTCCACTTCACATTCAGTTATCTGAACAAATGAAAGACACCAACCCAGACAATATTCTTAAACAGTTATTAGAAGTTATTAAAAAAGTTATTAAAAGTTATTAGAAAGACTCACAAATATGGGAACGAGACCACGTTTGCGATCTTCTTCCACTGCAGCCTGCAAAGTCTCTCCACGAAGAGAGAAGTTTTCATCTACTGGCAAAAACCGCACTTTTACCAGAGAAATGAGTCCTGCTTTTTCTACTGAAGAATGAGCCTGAGTAACCAACCAACATATGTTAAAATCATAGGTTTACCATCAAAGAAATTCATTTACATTTTGGATATATTCATTTTATATATGAGCAGTTATATCATCAGTCTGTGAAGGCTTAAGATTTGCAATGTGCACACTGGTTTACTGCTATTACATCATTTTGATTACATCTGATGTTACATGTTACAATTACATTAGGCTAAGTTCAGACATATAGTGACTGGAACCTTAATACAGCAATAGTAATTTATATGTGGGCAGCTGTCAATGACCCCCAACCTCCTCCCTATACGGGTTATGGTTAACAAACACAACATGTTGTATCCATCCTGTGGTTATAATTCCCAGTTTGGTTGGCAGTAGAAAAAGCATTGTTTCCAACCAACAATCTTAACTTTAATCTTGTGGTGATGTATTATAAAATACAGGCACCCTTAATCAATCACATTTTATATAACAAAATATACTTAAATTTTAGTTTGATTAAGTTTTCATTCAATCAACTGGTTTAATATAAATGCTAATCAGCAATAATATATTGATCCTTCCATTACCACATATTGTACTCATCTCACATACAGTTCTTTAGATTTGACATTTTGTAACTGATGTATGTAATTACTATACTTTTAAAATCAGAAAATGTGCACACCTTTTACAACATAAGTGAAAAAAAAACCTTGATCGAGGGGTCTGGAAAACATCATTAATTGAATGATGAAAACGTTTTTCATATAGTTTGCCCAATCATGTAGGAAAATAGGAGTCATTTAACGGTCAATTTAGTAGAACAATCAAACTGAATCTTTTATCAAGCAGAAATAATACTTGTGCAAAAATAACTTTGTGCAGGTTAACCTTGTTCTCCTGAAATTAATTATTAGTGCTTTATATTTTTTCTAATGTGCTAATCTAGTAAAAAATCTAGTATTAAATGCATGTCAGGTGATATCGCTATTATTGTATATGACACACATACATGCGATTAATTGATCCTATTTCCATCTGCTTAAGCAGCAGAGATAAAAAAAAGAATATCTGGGTAAACACATGTGTATAACATCAAGTTTAATACACATGTGAGGTTATCTAAACACAACAATTTTTATTAGTGTGTAGTGGACTTATTTCTTTTGGGGAAATTGATCATGGTTTTCTCTTGTGAATATATTACCTGATTAGATGCATAAGCAATGAGACGGGAATTTAGACTTGAGTCATCAGAATCAGGTTCAGAGACTTTCATTTGCAGGATTTTATCCTTTCTAGCTGCCAGTAGAGCGATAAGTGTTGACTCACTTACAGTACTCTGAAATGAGAAGAAAAATTACACCATGAAAGAAGGCAGATGTTGCATACAGAATGCAGGACATATTGAGGGCTTGTGCTGACAGGCTTTTGATTAACGGGTAATAGGTTATTAATTACAAGTTTATAGAAATGCAAAACCTGCTTAAGGCAGGTCAAATTTACCCGATATTATGTGTGAATTATCTGTGATTCACACATAATATATATATAAGAAAATGTGGAATAGATTGGGGGCAGAGAATCCCAGTTCTCATCCCCTTCACCAAGAGACGCATTTTCCCCTACATAAGATAGGGGCCAGGGGACGGCCAGCCAGGAATGTATACCTGTATCAGTAAATATGAGTTTGCACAGTGAATACAACACGGTATATACGGATAGATTATACTCGAATAAAGAGAAATTAAAAATAAAATTGACCGGTGTCTCCGTGAGTTTTAATATGCATATAAGGTAAACCAAAAAAAAACATAAAGCTACAAAATAAGCGTTGAACTGTCCTTTCTCCGTTACAATGAGGCTATAGATGGAGAATAGGCAGGTCCATAGAGCAGATGGTCCAATTAGACCCAGACATATGTTTCACCTCCCTTCATCAGGGGGTCCGTATGCCATATAAATTCCACAATTCAGCCAAGGTAACTAATAATTTTCAATGACACTATCTGCCAGTCACAGGGGAACGGAGGGCCACCAAGTAGGGTCACCCCAGCGCATGATATCAGATAGCGGATTCAAAAGGTGAATATAGGTAGTTTAAATTCAGGGATCTAATTAGATCCGTTATTAGGTCGATTAGAATCTGTGCTGGTGCTGGGATTCTCATAATCATCCGGCGCCAGGGAAGAATCCCAGCACCAGAGAACGGACATGTCCGTAAAGCTCTGTCAGATGCCATTAGTTTCAACCAGCGTCCCCATTGAAATTAATGGCTGGCACACTCCGATGCTGTCAGCGATGGAGAGCAGCGTGATGACGTCATCACGCTGCACTCCACCACTCATCTGTCGGCCCCCACTCGGTACGTGTGTGGGGGCCTTAATGTTAACACAATCTATCAAATGGTATACTGATCTATATACCACCTACCAGTACATTCAAATCATTTGTATTTGCTTTTGTTATGTTTCTTTTATGTACTCACTGTACTGATTTGAAGAATAACATATCTACATCACAGCTTATTTATATCAAGATAATATGAGTACTGTATAGGTTATATGAAAAGCCCATGTATTTGAATTGAACTTACTTGCAGCACCCCTCCTCCTTTGCTCTCCGGATAATGGTGCAGAAAATGGCAAGGAAGACCCAGCATTTTTGCCAACCAATCCATCACATTAATTTCCAGTTCTGTACATGCTGGGCTGGAGGCCTGATCATGAGAGAAACAAAGAAAAATGATGAAACACAAAAGAATTACTGTACGTCTCTCAACAGGATAAAAAAATTTTTTTTGAATAGTAATGACCACCCTACCGTGATATTGAGTACATGTGTATAATTATAGTCATATTAAGTATCATTGCTGACAACTCACTAATTGACAACATAAACTATGTAAGCACTGAGTACAGAAAATTGATGTTAGGAACCTGACTCTGTAAAGCCCCCCATACACCTTTAGATCACTCCATACAATTTCCTATAGATCTACCAACAACTATGTAATGCCGGGTCCTCCCTGATAGAATACATAGTGATTGGAAGGTTTAGAAAGGTCCTCATACTACATGGTTTTGGTAGCAGAAGTGATGATTGTACAGAAAATGTATGGTAAGATTGTAAGATGTATGGGCTTAAGTTTCCAGGCACTCCAGTTCTTTACTAAGCTAGTACCAGGAAGATTTGTCTCCTTCATTTCACTAGTAATTGAAGCAGAAGGGAAAATAGTACTGGTACAATAATAGAAACAAAAAAAAACTAAAAACCTGTTCGGACAAGTATTTATAATGATCTGAGTTGATAATGTGGTGAGCGGGATAAAACTTACCCATGTAAATCCCAAGCAGTTTATGGCATCTGCCAACATGTCTCCTAACAATGACGGCCAGGATGTTAGTGCTGGGAAATAAGCATGCATATGAGGACTCTGCCAATGGACAACCTAAAGGGACAGATAAATGAAGTTGGTCAATAGAGTGAACGAATCAACCATACCAACTATACAAGCAGGAATCAACCATATGTCCCTTGAACAGAGAAAATGTGTTTACTGGGCTTGTATCTTGGTGGGTTGGCTATAACTCAGCATTTTACAAACACTCCTTCATTGCATATTTGGTATCATTTTAAAGTTATTTCCTCTAATATACGTTACCAGTATAGGACAAAATAACGCTGAAGAAAATTAAACAGTTTTTGTCCCCTTATAAGAAAGTAAGCATATTTCACAAACCACAACTGAAAAAGATACAGCGCTTATGATGTATAAAGCGGTCTAGAGCTCCACCTCCTGGCTGAACTTTATATATTTGACAACTTTTTTTTAATATTAACTGTTTTATATTACTGTTTTCATTTTCAATACATTTTTATTATTTTGAACATAACATATTAAACATGGGATTAACAGGAACAGTCAAATGTACATAAACAAAAGAAATACACTTGTGCAATGTTTTTCGACAATATATCAGGGAATACAACTAAAAACAGCAATGACAAAGAAAAGAATTAATGAAGTAAAATAACAAAGCCCCATATTGTCAACAAGATGACGATTTATTTATTTTAATACACCAAGAATCCCTCTAAAAAGTGTTTCCAAAAGTCATATTACCCCAGGCATGATGATTTCTTCAATGTCCCTGAAAATGTTGTCCCAGCTCTCTGACTCGACTGGGGCACTTTCTGGCAGCAGGGCTCTCATATAACCAGGCTGGACATCGGGGCTTACACGCCTTTCCCTTACAGTGCTGAGATAATGGCAGATGTAGTCCACCAACTCTTTACCTAGGTACAGACATAAAACATACATGTGAGGAACCTATTTATAGCCTAACAGTTATACAAAATGATTAGTGGAAAACACATTCATCGTTTAGAAACACAATTCAGAGGTGCATTTCATTTGAGGATACCTGTATCGAAGACATGCGTATCCTCCAGCTTTGCATTCTATTACTTTTCACTCATCATATACCCAACTAAATACTAGCTGCTACCACAGACATTGCGACTTTTATTCTTGTTCTGTTACATTCAATCCATGATTGCTTGAGGAGCGCTAAATGGATTTGGCTCTTCTAATTTGATTAAATATGCCAAAAATTAAACATGGGATCAATTGTTTTCTTAATACATTTAATGGTTTTCCCATATAATAACACAGTTACACAGAGCTTACTTATAAGACCTTCTACAATATATCCTTTCATTATTATTTTTTAACCATTTCTCTGTGATCTGTAGTTTTAATGGTGGTCAATGATGGTCAATGAGATGATGGTGGTCAATGATGGTCAATGAGATAGCGGATGTATGTATATAATGAAATATTATGCAGACTGAAACTGGGCTTCTGTGCTCAGTTTATGTTTACAAACTTTTGGACTTTTATGCATATTTATGCCAGGAGATGGTGAAGCTCTAAACCTTTCAAACATATTTATTTGGATTCTTTTGTGTAATCCACTGCGTGCCTCTTTATAGGCCTATACTTAGTATAAATTGTAATAAATAAATGCAAATATCTTATTCTTGGTCTGGAACACCTTTTTCCCTTTTGCCTTCAAAAGTCCCTATCCCCGGTGGGGTAGGATATCCTACTATTTCCCCCTTTTTTTACTTATTTTATTGGATGTGGTAATTACCTTACCAGTTAAGCACCCTTCGTTCTTCTTTTTATTTTTATGCCTACATACTACTTGCATGCTAATATTCACATCTTGGCATTTCATTGACCATCCTGATTTCAATCAAAAAATGTTTGCTATGATACAGGAAATAGTTCCATGCAAATTTATTTGATCTCTTAAAAAAAAATCAATATTTAAAACACTTTAGATTTTTGCAAAATTTACCGACATGTTTTAAAAATCAACCGCTTTTCGATTAAAAGGAAATATTGAAGAGAGTATGGCCACATTTACTTAAGGTTCACGTATTATGAGGCCTAAAAAGTTGATCTGGATTACTAGCGCTGGAAGTACCCACAAGAAGATTATTTACACACTTGTAGTTGAATTTTTTTTTTTTTACATTGCACTATCTATCTGGAACAGCCTTTATTTTTTTTATATAACACATAATGCTGCTAGAGGTAAATAAGAAAAACCCAAACAATATCTGGGGTATAACACAAGAGGGAATTACCAGCAGAACAAATGCAGTTCTGCTTTTTTATATACCGTATTTTTTTGACTATAAGATGCACCGGACCATAAGATGCACCCAGTTTTGGTGAGGAAATTAGGGAAAAAACAGAAACACAGCCATTCAGATGTCAAGTGAATATTCAGAATGTTCCAGCAAAGTAGATAGGACTGGACCATACAGTATTCACTCCAGCCAAAAGCCCAGTGCCAGGAGGAAGGTGTTCCCTGCAGGGCTTAAACTTTACCATATGTTTATACACTAGCAGTACCCATTCTCTAAACACACTGACCAACTTATGAAGAGACAAATTTTACAATCTGGAACTGAACAACCCATGAGCAGCTATTTACATATGGGAGAAGATATGAGTCTTTGTTACAAAATGTTTTGTTGCAATGCAGAATGTTAATGTAAATACACAACTAAAAATTACTCTCTCCATACGTTGGTCAATGTGTTTAGAGAATGGGTACTGCTAGTGCTAATGCAGATAACATCTTTTTTAGCAGTGTTTTTTTGGCTTGGCTGGAGGGAATGGAACAAATTTCTTTCCACATTTGAACCATAGGATGCAAGGACACTTTCCTGATTGATTTTAATGGTAAAAAAAAAAAAGTGCATATTATAGTCCAAAAAATACAGTAGATCTTGAGTTAGACCTTATTAAGGAGACTTTGGGAAAATGTGTCTAGTTCCTGAAACATCACTTACAACAATATATTGATAGAACAGGAAGGGTCTCTAGACAACTTGGCGAAAGGATAACCCATATGAAGGGAGACTCTAGAAACTATAAATTAACCATCTTGGGAAAAGAATTTTACATGCAAAAATGGGATTTATAAACTGTTGCATCTTTATAATTGAGCTAGCCTTAGGAATACGGGGATCTGGGCTCAAACTAGCAAGACGTAGTTTAACCTTAGAAACTATAACTTTACTGAAGGAGTACATGGTTGGGTAAAAAACAAGAATCTATACTCAGACATAAAAGATAAAAAAAACCCATAAATAAAAAGACTTAAGCAGCCCATACACGGGTCAGATTTTCAATCAATAAACTTAAAACGATCAATTTTTAAGTCTGTATAAAACTGTATGTCGATTGTATCATGCCCCATATGTAGTACAAGATTTTTGATCGATTTTTTTTTTTTTCAATCCACAAAATAATCGATCCAAAATAGTCCGATTAAAATTTCAATCAGAAGTGAGGTAGAATAGGTAGAAAAATCGATCAAAAATTGGTTGACCACACTTGGTTCTCAAAATACGGAACCAATTTTCAATCGACGATCAAAATTTACCATCCAGGCCGATCAAAAAACGACTGAATTTTCACTCAATTTTGATCGGATTAAGTCGATTTAACCAGGTGGGCAAAACTCAATTCTCAATCAATCGACGAAAAAATTGATTGTTTTAAGTCGATTGATTGAAAATCTAACCCATGTATGGCCTGCTTTAAAGGAGGTTGACTTGATGGACCAATTTAGCCTTGATATGTGTAAATACGAAGAATCTTACCTCTCTTCCTGTATTCTTCTGATTCCATTGTGTTTGTGTAGAACGGCATAGGAGCCAAGTCTTCCAGGCGCAGTCTTTCTGAACCTCCCTCTTGTAGCTTAAGTTTTATACCCCTGTTATCTCTTAGTCATACGTCATTTACATGTATTCCTGTCTACATGCTGGTTTTATCTTATTCCATTTATTTCAAATGCCTCTCCATCAGGCTGATTGAAATAAAAGAAACTCTCAAGCACTGTTTGCTCTCCCTGTTATCTTTGATGTCTTCACCTGTATCTACACAGCCAGTTCCATTCATAATCATTTCACCGGATGTTCGAGTACCAATTTTGACCTATTCTCTGCTGGAAGCAAATGCAACCACCTGATAGATCCAGATCTGAGAGGAACATTATACTGCCATTGAAAGTGTAGAGGTACCCATAGTAGATGGTCCGTTTTCTGATGACAGGCAATCCATACATTTACAGCCATGCACATATCTGGAGAAAAAGATCTGTATTTGATATGTTCATCCTTTCTTTTATATCTGTAGTCCGTATCAAAAGGAAATCCATTGCTTAACTATAGGTCAAACATTAGGGAAGAATCGGAAAACTATGCTCTTTATTGTAAAGATCCAGAAAAACTGCACCCAGTGATCAATGGTTATTATACCATGGTGAGTCATGGGTACTATTGCTGGCAAAATGAAAAAATACAAAGAAGTTCCCTGTTTTCTCGAAAATAAGGCACCCTTACATTTTTGGCTCACGCTTAAATATAAGGCATCCCCCTGAAAATAAGGCACCCCGAAGATACAGTGCTGTAACACTGGACAGGGGTTATCAGAGGGGGCATTATGGCCACCGACCGATGGCTGCGAGCGCGCACATCGCTCGGCTGCAAAATCGGCAGCGGCTCACTACGTGTATGGGGGCCTTTACTCTGCAGTCAATAGCCCTGATTGAGTCCCCCCGATGACCCCTTCAAACAACTCTGTGTCTTCTGATGAAACGACAGTAGTCACAAAAGCGCATTGAGTCAAGGCGAAAAGTTGTGTGATCTTTCACTGAAAAAGACTTACGTCGTTTTACGTTATTTATATATTTGCTTATACCTACTTCTTATTCATTTTGCCAGCAACATTCCCCTGAGTGACCATGGTATAATAACCATTGATGACTGGGTGCTATTTTTCTGGGTCTTTACACTTTTATACATTGGTATGATGTACAACAAATAAGGCAACACTTACATTATCACTAGGCTCTTTATTGTCTGATTGAAATACATGATGTGGTGAGAGCAGAACTGTATTACATCTTCTCCCCATGTTTGGTGCGCATGCTGATCACGGGGAAAAGACTTGGGGTAATGGGGCTGCCTACAATTGCGCCACGCAAAACTAACACAGTTTACATGCACACAGCTGCGTGCCCACAATTGCAGGGAAAATGTAAGGGCCCTTAACCTTAAGCAGAATATATCCATCTATAAAGGGATCGTGTCCTCTGTGTCTTTTTCCCAATGTTGGACACGCATCCATCACGGGGAAAACACTGCTGAGAGGACACTTCCGATTTAAATGTATGAGACAGTCTACTTATTGCTGCCAACAATGTAGATTGCCGTTGTCATGCGGGATCAATGGACGCACCACCTGGACACGGAAAAAGCAGCACTGGGTGCAGGTATGCAGCATCATTGTAATACAAATTAATATGGTGGCAGCGCATCCTGAATTGCAGGCAAGACGTCCACAAATCGCCCACTCTGCATCCAGCACAGGGAGAAAACGCAGTGGAACCCTCTGAAGGCTTTTTTTGCCAATTCACTAAAGACGACTTTCCAGACGCCCATAAATGCTGTATGCAGCTTTCGTGGTAAGACAGCTATCAACTTCAATGGAACGGTTCACACAGTTTTTTTCCCAGATGTTTTTACAGCCCAAGGTGTCAAGTGAGATGTCAAGAGAACCTGCCGTCTAAGAGAAGACATCGCTCACGAACTCCGTCCGTTGTACATGTTCAATCCCTGAGCTCATGCATAAGCATTAAAAAAAAAAAAAAAAAATA
>CM070034.1:142120912-142148891 GCA_036250615.1 Ptychadena robeensis
GGCCACTCTGAAATGTGCAGTTTGATCACACAGCACAATGCCACAGATGTTGCAACATTTATTTGAGAGTAATGGGTCTTGTGTGAATGTAGAAAATTTTTCAGATCTTTGAGTTCAGCTCATGCAAAAATGGGAGCAAAACCAAAAGTGTTGCATTTATATTTTTGTTAAGTGGATCTACAGCATTCCTGAACTAGGCTGCTGAAATGTAAACTTGGGCAGCAGGGCCATCTTGTGGACATATCGTTCATTTTTGGTGGAATTTCAATTAGAAAACGCCACTATCTGACTTTGCATTTCCCACCCTCGGCTTATACACAAGTCAATACGTTTTCCCAGTATTTGTAGATAAAATTAGGTGCTTACACTTACATTTTGGTTGTCTTTATGGTACACAAGCAATACAAAACACCCAAAAATGCAGCAAATAAAAACATCAGGGACTCTCAGGAGGCATAGATGTTGTTTTGCCAATTGTACAAGTATCTAAGTATTTCGACCTATGTCTGTTCGATTGTACTATGGTCCACACGCACCAATCTAAGTAAAGGAATTAATCGCCCAGCAGAATAACACAAGAACTGCTGCAGCTGTAATGTGGATCTGCTGTCTCCTCGGCTCACTAAGAACAGAGAGTGCTGGCACACAAAGGGTACCCGGCCGAACATTACCCGCTTTTTCGGCTGATTGACCGCATGTGAGGACATCATCACGCATGGTTCATTGGCCGAAAAATCGGGTAAAACTCTTATTGTGTATGGGGGGGCTTAAGTCAGAGAATTACATTTTCAAAATGAAATTCCACCAGAACTATTCGCACAAAATCCACAAGATGGCACAGAAAGTCCCAAAAAGTTTGTTTTACTTTGAAATGCATTGAATACAGTAATCAATGCAATTGCCCTCTACATTTGGCACCCCTGGTGTGATGCCACAGCATGAGCGGGGAGCCACAAGAGATGAACATTTAATCAGGCGAGTCAGAAAGAAATTGCATTGACTATAGAGTTTTTAGTGCAGAAAACTGTATCCAGTGCAATTTGGATATCCCGCCGCCATCCAGTGTGACATCATCACATAAGTGACACCGGGGAGGGATCTGCTTCCTTATAGGAAGCATTGGAGCCACAGTGGACCCTGAAGAAGGTAAGCTGGCACTGCGGGGCCTGATTGGCTGTGGATAAACCCAGCTCGTCCGGTGCACTTTTTGCACGTCCACACTGGATGAGCTGGGTTTATTTTAACTGCTAGGGGGGGGTTGAATGGATGACCCTTTATGGTGGTACAATCGATCAATGTTCGACTGACAGTTAATATTTAAATTGCACAAGACGATGTACTCAAAAAAGTGATGGTGCAACGGTCGACCGGTGTATGGCTATTAAAGTTTACTAATCCTTACGATCTTTGCCATTCTTACATGAGCAGTCTCCATAAACCTCTATAAAGTGATAAATCCATCCAAAACCTATACTGCGTGGTCACCTCCCTATATCAGAGGTCATGTCCAATTCAGAACAGGCTTTTGTTTCAGTGGGATCTCCATTTAAGTGTACAGGTGCAATATTATGAATACATTTATCTTGTTCTGGTACATTCAGGTATTTGTTATATTTTGCCGTTTATAATGAATTAGAGGATTAACATTTTCGGACGACAAGTATCAGAAGGAAATAAGAGCATATGTAAACTGAACCAGATACAGTGACATTTACAAAGTAGACATTTAAAAAAAAAAACTACAATTTGTATAAAAAGGTACAAATTGCTCGACCTCAGTGTTTACACAAATCGCATGGACATCAGTGGTGGGAAATATCCAGATGGTTGGGTATGTAATGAGAAGATAATGAAATCAAACAAAATATAGCGTTACTGTGAAATGAAGGCGTTTATTTAAACATGTGTCGCTGTATACACAAAATAGACAATTCATTCGATTAAGCTAAAACAATCTCACAGCTGCAACAAATGTCCAACAAGAGTCTCTTCAGTTGACGCCATCATTGTTTTAGGACATGGTTCACGTTAGGCCTGTTTGGGACAATGGGCTCAATTTACTAAATTTGTAATAGATTCAAACACTCGGGCAATGTGCGCTTTCACAACGCTCGTTTGTACTCCAATCTATAAACAAATCTAGCCATGGATAATCTGTCAAGCAGATAACGGACATGTCCGTAAATACTGCTCGAAAGTCATTCATTTGGATGGAGACCCTGGTCCCCATCCAAAGAATTGACCAGCTTGATTCTCGTCTAATGGATGTGCGTCTGAGCGTGGAGTGGCGACGTCATCGGGACTTGAACACCTTTACTGCTAGACAAGACATTCACTCACTTTCGCTCCCTAGTCCTTCTTTTCACATTCTGTTCTCCTTCTCTTGAATTGTTTAAACTCAGGACTTCCTTTTCACAGGATAAAGCTACATTATATTCCTGCATGCGTTGCTGGTCTTTCTGTGAAACATGACGTCATATAGAGCAAACAGGACACAACCTATCAGTAGAGATGGTCGACTTTTCGATGGTCGACTTTGAGTGTATTGCTGAACATGGTATTATCACAAAACTGCTGGAAATGTACAGAATGCTTTGCATAAATTAAGTGAATTCATCTTTTTGTTAGAAGTATATTATTCATGAACAAGTGCAGCTCTCCTATAAATATTGAAGTTTGGTGAAGTAATGCAATTTTTAAGTCTGCCAAAACATAACTCAATTTTGTGGTGTGAACAGGCATACGGAACGATGTCCGTTCCATGGGAGAGATTCCTTTTTCCTCCTGTCCTACACTAAGAAATCTCTCTAAAGTGAGAGAAAATGCCCTCTTAACCAGGGTTCAGACCTGTAGATATGGGCCAGATCGATAGCTGATTTGAGTGCCGTGCACGCTCATGGCCATCTATCTGGCCCATATAATATGCGGCCATCGCTGTTTTCGAACGGGACCCATCAATCCCACTCGAAAACAGCCATATCGGACATGACCGTTAAATGCGGCCGATGTCCGTTGCTTTGCCTAGAGACCGTGGGTCTCCAGGCAAAGCATCGGCTGAGCTGAAGAGAGCAGAGCTATCTCCCCAGCTCTGCAGATATCTGATAGCAGCGCAATGATGTCATCATGCTGCTGCAGGGAAAATCGGACGTCTCAAATATCGAGCCGTCTGTTTCCTGCTTTAAGCTAGTCATACCACATAAAGGGCTCGTTTACAGAGGCGCAAACGACCGGTGGACACCTAATGCCGAATCAATTATGTGTGTCTTACTAGCTTAAGAGGGTATTTCGGTTTTCGTCTGATAGTCCTGTTTATTTAAACAACCTCACTTGATCAATCCTCGATTCACGTAACTTTAATGATTCGCAAAAAAACAAAAAATATATATATAAAAAAAAAATTCTACTTACCTAAATTGGTTTCATCGGCACTGAAATCAGACATAAGCAATCAGTACATAAAACACTTACCCCAAGAATGATTTTGCCTTCTGCATTCTGATGATCAATTACCAGTAACGGGCAGGCAACTAGCATACCCTGGAAGAGTTCAGAAGTAGCAGCAGCCACAGTTCTTACTTCATAGTACAGGTTCCACATAGACTCTGCTTATTTTTCAAACTTTCCTATATTGCATTACATCATCTACCTGTCCTCCATGGCATTATGGGCTTTTTGCCCATCCGTACATGCAGAGACTGCAATTCCCCTCCCCCTTCCTCTCTACACAACAGCGGTGTTTAACTGATGCGGGCTGGGAAAACCAGTGCCACCTCTATTTACATGGAGGTCTATGGCACCGCCCCCACCAGGCGTCACTGATGATGCCGAAGACTCAGGGCCGAAAGGAATCCATGAGCCTGCAGCAATACAGAATCGCTGCAGGTTCATGGAGCACCAGCCATTATGCCCGATCCTGGCATGGGCACAGAACAAACTGCGACCATACTGAGTTTGGGCATAACGCCAGGGAGGTTAAAATATACGTGATCTGGAATATCTAAAAGACAACTAATCACTTTGTCCAGACAGCAGTGGTTAAAGCATATTAAAAGGTATAAAATGTTAAAAATAAAACAGCCATAATCACACAGCTAGCAAGACATGAGAATCTCCTATATCGGAGTTCTTTAATAATTCTCTTCCACATAATGACAACTGATCTATAAATCATTGAATTGTGAATTTTAGTAAACAATTGAATATAAAAACAGTCCCATTACTTAATGAAAAATAGCGGTAGATCTCTTAAGTTCCTGAGAGATTTTACCCTTCTTTTTACATATTTGGTCTATTTATGCATAGAACAGACATCTCATACACGAGCGTCCATCGTCCAGGGGACAACCTGCCGTACCTTGCAAGAATGATACGTTTCACCTCTCACCAGCAAAATGGTGTTCAGGGGTCATGAAAGCAAAATCGGAATAAACTGAACCAGAAATTTGGGAAATAAAAACAATGATTCCTGATTATGTTTAACAGAAAGATAACAATATATTGTACAGTTACAGTCCACTTTCTATTAAAACAGCAATACATCAGTTATTGGATTTGACACTCCACTTTCTTGGAATGAAGTCTTGAAAATGTCTGAAGGCTTGAATAAAACGTGGTTGTTGTAGTTTGTGCATAGAACAGATGTGTTATTAAACGAAAAAATATACTAAAAATACAAAAGATTTTATGACTAAACATATACAATAAAGTAAAGTTTCAAATGTTATGTCCATTTTTTACAAGGACTTGGATCTGTGTTTTACAGAGTCGTGTATGATAGACAGGAGAAAAAAGGGGGAAAGGGGGATAAATGCCATCAACAGCAAAACCTACAAGGCTGCCGATTTTAAGTCATCTACATGAAACATCCATTCTGGAAGAAAACTAACCATGGTATGTGCAAAAAAGGGAATGCAAAAGAAAGAAAAGCAACATGCAGCATATGTACAAAAGTCTTTTCTTTAAAAAATACTTTAGCTTCATATACATGTAAGTCTACTTGCCGTTTTCAAAATTTAAACATATAAAAATTTTGCTTAGTAGAAAAAAAGGAAACAAAATAAAGAGGCAAAAATAAAAGCTGTACAAACATTTCCACTAGGAAATGGTAACCTTGAAGGCCTTGTTGATCTGTTCATAGAAAGCAATGCAGATCTGAGTATTTGTAGGCTGCGTATGATGAGTTCAAGCCTTGAACCCCTCCTCTGTAATATTCTATCTTGCTATGTTTGCTGACATAGGAATCTCTGCACCGTTCCAAAAAATCAGAATCAACACATTTGCCGATCAGGAAAAAAAAACTATATACAGTATTTTACTTTAAATACTTTTCACAAGGATTGACCTTTAAAGACCAGCATGTGTACGATACATGTTCTTGCTGAAGATCAGTCCTCATTCCTTTACAGGACGTCCACTTGTGGCATGTTACAGTACACAGGTCTGAATCATAGTCTTGGAAAAAGAAGTGTCTGCTTAATAATGGGGCTTAGGCCACCTCCTTATTCGTTTGCAGCCTGGTCATAGCTTCCAGTTTTTGTCTGTAAGCCTCTGCCTCCTGTTCTTTTTTGAAGAGCTGATGGCGATATTTTTGGGCTTCTCGGTTGGCCTCATCAAGTTGCTTCTGAAGGGATTCTCTTTCCTACAATGAAATTAAAAAGCATAATTAGACAGCAATTCATATTAAACCCAGGCTGTAATTTCTCAAATACAACTACAATATTGGTAAAGTGGAGCTGTCAAGAGCACACGGAGCATGGCATGTTTCTTTTAAAGGGGGAATATAATAACTTGATAATCATTAAAAGAACAGGGTTATAAACCAATGGAATTGCCCATGAATGCCCACCCTCTACAATATATCCTGCAGAATTTGTTGTACAACCTGTGTGGGAAAGGACTACTGCATTAGAATACAAAGGCCACAGATCCACTTTCCAATAAGGAGGCACATAAACATCAATCTGGGTTCTCCGGCAAATGAGGGGAAGAAGGAAAAGCTGAAGATAAATAAATGCACAGGATTCGGGGAAATAAGTTTATATTGTTTTGGAGGTATCTGCATGTCCCTCATGTACAGAATGGAACACTGTATTCTAATTTACCAGAAAAATATGGTTCCCAAGTAGAAAGCTTTATAGAATGTTTTAAAAGGAATCCCAATCTGTAATCTTAAACACAAAGGGGGTCTGCAGTTCTACTGGTCACAACAATACAGATTATCTGCAGCACATCAGACAACAATCCAAAAACCGGAACGCCCAATAAGATTTGGTTAAAAATGTACTGAAAAATTCTTTTGCACATAAGAAAGTGAAAGGACATCGGAACTGGTCTGTGTGTATGAGTATCTTATCACACACACAAACCTTTTTGCATCGTAATAAGACTGTACTAAAGGAAAAAGTTTGCAGCCTAAATGATATAAACAGCAGATACATCCACAAAGAGCGTCCAGAGGAAATAAGGACTTGGTGCTTGAGCGAATAATAATGGAAAAAGAAAACAAAAAAGCAACAGCAGCAGCACACAATTGCCATGCACAAAAGAAACGCCAATATCAAAAATGAAACAGGCAAACACAAACTTCGGCACACACATGGTTCCACCAAAATGGAATAAATCAATATAAAGATTCTCTCAGAATCCAAAGGGGAACAAATATTTATAGAAGCAATACCTGAGAGAACTCTTGAGTATTCACAATATAGATTTCTGAACCAGAAGTTTCTGGAATCTAACAGATCAAAGAGAAGTCAAAAAGAAACAAAGACGTGTTTTAAAAGTTCCTACAACGGGAAAACACAGGCCTTTCAGAATGAAAGCAATAACATTGGATGAAAGAAGGATCATGTCTTCACAACTCGGTTTTCAATGTTATTTTTTGTGTGTGACAAATATTAGGACCTCCCAACCCGCATTGAATATTACTGTATTTTTCGGACTTTAAGACACATTTTCACCTTCAAAATTGGGGGAAAACCGTGCCTGTGTCTTATGGTCTAGATGTGTGACAACCCGGCCACGCCTTGGCAAGAAGATTAGCTGGGGATGTAGAGGAGCTGTCAGATGGGAGATGCGGCCATGGCTGTATCTCCCATCTGAACTGTATTGGTTAGTGCCCTGCTGATATAAGCAATGCAGGGTGTGCGTGGGGAAAGCTGCACTCTTGCCGGCAGCTTCCACACACACACACACACACACACAGTGGAGAGGGGAGACATGCCAGCAGCTTCCCCCGTGTGAGGAAGGTGATAATGTGCCATGAAGTGTGCTCTCTGGCGACACCATTTTCAGTTGTGGATGAAGTTAGTACTGCAGGGGACTTTTCCCCCCAATGTATTTAAACATTTGAAATCTTTTGTTTTCCTGTTTTTTGTGCTCTAAAAACTGGGTGCTAACTAGTGTGAAAAATACGGTAAGTCATGTTATATGAGGCATATGCCAACACTAATCAACTTAAAAAATGATTGCACTTTGATTTATGTGATCAAGCGGGAATATCAAACCCTGTTTGGCAACCTTACGCCAGAATAGGTAGTATCAAAAATTGTAGGTAAAATGTTGAATTAGTAATTCTAAAAAACTAGAGAATCTGAACTAGTAATGTTGCTTATTTGGGACACAAAAACAGCTTGCTTGCTGGATGCGCTTACATTGACATCCCTTTAAACATTTTTCCATGCATGCTCACAGCAATAGATCGGGAAACATTTTCCTGCAGATCGAAGCCACCCACCTGGAACGACTGGTCCTGGGTGCTCCAAAGATCGATTGGCCAAAGAACGGACATGCCCGTTTTTCTTTGTTCGATCACATTACTTTAGATGGGGACCATCCAAATAATATGCCAGCACACACGCCGTCTATGGGCGGCTTTAGATATGAAGTAAAAGTATATCATGGGTTTAGAAACAGTTATATTTGTATTGATATTTTAAAGATATATACCTCCACTTTATTAAATATATGGTTGTGTAAGGGATCAATAAACCAGATCAGGTTTGTATCTATATTTGTGTTCCTGTTGCAGAGTCCTACCCCCGAAGAGGTTTATATAAATGATGGCATAAAACCATGTATGAAGTTAGAATGGGGTGTGGCCTAGTTTGAATTGATCAGGGCTTCAATCAGTAGGGTTTGAGTACACAAATAAAATATAACCCTAATTTTACTTAGGGTAGGTAGTCCTGGATGCCCAAGGAGCTGTATAGCAAAGCAGACATCAGTACATGGGTCACAGGACACTCATACGAGTGCTTGGATTAGTAGACCCAGCGCACTCACTCATTCAGGAGAGCACTAATGTTTTCAAAACTGGTTCTCGAGGTATAAGTCACCATAAAGAATACATTTACAATGCATGTATGCACCGGTGTCATTTGCAGAAGGCATATGGGACTTCAAAATCAAATATTCATTAAAACACTTTTTTTTTAACATATGCTTTCTTCGTAAAATAAAAAAAGACTAAAATAATATTGAAATATAACAAAATAAATACCAAACAAATCCTAGAGAACCACAACAGCTCCTACCAGCACTTTTCTTTGATGTTTACTGATTACATTTTATTTAGAAAACGTCACTACCTGATTTTGCAAGTTAATTATAAAGCCCCTGAACATTGCATCATTCACACAATTGCTGGAGATATAAAGAAGGGCTGTGTGAAGCAAGTTAGGAGGGAGGGGACGTTACCCCAGGGTGGGAGTGTTGGAGCCTTTCCGGAAAACTTCTTTATATGCGCCTACGAGTTGGGGAGCCTGGCTTTTTTTGGACACAGGCAAGGGGGGCCTTAAGGATAAAATGTTGGGAACCACTGATGTACAGGACCTCAGCACCATAAGAAAGAATCTTTGTGCATGGACAGTTACTTCCCCCTGAACAGAGAGAAGTGTCTTTAATCCTCGAAGGGGATTGCTGCGCAAGTTAAGGGTCATAATGTGAAATTACACTGTGTATATAAGCACAAAGGGAACAACAGAACAAATGTTCTGATGAGAAGTGCTGGATAGAGCAGTCATTTCATTAGGTTCAGAGCCAAGATTTACTTACCAAAAAAACACTACTGTGGTGTTACACTTAAAAATCAAAACGCTAGACACTTTGGGCTCTGCAGAGGTAAATGCTTAGGATGGGTGGCATTTATATAACAAATTAATTGTTCCAATTAAAAATTCAGAATGTTATATTGAAATACTATAAAATAAATACTACATAGGTTTATTTTAGACAGGCCTCTTAAAAACAGAGAAAGTGTGACAAGTTATGACAACATATAAAATAACATATTACACTATAAGGAAAAATACATTTCAATGATCTTGTTCCATGAACGACATACACAATAATTTGACAGAGTTGCACCGTTTACTCCCAGAGTGGCATGCAGAAGTCCTAAAATCAAAATATCAGGAATCAAGTGTTCTAGATTGGAAAACATTAGCACCCACTATAGCAAGAAAATGGGAAGACTGTAAGACCGGTGCAACATGACAATCCAATAAAAGATGGAAGTACTTTAAAGTGACACCCAAAAGTGCTCTTAATTTTTAAGAACCGCACACCTTTGACAGCTGAAGGCACTTTCACATCATGTTTATGGTAAAATCAGATGATGCAAATCAGAGATACTGTATATTCATAACGTATCTTCCTTCCATAGACTGCACAACAGAGAGGAACAAAATATCAAGCGTCAAAACCATGAATGGGGATCAAAAACACATTATGCACCAATCAGGAGCGTTCATTTATATGAAAGCCCACAAATACCAATGAATGGTCAGACTAGTTTGTTGTAAATAAGTAGTAATCGCATTGTTAAACTGTTCATCTTGTTATACTAAAGTGCTGCAGAACCCTAACACAGAGAAAATTCCATATTAAATCTACCCATACATGGGGAGATTCTTGTGCGTTCCGCCAACTAGGCATCACAGCGTGGTGACGTCACTACACCGCTTTCGGCCAAACGTACAGGAATCGCAATGTGTGGAACTCACACATCATTTCCCGTAAGATACTTTAGTTGGGGACCCTGTTCCCCTCTAAAGTATAACATTCGAGCAGAAAAGAACCACCAAGGTGGATAGCTGTGCAATCGACTTGCGGTGCTTATCTGGTTGATCCCATCAGGGTGGGCACCTCCGTTTGCAGATAGATACATGAATGGGGGCCCTTCGTGTATGCCAGATACGGCAGAGAAACAATTGATCCACGTGTATATCAGATCACACTATACGAAGCTTCCAAGGATGCCATGTACCAAAATTGATGCACTTCTATTTGTACTCAGCATTGTTTATTTAACAAATGAACTATTAGTTATGCAAATATTGAAAAAGGTTTAACTGGATATGGCATGTTTTCATTCTAGGACAAAAGTGTACTTGGGATCCAATGTATGCCACTTTTAAAGACCCTGTTGTAAGCTTATAATACACATTTCAGTAGCAGAAGATATCATGGTGCTTTGCTATCCTCATGTATCAGATGGATGATATTACCTCTATCTCGCCAGAGTCCACACGATTTTCAATGATTTCAATGCACTGTCTTTTAGAAGGAGGCTCTTCACTAATCACCGTTTCTTCTGCAATGTCAGTTGCTGGGACAGTCAACACTACAAAAGAAATGTTGCCGGATACATGACATGATAACAATAGAAAAGAAACTGTTGCTCTTTATTGTATGGAACACCACTCTGGAAAACATGGTTTTATTGGGCAGATTTTTCATCTCAACAGTTCAGTGGGCTCAATGCTATTCATATTACTGACTATATGCAACCACCCATGCAATTTTAGAATATGCTCTCATCATTGCAAGAGTAGGTCATAAATAAATGAATTTTAGACCATACATAAAAGTTAAATATAATATTAGCAATTTGCATCCAAAGAATTCTGTGGTTGGGCAACAGAAAATAGCTAGCCTATACTAGCCTAAGCTTAAATTTACAAAACGGAGGAGAGGCATCTGATGAGCTGCTATGACCTACTGAACATATTTAGCCTCTGGAAGGTATGACATATGACACAGAAGCATACATTATCATTTACTCACCCTGTTGGCCATCTGGCATTGTGACAATAATTGGCTGGGTTAAGCCAGAAGACTGCAGATTGCCAAGGTGGATGCCATCCGTCACTATTGTGATAACCTGCTGCCCACCAGAGCTCACAACTTGCTGAATAGCACCATCCACGGACTCAGCAGTCACCACTTCTTCTGTAGCCACCACTAGACACAAAAGCACATGTAATGAACAATGATCATTTGTACAAAAAATTATAGGTTTAGTCTTTGTTCTCCTTCTGTACACTTTACAATTCATTTTCTCCTTTTTCTAAATGTATCCCTCCTAATTAGATTGCCAGTCACTGGAGGGTTTCTCCCTTTTTTTCCCCCTCATCCTAATTTCTTTCTGGTCATAACCAAAATGTATAAAACATTACTGTGAAAGAAATTATATAAATATGTATAGAAATTAACGATTTTGTTTTGGAGCAGATGTACATCTTAACAAGCCTCCAAGGCAGCAGTTCAGAAGGGGGGGGGGGGGGGGGGGGGGGGGGGGGGGGGGGGGGGTGTCAAACGACTATTTCACAGTGGTCGACACATTCACTATAAAAAAGGTATTCTTTAAATAAAAACTCAAAATTTTCTAAACAGTATGTATTCATATTTGTTTTTTGTGTTTAATTGTAAATGTGTTTTGTGTGTTTTTTTTACTTTCAATTGTATTGGATACAGTGATCACTGTATCCATTACAATTCCCTTTGGCATCCTTGGCATCCAAGGTGAACTTCAAAAGCAGCACATCTGGGGAATCTTTTAAATCTCCCACCGCCGCCCCGATGTAACGAGGGGGGGGGGGGGATGTAGAGGAATCCGCTCTCCAGAGGGAGCCGCCTCTTCAGTAGATCTGAGCCATGCGAATCGGGGAGTTTGCGGTGCCGGGGATCCGATCTCCGGCAGACGGACCTAGCTCGTCCAGTGCTATACTGACAGGTCCGGCAGGGTTAGGCAGGAACGCCAGGGGGTTTAAAATACAGCAATTCCTATATAGATTGAATCTGTTGCATAACAATATAGTTAGCAGTTTGGAAAGGTTAGACTTTCTGTCAAGTGTTTAATTGTGTGCTCTTTCAAAACCATGTAATATGAGGAGCTTTCTAAACCTTCCAATCACTACGTATTCTATCAGGGAGGACCCGGCACTACATAGTTGTTGGTAGATCTAAAGGAAATTGTATGGAGTGATCTAAACCTGTATGGGGGGCTTTAAAAAGTGAGCAGTAGTTAAGCCCCAAAGATAATAATTGTTTTTGGGACAACTGCATAAGGGGGCTAAAGGGAACACATGTAGGTTCATTAGTTTATTGTGCACGTACCATATCTCTTTGGCTTGCAAGAAAATAAAACCGCAGAATACTCTGCTGTGCACGTGGCATCTAAATTTTACAATGTAATGCAGTCTTCATTGACTTACTGAAAGCCAACAGTCAAATTATGCTGCAATTATCTGAAACAAAGGCTCATCCACCAATGATCGCTTTGATTTTCTTTTTAGTCTTAGCTAAGCAGATGCTTTTCTGTCACTGAGTAAATTTGAAGCATCTTATTTCACGTCACAGCTGGACTCAGACATATTCCTACTATGATTCAAGCTTTCATCTCCTCAATTAATTGGGCCATTATGTTTCAAAGAGTCATTCTTGCCATGAAGATCCTTCAATACACAAGCATTAGTCAGAAGGGCATTAGATGGTAATAAAAACAGTATGTGCTGTCAAATAATGATACCACAAATTTAAGATGTATGAGACAGAAACACAAAGTGCATTACTTTTGGGAATGTACTGTGTTTTTTTTTTTTTTTCATGTCTTGAATTTCAGATCCCATATATTTCTACTCTTAAAAATAGAATTCAGCACTTCCTTGGTTGAAACCAGTTGTAGATTGTGGTGTTTTAAAAATAATAAAAACAAACACTTAGAACTTAGGACACACTTATTCAAAAGAAATACATCCAAAAGAGGACTAAAATGCACAGCATGCACATTATTCTTCTTTGCACAGTACTGCATTTCTGGCAAATGAAACAAGCATTCCCTGTACATTTGTGCATGGTGTTCAGACATACACACCTGGTGTTTCTGAAGAATTAGACAATGGTGCAGAAGCCTCTGCTAATGCTGCCAAGGTAGCCAACACAGATGTAGATGAGTTGCCAAACTGTACTGCAGACGATATTCCATTGTCATCTGTAAAAAAGAAATACATTCTTTAACAATCTGAGAACTGAACCTGAAATAACAGTCAATTTTGCTGCAATCACAAAGGAGCTCACACTACATTGTAAGGGGTAAATAATTTCAGGTAGATTTAGCAATTATAAAGATTCCTTTTATACAAAAAAAAACAAAAAACATATATTTTGTGCTCTATAAAGCCCCCATACACCTTACAGTCTTCCCATACAATTCCTGTACAATCTGATTTTCTTCTACCAAAATCATGTAATATGACGACTTTCCTAACCCTTCCGATCACTATGTATTCTATCAGGGAGGTCCTGGTATAGCATAGTTGTTGTTATATCATTGGACATGTTGGGCATTGTTGGGCTTAAGACATATCCTTTTCCCCTCAAAATCAGGGCAAATATAGAACATATAGCAAATATAGGCAAATATATATAGAAAAAGTTACGCTGAACTCCTTGCGCTGGCAGGCTCATGACAGGAGAAGGGGGAAGACCATCATATTCTCTCTGTCAGGCCAAAAATCCAACTTCGCCCAGGACGCAGGGCTCCCTCTGCCGAAGCCAAAAGGCCAGTGCCAGGTGGCAAGAACAGATAGTACACGTTCATAAGCTAGAAGTAGAGACCCTCTCTGAACCCATAGACACACTAAATAAAAGTCACAATCTACAAGCTGCCACTGGTAAATTACCCATACAACCATTATTTACATATGGGTGGAAGGGCAAGTCTCTGTTCCATAATAGATTCTGCACTCTACTCCCCCACAGTGTCCGTGTAAATTCAGCCTAACCGTCTTTCTAAATAAGCTGTCCTGCACAAAAGCTGCAGTATGTAACAAGCCACCTTAATGTAAAGCAGTTCTCTTACCTGTCAAGTTTACCACACCTCCAGGTCCAATAAAAAACTGTGGTGTAGCCGTGTGTATCGTCACAGTATCTGGGCTTTCAGGATTTGTGTTTATTTGGTTTTGCATTGCAATCTAAAAGAAAAGAAAAACAAAACATTCTGTCAGAAAAGATGATTTAAACATCCAAGACAACCCAAAAATAAATTATAAACAGAAGTCACATTACCTGTAATATTTCTGCAAGATCTTCATTTCCATTGTCTACAGAGATATCAAACGCCGTCTTACAAAACTTGCTCTGACTGTGAACATCAGCTCCATACTTTATCATAATCTCTACAACATCCTGATGGTTGTGCTCTGTTGCCCAGTGAAGAGCCGTCATCTTCAGCATGTCTTTGGCATTGATGTCAGCACCATGCTAAAATTAAAAATCTGTTACTACAGAGGACATACTTCGTATACTCATATGTTAGTGCTGAGAAAATGAATTCAGTTTCCATGATACTAATCATTAGAATAAGGGCTTGTTTCCACTGGTGCGTTTTCGTGCGGATGCGGGCGGTTGTAACTGCGCAGCTGAAACCGCATGCGCGTCCGCACGAAAACACATGCCATCCGTTTTTGCGCGTTTTTTGGACACAATTTTTTTTTTCAAACGCGCCCAGAATCCGCATCCGCTCTATAACCGCATGCCAAACGCTGTAGGGTAGCGTTCACAACCACGCCCTAAACCGCGCCCGCAGCCATCCGCATTCAAATGCGCACAACCGCACCAGTGGAAACTATATTGAGGTTTCCAATGGATGCGGTTGACTGCGGTTTTGGCCGCGCGGTTATAAACGCACGCAACCGCACAAAAACGCACCAGTGGAAACAAGCCCTTAGACACATTGTAAATTCATTTTAATAAACACATTTTTGTTTACAAGCTGCGGCAGAGAACATTCAAGTAATCATTGAATAATTCAAGTAAGCAATACATTCTGGTCCATGTCCATGTTGTAGAGATGGAGCCCATTGCCACCATCTTCATACCATAAAGGAGTGCCTGTGATTATTTTGCATACACCTCATAACTTAGGGCCTGCCACAAAAACGGCTTTGTGGAATGGGAATTTATTACAATTTTGGAAGAACTGGTTTAGCGCTTTCATACAACATTGGTAGAATTAGGTAGTATTCATTCCTTACTACAAATGATTACACTAGTATATAGTGATTGTATTGACACTTTTACATTCTCAATAACTTTATCAAAATCTAAACACGCATGATCTTACCTTGATTAACACCTCTACTATGTTTGCATGTCCTTCTGACGCCGCCATATGCAAGGGTGTTCTGTCAACTTTAGTGCGTGCATCTCTACTGACTCCTGCCCTAAGTAATACTTCTGTGGTAGAATAATGTCCATACTGAGCTGCTAGATGGAGAGGAGATGTTCCAAGCTATAAAACAAAAAGCAAATAACCATGAAGACAAAAGAAAACTCCCAAAAACACAAGCCAATTCTTATTTTATATTAACCCTGTGACGCGCTTTCCGTGCCATTTTTTATGGCACCAAAAGCAGTTTCCCTGGCAATTGCGGCAGAGTACACTGTAGCCCGCCGAGATTGCCGGCTCTCTCCCCAGCCCTCTACACACTGCCAGCGGTGTGTGGGGGGAAAAAGTGGCACCCCTTCATTAACATGGAGGTATATGGCACCGCCCGCTTTAGCGTGAAAGATGATGCCGAAGACACGGGGCCGGAAAGGCTCCACGTGTCTGCAGCTCTGTAGAAATGCTGCAGGCACACAGAGAACTGGCGTTTGTGCCCGATCCCGGCACAGCTTGATTCACAATCAAAATGCGCGCGAACTGGCTTTGACAAAAACGCCCAGGAGGTTATTGTTCAAAGTTTAGAGCTGCCAGCAGGTTCTGTCTTATTACAGTGGCCTGTTGCCAAATTGGCATGAACAGTTAGGGTATGTCTCCACTGCGTCATCTTTTGCCAGCATAACTCCGGTGTCTCCAGTAACGCCAAAGTTATGCACGGGACCACCGAATGGGTAGGAAATACCGGCGCACTTGTTTGCCCGTGGCACGTTTTTTTTTTTTTAAACACCCAGGAAGTTAAGAAATTGAAGTGACAGGAGAGAGAAGAACAAATTATAGCATAAGTTTATCTTCGCACTAGTTACCCAGTCTGTTGTAAAAGGGGCCCCATTTGCCATTAGAATCCGAACTTCATCATCTTGACCGGCTCGAGCAGCTTCTAAAAGCTTCTTTCCCAAATCTACCAAGGACATCTATACAAAATAAAAACACAATACATACTTAAATCACATTACTGGCAAGGTAATCGTATTCAATGTATTCTAAAGTGATGATTATTTATAACAGGATACATTATCCATCTTGTTCCATACAAAATAAGTTCAGTGCTTTACACAGCATCTTAATTTTAATTTAATTCCTAATTGTAAATCTAACAATATTATAGTATATCACAACACACCAACGAAGACACACCAATCAAATATTTCTATATATGACGTGGAGCTTTTAGGTAGCGACATTTATGTATTGGCTAAACCACAATCTTACAAAAAATCTAACAAACACAACACTGTATTGTTAAGGTAAGTGACCGGGTGGCTAGCCCCAAGAGAATTAGGTGGTAAAAGGGGACACAACCGGGTAGGTTCTTAATCAAATCACTTTATTAAATAAATAAAGAAGTTGTTAAACCCTATGTAATCACACTATGTACTCACACAGATAGAAAGTGCTTGTACAGCAAACACACAACATATCAGTAACCAGTCACCAGGACTGTACAATAGATGTATCCTAATTTGCCAGGTTTATCATTTTGTTAATCAAAGCGGGAGAAAGCTGAAGTAATTAGTTAGAGCAGGGTACAAGTTAAGGTAGCTAGACTTAAAATGGAACCTACCCCCGACCCCCAAAGTCTAGCAGTTAGAAAGGCATAATGAAGTGAAAGTTGAAAAGACTGAGGACATCTTGTGGTCGCTGAATATAAAGCTTGTATTTGTCATGTGTCACTACTAAATAAACATTTTACAACACACAATTACTCCAGTTTTTATAGTGTGTCTAGTTCAGCGATTCCCAAACTTTTCTTGCAGGTCCCCCCCTTTTTAAGAATGAGGGCCAGAGGGCCCCCCTGGAATAACTTTGCGCACCCCCAGTTTGGTCTAGTTTATGACTATACCTAAGAAATAGTCACACGTACGCTTTCCAGGCTGCTGCTGAAAAGTGACCAGGAGACAACCTAATGTTGCGTCTTCCCGGCTTTACAGCAGTGGTTCCCAAACTGGGGGGGGGGGCGCTCAGGTGGCACTTGGAGCTCTATTTTAGAAATGCGCTGTCAGCCAGAGAGAGATCTGCAGAACTCGGCTGCCTATTGGCTTCCTGCTATCAGTTCTCTTCTCTTGACTACATTTTATCTTGAGCGAATGATCTCTGTAATAAATGTGCAGTGTAGTGTCCTCACATGGCGGCACCGCCCATGCACAGTGAAGTTTTATTCACTTGGCGGATGTCACACTCCAGGAAAAAGACTTCGCGGGACAATTGACCCATGGAGGGATGAGATGGATTACAACGTTGGATAGGCACTATGTGGAATGACAGAACTTTTATAAAGTACTTTTTTCCCATGTGGTCTCTTATTTCTAGGAAAGCTATTTCAACTCATTCCCTGTGAATGGGTAAGAACTCTTTTAGACCTCTATACTCATTCAAAAGTGTGGGGAGCAGGATCCGGGGCTACTCTTTAAAAGGGATCCCTGAGATCCCCCTATCTTGATAAAGGGTCTCCCCTTTGTTGAGATATAGCATAGGGTCTGGTCGGACAGGGGGTGCCTACTTTGCTGTCCAAACAGGGGTCTGTTTTTCTCTGGGAGGGTGACCCCAATTTGGTGGTCCCCCAATTCCAGACCCTATGCCAATAGGGGATCTCGTATGCTCTGGAGGGGGGGGGGGCATTTTTAACCTTTTAATTGCTGGTTAAGGGAATTCCATAGTTTTATCATTGAGCCCCCCGGTGTGACACTGACTAGGTGGTTGCACCCTTTTTGCATTGGTATTGTGGCTACAATTATGACCTGAATGTATGAGAATTTCACACCCCGAAAATAAGCAAATAAGTATTTTTTTTCCTTTTATCAAGCTTGGTTTTGTAGAGCACATACCAGCAGCTTTAAGTAATGTCTGCTAGTCAAGCGTGTCAGGTTATTTTGATCCCCAAAACCTTTTAAGCATACATATAATGCTGCAGCTTGCCCACCCTTACCACCTCCTAAACATTCCTGCTATCCAGTAAGGTTGCACATCATAGAAAAGGGTCAAAATAAAATGTTTCCAGGAAAAGCTTGTACTGAAAAAGTTGGAATGCTCATGGACTTTCCTGATCACGCTCCCCTGCCGGGTATGCTAGGACATGGGATACCACAGGCAGCCACATGTTTCTGACACCCAGCTTTCACATGTTTATAGAGCTGAGAACAAGTATCCAGCTCCATCTAGTGACCTGTTATGGGACTGCAGGAATATTGGGAAGCACAGCGACTGGTATTCAGCGTTGAATCCAGCCCATTCACAGCATCTTACACTTGCCACAAACAATCCAGTGCACACTGCACATCACATATTACACAAACTGTATAAAGAAGAGAAAATATGAAGAGACTTTGCAGGTCTCTGAACTCTCTGAAAGATTAACTGTCTTGTCTGTCTTTCCTTTCAAAGAGCAGCTGAACTGAGAAGTAGATTAGTAACTTAGTAACTGCCACTGCTGATCTTATTCAGTGTGACAGACTGTTCGTCTGTCACGGTGTAAATGGACCCATCAGGTGTATCCTAGAAGGAATCCAGGAATATGTTGGCAGTTTTTGTTTTGTATTCTGGGATGGGGGGGGGGGAGAAAGGAACTGGGTGGGCCTTCCCATCCCATCCAGGAACTACAGCTGATGGACATCAGGGAGGAAACCATAGTGAGCTGCAATGGTTTTGTTGATCATGACATGATAATTTAACATTTCCAACAGTCTGCCTACAGAACACATGCACTGAAGAGAACCTCCCCCATTAACTTATATACATAAAGACTACACCAAAAAGAAATGGGTTGAAAAATATTAGACACTAAATGTCAACCTGTGGGTCCGGACACACTTCGTTTTGCAGGGGTCGCTGAGTTCTCTGAAACAATCAGAGCTGCTTCTAACAAGCAGTAGTGCCGATGCCCACATTACGCTCCCCCAATTAAAGAGGGGACATTACACTTTCCAGATTGTGCTGAAAGTGACATCTCGGAATACGATTTCGGGTATATGGAACATGAACGTGACAATCTGCACACATCCGCGTCCCAAATAAAGGAAGTGACACTTTGTGACATCACTTCTGGGGCTGCAGATCTAAAAACCACTGTATTAGGGGAACAAAAGAAAAACAAAAACTATCTATAGCTCCAAATATATGTTGTTTTTATTTTGACATGAGTGAGAAGACATAGAGAAGACATGAATGATTAAATGAACACAAATCTGTATGACTAGTTATTTTTAATCCCTGCGTAAAAGATGTCATAAATGTCACATTATTTGTTTTGTAGCAGCTAGAATAAGTTTCCATACATCCAAGCTGGGACAGCACAGACGTGGGAATGCATAATTCGATGAGATTTACAGGAGTGGTATATAGAGTGTAATATATGGATGTACTGTGACTGCCGCTTCCAGAACGGGACACTTTAGTAGTTACTCCTGTAATGCATGAAGTTGCTGATCCTGACACAACAGCTATTTTAAGCTACCTGAGCAGCAGCAACTCTGTACTCCGCTACAAATCACCAGAAAGAAAACAATTGTAACTCCTCGTATAAACATGGGCTACAACATTTGCTCAAGTATAAAATCACGCTCAGATACAACTACAAAATTGCTATTAACCCCCGACTCGTAGATTTGACATTACTCAGGCTCCAGAGATAGCCGCACTTCTAGAAGGACTGACCTCTGCAATGGCTTGGTGTCTATTTTTGCAATACACGCAGAGGGAGATGTCAGGGCTTAAGGTGGCCATACACTGTTCAATACTTTTGTACAATAGAATAAATTGGTTTAGGTAGAAGTTGATTGTACAGAAATTGTATAGTAAAGGCTGGCATACACATGCCGATTAGCGGACGATTTTTCTGGCCGCAAAATCGGCGTGTGCCCACATGGGGCGACAGGGATTCGATTGCTCGGCCGGCCAGAGAACGGACATGTCGGATGTTTTCTGGCCGATGCCATTAACTTCAATGAAGACCGGCACAAAGGGTGCCTGGCCGATTAAAGCAGCCCCAGAATGCACCGTGATGACGTCATCACGCTGCATTCCAGAGCTCATCTGTCGGCACCCGTCTGTGGGTGTATGGCAGGCATAAGATTGAAAAGTTGGGTTTACACATGTAGATTTTTTCGTTTGATCAACAAAGAACGAACTATTTTGTTTGATAAATGAACAAAGATGTTCGACAAGGACATCGAACAAAAATCGAATTTGCAGCTGACTGAAGAAAAAAATCTACATGTGTAAACCCACCTTGAGGTGTGGGGGGGGGTTAGATATGGCCATGTTTTTCTTGTTTTATAAAGTTTTATTGTATATGTCAATGTTTATGTTTTTGCAGACCCATTTGACTATGCACTTGGTCTTTCAAAAAGGAAATATTTCTTCAACCACTTTAACTTGGCCATCACATCAACTTCCACAAACTGGCTTTTCCATTCAATGTGTGCAGAGCATCAACTGTCAATCTAAAACCGATCAATGTCACTAGCACAGGGTGATCAATAACGGATTCCTTGCATTTTCAGTTATGAAGATTTTTCAATTTTATTGGTTTTTAATCCCCATTGTTAGAGATCACATGCATTTCCTAGTATATTGTGCTTCTGTGTTTGGTTTTTACTATACATGGCAAGAACTCTATGCTGTTTACGAAGCTCCCCCCATATGATCAGTAGAGATGGTCGAATTGTTCAACTAGCTGACTTTGTGAGCGGATTGCAAAGCCCCTGAAAATGGTATCATCACCAAACTAGCTGGAGATGTAGAGGAGGGTTGTGGAAACATTGGGAAAAAGTTTTGCTCTAGCACAAGTAATGTTTTCATAAATTAAGTTTAGCACAATCAAGCCTTCTTAAAACAGAAGGTATTTACACGGCCCAATCCAGCACAAATCCCAAAACTTTGGGAAGCCTTTGTTTTGGGACAGTGGGCGGAGCCATGCAAATTATTCCTTTTCACCCCATCAGCCAGATGCACGTCCAGAAACCGCTGGTGTACAGTGCAAATATAGCCTTTATGGTACAGAGCCATTTATTCCAAACTGCATACAGCTGTTTACCAAAAGTTGAAATTCCGATTTTGGAAATTTTGAAATAACTTTAAACAATGTTTCAGGGGCTTTGCAATTGACTCGGATTCGTCGAACTGATCGGATTTGTAAAAAAATAAATAAAAAAAAGCGACCATGTCTAATGATCAGCCCCTGCACTGGTATCAGTCCTGGCACCCGTGGCAGCACAATGGCGCACGGCCATGTGGAAGGAATGGTTCCAGTAATACACACCGGGCTCCATATTCCTGGCCGCCGGTACCTACAATACCTAGGCTGGCAGTACTCAGCTCCAGCCCCCTGTTTATTACTATACAATGAGGGGTAGACACCCCCAATCAGCCATTACCGCCGGGACCCTCACTACACCGTGGACCCCCCACACGGTACCGTACACCTACTATTCCACACCATATAACCGGGTGAAAGAAGACTTTCCCGCCCAAATAGAGTCCCCGGCGTGAGGGAGCGGCGCGGCCTCCACTCCCGCCATCCACCCTCCATAGCCGAGCCTCCCCATCGCACAGCTACACCGAGCCCACAAGGTGAGCCCCGGGTCCCCGGAAATCTGAAGACTTTAACGCAATAAACAGGAAATCGTTCGGATGATCTGGGTTCCGGGGGAAGTTGAATTATTTTTTACCACAGAAGAGATCAACTTCCACATCCGGTAGGGCCCGACACCCAACACTGACCTGGAAAAGATTCGGTAACCTGGCAGAAATCAGCCCAGCCTGCTTACCGTGCCCGAAGTGCCTGTGGCGCCCACCCTGCTCCTGACTGCTCAGCTGCACGCTGAGGGCCTTCTCGCTTTACCGACCCGGTTTACTTCAATGCCGTCTCATCGGCGCCGAAAATCCTCAAAGAAAAGTCCCCCGCGTTATCCGCGGATGTGCACTATGATTTGCGGTCTAGACGCATCACCGCTGCACGCTTCTCGGGTCACACTGCGCTCTGCACCTCATTTCTGGGCACTTTGCAGAGCTATATACATCAGTTTGTTTTGAAATACATAAATCGCGGCATTTCTATCAACTTGTAAAACTGTAGAAGGGATTCTTTTTTAAGTTCTAGTAAATTAGTAGGGCGGCGGAGGGATACGAGTTGTTTGGTATGAGGTGATGAGTAGTACGCATGCGCAGAGCCGAGGACCAGAGGCCTGAACGGAAGAGCTGTGATGGGGGAGGGGCTGGGGCCTCATGCTGTGGTTTCCTGCTCAGTGAAAGTACTGACAGAGCTGTGGAATGTGTGTGTGTACACACGGAGCGTCTGGTGGCGACACCGCGGTGCCCCATGGTGACTCTTCCCTGTGAACATTTTATCCTGGGGGGGGGCTGTGAATGGCGGCCTTGTAGCAATGTTCTGTGGAATAACGGGGCTGTGCTCGGTGTGATCTGCAGCAACCTCCAGTTATCCTTCCAAAGCTTTCAGGTTCTAATGTAAACAAACAGCAGATGTTGTGATCTGTGACAACCCTGTGACTGCATGTGCTGTGACTTAACCCTTCAGCTCCCTGAGCATTTGTTTTAGATTTTTGAACATCTAGCAAAATGTGATTACAATCCTAAGGCTATGTTTCCACATAGGGGAATAATCCATTTTAATCGTTGTTGATTGTGTTAATGCAGTTGAATGGGCTTGTGGGGATTTTCTGTGATTTAAAAAAAAAAATTGTGTGTAAAGATTGGTTAATCGCGTCAGCAATCACACTTGATCAAAATTGTGTCTGCCCTGCGGCTGATCGATGTGGGAACATAGCCTAAGGTTGGGTAACCATCTCTGTGGTACAGCAGTCCATATAGGTAGCAGTACGCTGTACCCCATCCATGTGAATGTACTGGTTGCTGAACCTTTGTGCCTCAATACAACACGGGGTGTGTATACTCTGCACTGTAGTGGGGTGTAATCTACAAGTTCCATGGGGGGGGGTGACGATTAAAATGTAATGCCCCGCAGGTTAAGCTTCCTGTACTGTTGCCGATTGGAAAGCGACCACCTGTGTGTGAGCACTAGCACATTTGGCATTGGGGGTGTTTAGATAATGAGAGCTCTTATCAGGCAAAAGCCAAAATTACCATTGCTCGCCAATGTAGCATTTGCTAGGCAGCTGCGCTATCTGGGCGTTTACCAGGTGGTTAAATATTACCTGTGTAAATGAGCCCTAAATACGAATAAGCAGACAGCAGGGGATTGCAATAGCAATCATTGCTTTTTATGGGTAAGCTGGGCAGAGCTGTAAAGCCCCCCACACACCTTACAATCTCACCATACAATTTCTGTACAATCAACTTTTCTTCTATCAAAACCATGTAATATGAGGAGCTTTCCAAACCTTCCAATCACTATGTATTCTATCAGGGAGGACCCGGCACTACATAGTTGTTGGTAGATCTAAAGGAAATTGTATGTATTGATCTAAAGGTAGGCATACACAGGCCGAGCTCACCCTTTGTGTTCCGGACATTACTTTGGATAAGGACACTGGCCAGGAATTTACCGACATGTTGAATCGCCATGCGGGAGGATTCTGGTTGATCTGTCCAGGTGGGTGCACCCGATTTGCGGGTGAGCGATGGCCGGGAACGCGCACGGCGGCAGATCAGGTGGGAATTGGCTAGATTTACACTGTCGTTTCCTTCCTGCTGTTGGTCGACAGCAGCCCAGAAAACGAGCGGGTGCTCCTGTCTGCTCAGGGGGAGTTTAGATAACACCCCCCCCCATGGCAGGTCTCGGACAGAAGCCTGAAAACCTAGTAACATCACTTTACTCCTGAACAGCATCAATAATGATAAATGTGGCAGTTATAATATATAATAATATAATAATGAACTAGGAAAAGACCGTAAACAGTTTATTGCATAATCATTTGTGCTATTTCAGGAGATTGTTTAGGATATTCGGCTTAGATGACTTCAATGATAACTGCTGAAGGAAGAATGATTAAGAACCGTTGAGTAATTAATCCTCTACTCCCATTCATATCTATAGAGAAGCATAAAGTCCCATTGTAAACGATTTCAGCTACATGATGAAACTGATAATGAGTTAAACTGACAGATTTTTTGCTGAAGCCGGCCATAGACATTTTGTTTCTTCCATTTCCTGGCAGTCCCCATCCAAAGTAAGGAGATCGATAGACATGTCTGTAATTTGTTAGATCAATTTATGGCCCAATTCAAGGTTTGTGCGGATTTGCAGCAGATCGATCGCCGTGAGCGCGCACGTTGGTTGCTCTGCAGTGAAATCGGCCACAAATTGGATCATCTTTAGCTGTAACCTTGACATAACAAAAGGCATTGGCCCCACCGGCTCATGTCCAATTACTTTTGAGCCCCTGAAATGAATTGATATGATGTGTAAAAAAAGGTTTTCTCACATTTCTATGCAATCTTCTTGTTCAACTCACTGAAATAAATCTGAAAGTCTTCAGTTCATCTGCATCTGAGTTGTTTTATTTACAATTCATACAGAACCAGAAACAAAGTGAAATATTTTAAGACCTAATTGTATGTAGAACATCTATGTTTACAGACTGACCATAGAAAGACATAGATTAAATGTATTGTATACTTTTGCGATCTTTTAAGTGGGGCATGGACGGTGGCCGATTTTGCGGCCGATCGATCGCTGTGCGCGTTCCCGAAAACGAATTGGGTGTGCCCACCTGGCAAGATTGACCAGCAATCTGCCGCATGTCAGATCGCACGGTGATCCGACATGCTGTTAAATTCCCTGCTGACCCCATTACTTTGGATGGAGATGACAGTCCCTATCCAAAGTAATGGCCGGAACACAGAGTGCCCATCCAATTCTCTGCACGGCTGGCTGTGTGTGATGGCATCATCACTCACAGTCTATCTGCAGCATCAGGCAGAAAATGACACGTCTATGCCCAGCTTTAGAGAGGTAGAGGTTTGTTATTTTTGGTCACAACTTGCACAGCACAAGAGGAACCTGTGGACGTTGTCATACTTCTTCCTGAGTAGCTTCCAGTCTGCCAGGGGTTAATAGCTGCAGTAACAAGTACAGCCTCCGGGGGCACCAGATCTAATGGTTTTCTGTAGGAAAAAGTGAAAGTCCATAGACTTGTTAGAGAGGTGATGATGTGACATTCAATCTTCTGACAGACATTGCAATAAAAAACTACATGTGCTAGAGCAATATATATAATATATTTTTAATGCTCCCACAACACTTCCTCCACAGGGGCTATGCAATATACTCACAAAGTCCACCTGCCAAATACTGCAATTTCCATTTCTCAAGTTTAAAGCGCACATAAACCCACCAGACAAACTTCCCCCTGGCTAGCCAACCCCCGACTATTGGGGCAATATGTAAATAAAACATTGTTACCTGTGTGGAGATATCTGTATAGTTGTCCCCTCCTCCTCTGTGTGAGCATCTCCTCAGCGCCGCGGCGGGCAGCCGACATCTCCAGCAGTTCACGTTGATTTATTTTTCTTACTTTCACTTTGTGTCCATTGACACATATTGTATCTGGCGGCCGGCGGCGATATTGCAGCCTCAACTCATGCAAGCCTGGAATCAAACACTGAATCTAAAATGGCGGCTCCCACAGGCATCACTATGATTGCTAAATGAATATTTTTTGGGTTTTGAGCACCTTTAAGCTATTGGGACAGTTAGGTAAGTAAAAATGTAATAACATTTTGGGTGATGTTTTATTTTTGAGTTTAGGTGCGCTTTAAGCCAAATGTAATTCTCTAAACACACTTCAGGAGCTGAAGAATTGGGCTTATCTTTGAGTATATATGGTATCTGCAGTGTATGGCTGCTTCTCCATTCAACTGCAACCTGGTTTTCTTCTCAAGTGTTAAGACCCCCATACACCTTACAATCTTACCATACAATTTCTGTACAATCAGCTTTTGTTCTACCAAAACCATGTAATATGCGGACCTTTCTAAACCTTCCAATCACTGTGTATTCTATCAGGGAGGACCCGGCACTGCATAGTTGTTGGTAGATCTAAAGTGATTAAAAGGTGTATGGGGGGGCTTTAGTTACACTGTCCGTTCTCACTTTTCTGTATATTAATCTCATTACCTGCACCTGCCCGATTGCACATGTGATATTCACCCACAAATAAAATAAAATCGCTTCCATTCATGTCTATGATCGCAATCACGGCCATAAGGTGAGTGGCGACAAGCGCATTTAACTGGACGTGATCAACACCGATTTCCGATTAAGATCGCGAGCGCCTTTGTGGGAACATAGACTTAGTTTAGTCACAAACATTATCCCTCTTTCTGCCCATTCACTTCTGTACGGATATCTTCCTCAATATTTCCCTTTTCAAATGTCTTCCTTCAAATTTATAACACGCCAGACTGGGAACAGCCAAAATCTTTTACCTTTTCTCCATGTTTATTGACCTTTTGAATTAATTTGAAAATCCTTTCTACTGTTATCACTGTCATTTTCTTGGGGTATGTGTTCCAAGCCCACACGTGTCTGGGGATGTAGAAAGCTGCCCAGTGCTGGATAACATACAGTAGACAGGTCTTTAGGGCTTGTTTCCACTTGGGCGATCTCCCATGATTATAATCATGGGGCGGAGTTCGTGCCTATACATTCCAATGGGGCCACCTCCACAGCTAAGGTCGTACGCAGTGCGCATATAAGTATGCAGGCAGAGAGTAAAGGCCCCCATACACGTTCAGATTTTCCTGTACAATCAACTTGAAACAATCAATTAATTTCAATCGGAGGCTGATTGAAGAAAAATAAAATAGACCCCACACGGAGAAACCAATATTTGATCGATTTTAGATTTTTCGATCGGTCAACAAATTAAAGCATGTCAATCGTTTTGTCGGGCGATCTTTTTTTTTTACATGGTACTACTATGCAAATTGCTTAAACACGATCAAAATCTGTCGGTAACAACAACTGTACTCTATGTATACTCGACAGATAAAAATTTTCCAGCATGTCCGATCATCTTTTGATCAACTTGTTTTTTTCAATTACGATCGCTTTACGTCGATCAGACCATGTGGGCAGGCATCAATTTTCAGACGTCCGACTTAAAAAATTGATCGTTTTAAGTTGATCGTGCAGGAAAATCTGAATGTGTATGGGGGGCCTCAAGCCTATCATAGCAACAGTTGTGGCTCCATTTCAGTCAGTTTACAGCTAATATGAAACTTTGGGCATCTCGCTGACCATCTCAAGCACAAAATAGAATGAATCTTCAGGGGTGCACATAACTGGTCCGCTGGTACGCATTTAGGTCTGAAAACCCGCTCTGCGTACCTGTCCTGTCCCTATAAATCGCATCTGCGGACTACAGTCAGAGAGCAGATGCACGGAGTTTCTGTAGCCCGTCCTCCCCCTCCTTCCTGCTGAGTTAGTAGCAGCGCTTCTGGTGTGCTCTGACTGTAGTGACACCCGGTGGCTGAAGCTGATATTGCAGCTTGAGTTGA
>CM070034.1:142148991-142159601 GCA_036250615.1 Ptychadena robeensis
AACCCCATCTCCTGGTACTCATCTGAGGAGCTCACTAAAAAAGTTATGTGCACCCCTGTTCATAGATGATGATGTACATGCGTGGAAATGTGCAGCAAACAGCTGAAGAGATGAGGCAGCCATTGGGTTGCAGCTGCACTTAGGGCTTGTGTCCACTGCTCCATTTTCACAGGCGACTGGTGGATGGGGAAAAAGATGGAGAGAGGATGCTTCCCATTCTGATGAATGCTGTCCACCTTGCGTTACAATAGGCTTTGTTTCCATTATACGTCGGGACCCCTACGCTTAGCACAGATCCTTAGCCGAGCAGGAAAGTCTATCTGCTACATCGGGGACCCCCGCTAAGTCCCGATGTACTTAGGCGATTAATCGCATGGCGCTCGCGATTTTCTATCGCCTGTGGAATCGCTGTCAATTGCCTACACTATTTTGAATGGGCTTGTCGCCATTGATAAGATGGGGTTCCTGGCATTTTGATCACGGGCGGCCGCGATAATTTTTCTCTGATCACGCCCATAGACATGAATGGAGGCGATTTGTGATCGTGTGCGGAGGCAATCAAAACTCCTGTCCATTCATTCTCTATGGAGGCGATATTTTTTTTTAACCTCCCTAGCGGTTGAGACGAGCCCAGCTCGTCCGCTGTTCAGGCCGGCTTCCCCTGTTCCCGCAGGGGAAGCCGGCATTGGGTAGACCCGATGTCTCCCTGGAAAGCTGCAGCGATTGTCTTCATCGCTGCAGCATTTCCGGGGTTTCGCCATAGACCTCCATGTTAATGGAGGAGCGCTGGCTTTCCCGCTCACGCAGCTGGTGTCAATAATGACACCGGCCGTGGGAAGAGCAGCAGCGGGAGGGAGTGAGAGGCAGTGTACTTTGTACACTGCCTCGATTGCCCGATACGGGCAGTGTGCTAGGGAGTTTAAACCACAGGTGAAAATCATCTTGCAATCGCTTGAAAATCACCGACCGATGTGTGTGCGTGCTTGCGGCCATCTGCAAAATCGGCCGCCGATCGGGGATGCCCACATGTACGTTTTCTGGCTGACTGGACATGTCTTATAATCTCTGGCTGATGCCGTTAGTTTCAATGGAGACCGGCATCCCCATTGAAACTAACGGCCGGCACATTAAGGGTGCCCGCCAATGCTGTGAGCGAAGGAGGGCAGCGTGATGATGTCATCACACTGCACTGCATCCAGTGGTGTAGGAACCACTAAAGTAGCCATAGCAATGCTATGGAGCCCATATTCACAAGGGGGCCCACACATATTGAATGTGTGACTCTGAGCCATCATCTGTACCAGTCACCTGGGAGAAGAATGCAGAAAGTGGGGTTAGGAGAAACCTACATGGCTGCAGCCTTGGATAGTCATGAAACCAAACAACTATCACCTTAGTGTACCCTCAGAGGCAGTACACCCCCCTCCCATCCCCCACATAGCGGTAGGTAAGTGCTTGAAGTTAGCGGCTGGGTGAGCTCGGCGTGCACGCCCATGCTCCGGTGACGTCATCACGCCGTCCGCTCTGTGACACTGCAAGGAAAACAATGTGAAGCCATTTTGGTGCAGCATCGGGCTGCCTGTGAGTGGTGAGCGGTGTGATGCGCGGAGCCCGGTGATACGGCACGAGATCGGTATGTATGCTGCACGGTATAGGGGCGGCGGGAGCTGTGTGTGGTGTGACGCTTCTGGGAGGCGCCGAGACTCAGCCCCCCAATGAAACAACACTGGGAGCATAATGGAGGGGTCATGTGATCACTTGCTGTCATGAGTTCACTGTCACTGGCATCCATTGATCTGTGAAGGGGACACCAGTGGAGGTGCAGCTCTGCCTATGGGGGTCACCACCATGATTTATAGTGAGAATTAAAATATACTAATAATATATACTGTCTACAAGGCGCAGGGCTGAGCTGCATCACGTGGGGGGCAGTGCTTCATCAGAAGATAACTTTCATTTCCTTGGCTTGGAAATCCCAGAATGTGGAGACATGCCTAGTTGAGGTTCTCAGGAGCCTGGAGGACTCCCATCCAGGGGTTTCTAATCACAAACTCTGCAAGATTTACTATCTTTGTTTTGCCATTTAGATGTAAGAACACAAATCATGTGCTGCTGCATACATACAGACAGATAGACATACAAAATAAATAATACAAAATGGCTCCATATGAAATATATATATATATATATATATACTGTCTTTAGCAGGTTCATATTTGACATCAAGCTGTCCACTGAAGTCTGTCCACAGTGCTAATGACTTATTATTTTGGAATACAATGTTACAGGAACTTAGAAGAAAGTCATTTTCTGCATAAAGCAGTGAGACATTCCTCAGTTCTGTCCAGCACAATGGGATAATGCTGTGTACCAACAGGTAGGGGCTGTTTCCACTAGATCCTTACCCATGCGGTTTTGCAAGATCAGATGCAGTTTTTGGGACGCACAGGAGTAGGGTATGTGTCTAGATTTTACTTCCTGATCACCCCTGACCACAGGCATAGAAATTCTTTTTTGACCATGTCCATTCATGTCAATGGATGCGGTCATATTCAGCATAATTTTTACCACGTCCATTAATTTCCTGTGGGTGATCAGGAAATAAAATGTAAACACATCCTCCTACTTACTGTGCGTCCCAAAAACTGCATCCGATCGCATGAACGGCCGCCTGCAAAAGTGCATGTGTACTGTAGTCGGACGTGGTGAAGCGGTTAAAACCACATTCATCTGTGGCCGACCGCTTTAGTGGAAACAAGCCCTAACTATGCTGGTTAGGTGCATGTAACATTGCAGGGGTGAGAGAGTAAAAAGTTTAGGGTTGCTCTGTCAAGGGCAGCATACAGGGCTGGGTTTGGTATAAGGATTTATTTTCCGACTCTCCATTTCATCTATTAGAGGAATTCTATAATGTGCACTCGTCTTCCAGGGCGGGAATGTGATAATGTTTTTATTTATGTATCTCCTCATTGGCCAAGCCATAATAATGTACTCCTGGAAATGTACAGCCACAGCTCAGTGTGAAAAGGATTTGTGACTCGCAGGGGTAGGCTTGTTTTATTTCACACGTTTGAAGTGGTCCTAAGCTCTAAAAATAATAGAACCACATTGAAAATGCCACTTTGTTTCTTGGCACTTGGCATCCTCTCTGCCAGGGGTACACAACCAGTGGGTTGGGACCCCCTTGGTGGTCGAACGACCATTTCACAGGGGTCGCCGAGCTTACTGAAAGCAGCGCTGCTGCTGCTTGCAAGTAGGGTGGCAAGTGGTGTGCCACGGACCAGGGTCCCCATCGAGTGGGAATCGGTATGCACCTTGATTCCTGTTTGATTGACCCAGGATCGAGTGCAGTGCGGGGCCATCATTTGTAGGTTGATCACACAGGAATCTATCCCTGTATGCCTAGCCTTACTCTGCTGTGAGTCAGTATTAAAAAATATTCTCATTCTATAACAGCTTCTGCATCATATTACTGTATGTATGAGTTTTTACATTTACAGTTTGTTTATTTTTAGGAAGGTCCAAGTTATGACCAGCGTGACAAGACAATTCAGCCTTTATTGATGTGAAGTTCATACACTCCTGGTCCAAGATGCCTACAGTGTCAACGCTTCCCAAAGAGCTGTATCTTTCCACTTCCCTGTCTGAGCTTAATAAGAAAGCTGAAGTCAAAGCAGACTTCACCAGTACAAAGAGGTATATTCTTTTCTATAGCTGAGCTTCACTCACAAAGACCTGCTGCTCCAACACCTTTCCATGGAAAGTTAAAAAACCCATCAATACTTTACCATCATGGAGTACCGCAGCAAGTACCAGCAAGGATAATACCCTAAGAGCTGCATACCGTATTCCTCGCACCATAAGACACACTTTTTCCCTTCCAATATTGGGGGTGAAAAATGCCTGGGCTCATTCACGCTAGCTACGTTGCAGATATGGTGTGGTATAGGGTCAACAGAAGATTGAAATCGGAATAGGAAATCTATGTTCCTTTCGCATTAGACCTGCGTGTTACAGAAAACACCTCACAGCACTTCAAAATGAGTTTTGTTTGCCAGTAACGGACAAGGTAATGCTACCACAACTACAGCTTGGCTGGTGTAAAAGGGCCCTAAAGGTACACGAGGCGATCCTCCCTCGATAAATGCAGCCGCCCCTCAGCTGATCGGAAGGCACCCTTCAAAGTTATGGAATCGGCCGGTAATTTACCGGCTTGTCAGATCATGTGCGATCTGACATGTGGGAGATTACTGGTCGATCTCGCCAGGTGGGCCCACACGATTTTCAGCCAATCGGCTGCTGGGCGATTGACGGGAGCGCACACTGTGGTGAAAATCGGGTCATATATGGCTACCTTTAGTCGGAAATGTGTGACCGCCAGCGTGTGGTTGCTCTCCGTCTGCCCTGCCAAGCAATAAGCTTAGACTGGAAGGCAGAGGACCTATCATATGGAACATCCGCCCACACTGTACTGCATTGTTTATATCAGCGGAACCCCCTTTGACATTAACAATACAGTAGCAGAGCCAGACAAAAGCAGAGCAGATCTCCCACTGTCAGAGAGTTTTTTTTTTGGATCTAGCTGCTTTTACAAGAATGGACTATAGTGCAGCATACACAGGTTATTCTTCCTAAACTTCCCCCAAAATATTTCTGCAAATGCGAACAACCCCCCCCCCCCCCCCCCCCCCCCCCCCCCCCCCCCTTGTTCTAAACACTAGCTTTTCCTCTTCATGAACCAGTATAACAAGGTTTTGCAATCTTTGCTGTGAAAGGAACTGTTGTCCTGCTTGGAGTTTTGGAATAGCTGATGTGTTGCAATTCTGTTCTCTTATAATAGTGCGGTGCTTTATGGTTGTTACAAAATAATGTCCAGATCTATGGAAGGTAAGAATTAAATCTATAACCTGAACACATTGACTTGGTTTAGCGTACCTGTAAGTATTATGAATAGCTTGGGGGGCCAGGTTCCAAATATGGCCTCACTTTATTTTATACCTGGTGGAAAATGTTGGCCAACCATGGGTGGTCATAAAAGAGAACATACTGTTCACTCCTTGCCCAGTGAACCTTTGTTTGCTCTATGGCAGCATCCATGTTTCTGTTGTCACCATATATAAATGGTCAATGAGTTGAATTTATACAATAATAAATGCAACCCTCTGTCAAATCAGGAAACTCCTTACTGCGAGAGCTTTATCATACATCTGTCCTTCAAATTTCCACCAAAGCATTTAACTCATTCTTGGCTGGGAGGACCCCACTGAAAGGGTAAAATTAACTCTCCAAACCAGCGTTCTTGTTTTAATGGCCTTTAAGTGGTGCTTTTAAACATTTTGTGTTTTTATTTTAGCTATGTCAACAGTGCTTCCAAGATATTTCAGAAAGCAGAAGAGTGCAGGCTGGATGGAGATGAGGAAAAAGCTTATGTCTTGTACATGAAATTTCTATTTGTATTCGACCTAATCAAGAAGAGGCCAGATTTCAAGCAAAACCAGGTACAGTGCTCATTGAGTATAAGCCAACTCGCATATAAGCAGAGGTACCTAGGTATGTGTTTTCAAGGCACTTCTCATGATTCAAACATGAAGATAAGTTTCCATTTAAGAAGTATTTTTTATTATTATTATTGGGATCAATACATGGAATGGAAACTTATTTTCATGTTTGAAATAAGTAGTGGAGTTGAGTCCACTCGATGGCGCTGCCATGCCGGTTTGTGTACATTTCACCAGCCATTCTCTAAATGGATTTCGGGAACGCATCGGATAGTTTACAGAGACTGCCGGCGCTTGCAGAGAGACCGGCGAACACCCGGACAGGTAAGTGGGGCCCTGACTCAGCTTTAGGCCGAGAGGTGCTTTTTTAGCACATTTGTTGGGTTAAAAAACTAGGCTTAAGTATATATGGTATTATAGATGAATGTTTTAAAGGAGACCTACCACCTTGGTATCTGCTTGAGCAGATCCGAGGTTAAAAAAAATATGTAATGAAATCACCTGTGGATGTTGGGGAAGTAGGCATCACTTCTGACGTCTGCCTCCCATAATCTGGCAGCCAGCCAGATCCGAATCCATTAAGGCTGGAGATCACCGGATTCAGATCCAGATTGGTGGAGATTGCAAGACCAAAAGAGTTTCACTCCTCCATCTTACATGCTGGAGGACAGGACACTCCAGTAATGTCTGCGCAGCAGCGAGAAAGAGAAATTCTGTTATAGTTCAGAACATAAATGTCGCAGCATAATGCTCTTCTGTCGTATGGCTGTCTGTGCTAGGAGAATACATCCTAGCTTTGTCTGTGGTCTATGTAACAATGTTCAGCCAGGAATTTTTTCTATTGTTCCTGTACTTTGTTAGTGACACACAACCAGGAAAATGTATAAGTTGACATACTGTAATTGTCGATAAGTTGATAAGTATCTACAGCGGTAAGTCAGAACAATTGCACTTGCTGGAGTTTTCATGGACACATTTCACCAATTATCTGACTTTCTTTCTCAGTGAACATTCCGGAATTGACAAAGCGGACGATGAGCATAGCGTCTTCAAGAAAAGTCCAGTTTAGTTACTACTGAAGATATACTGTCACCTGGAATTTACATACATCATTAAGACTATTCACAAGAGTAATGTGATTTTGGATTCCATCAAATTTAATGATGTTCACCACCTAGAGGAATCTTGCTTGGGCCCATTTTTTATTTACTGTAGATTCTTGAATTTAAGACGAATGTTTCTGTACATGAAATGTGCTCAAAAAATACAAATCGGCTTCAAGAAATTAAAGTCACAGACTGTGTTTGGCCAGACATTAAAATATATAAGATGTAAAAGTAAGACATCCTAGTTCTGAATGAATGAAACATTCTTGTTAAATACTTTGTCTGACAGACACAGCAAACCTTCTTTGCTTTAGTCCAGGTGTGGAAGGAGATCCCTCAGCAGACCATCCGCCACCTCACCAGGAGCATGCCCAGGCGTTGTAGGGAGGTCATACAGGCACGTGGAGGCCACACACACTACTGAGCCTCATGTTGACTTGTTTTAAGGACATTACATAAAAGTTGGATCAGACTGTAGTGTTTTTCCACTTGTGTGTGAGACTCCAAATCTAGACCTCCATGGGTTGATACTTTTGATTTCCATTGAAAGTTGTGTGTTGTGTTGTCAGCACATTCAACTATGTAAATAACAAAGTATTTCATAAGAATATTTCATTCATTCAGATCTAGGATGTCTTATTTTTGTGTTCCTTTTTATTGTTTGAGCAGTGTAGTTTATCTTCCTTTTCTTCTTTTTTTTTTTCTCTAGGATTACTTCAAAGCTCTGATTGGCCCTAATACAATAGTGAAGGCGGTAGAAGAAGCTGAAAAACTTTCAAAAAGCCTTAAAAATAGGTCAGTACACACTTCTTTTTTCCCTCTATAAGGCAAAATTTACACTGTCGTTTCCCGAGCTGCTGTCAGTCCGCAGCGGCTTGGGAAATGAGTGTGCGCCGGCAGCTGTGCAAGGAAACGACTGCCTTCAAGCGGTACTTGCAGGTCGCCACTCAATAGATGGCAATTTCGAGCGCTGACGTTACACCGTGCGTGCTCGCGGCCATCCCTGTCTTCGAGCGGGATCAATGGAAGGTTTATTGGACATTACCATAAATCCGCCATGAGTGTGAGCATTGTTTAGCTCGAAGGCTCATCTATCTCACAGACATCGACCCATGTATGGCAGTCTTAACATTTAACTGTGGTTCTTAAACAAAAACAAAACATGACCAGACTATGACAGTTGACCCCACATCAATGGTGACCAGTATGTGGCAGGTTTTAACCTAGTCAACATTTTATCCTTCAAAAAGAAAACATTGTCATCTTTCACTTTTTCTGTATGCATGCAGGTATGAGGAAGCTGAAGTGCGGAAGAGACTAGAGGAGCGAGACAGGGAAGAAGAGCAAAAGAAGAAGGAAGCAACCCTCTTTCCAAAGGAAATCCCTGAAAACATTTCCCAGCATAGCGATAAAAGTTTGGTGGTAAGATGTAAATAAAATATAATGAACTGAAAGAGTATGGAAGGACAAGGAGGATGCTGTTACAGCTGATGACTGCACAGTTAGTAGAAAAATAGAAATGTTATTAGAATTTTCCTTGCTATGATAAGTTATACTCTGCTAAGTGCAATGTTACCTTATTTACTTTGCTTGGAAAAGATCCAGATTTTAAAAGATAATTCACTTTGTCAGATGAATATACCGTATATACTCGAGTATAAGCCGACCCGAATATAAGCCGAGGTACCTTATTTTATCTACAAAAACTGGAGTATAAGCCAAGGGTGGGAATTGTAAAGTCAGATAGTGGAGTTTTCTAAATGAGAAAAATTTTGAGAAAGCACCATTGCCCCTAGGAATGAATCAAACAGGATTCATCTTAGTGCCACAACCTCAAACATTTTAAGAGAACACAGGTTTATTTTATTCTTATGTTCAAAATAAATTTCAATTTAAAAAGTATTTTTTATTCTAATTTTTGGGACCAATACATGGAATGGAAACTTATTTTCCATTAGTAACAGTAACCAGCCACTAGATGGCAGTGTGGCATTTGTTTACATCATCTGGTGTTGGAAACAGGAGCTTCACAGAGGCTGCCAGTGTCTGACATTCTGCGACCCAGAACAGGTTAGTAAACCCTGACTCGAGTATAAGCCGAGTGATGCTTTTTCAGACCATATTTTGGGCTGAAAAAGTTGTGTTATACATAAGTATATACGGAGTATATACGGTACTTCACTTCTTTATTAAATGAACTTTGTTGTCATTCAGATGACATATTTGTTCTGAGACAGTTAAATGGTAAAATTTGTATGAGGCGATTTCCAGATCACAGGAAATCTGTTGTATTTCAGTATTTATCACAGTTTAGTACTCTTATCACAGCTGAAATCTCCTTTTGTATGTCATGTTTCCATTCAACATATGTTATCTGTAAATTGGCCCCCAGTTAGTGAGAAAGAAAAGGAAACTGATATGTCTGTGACTTGGCGCCTTGCTGCTCAACAACTGATGATTTATATTACTGTATAATATTTAATATCCATGCATTTGGTTATCGGTTATGGCTTTTTTTATTGATCAAGTTGACCCTCATGTTTAATCAATATGGTGTTCCGAATCTTCCTAAAATCGAAATAAAATTTGTGAAAAATCTTTAGGACCATTTCACACAAGCCATGCTGTCGCTGCGGTGTGGTACAGTTAGTGTTAACTCCATAAACCTGTGTGCCTTTCATACTGGCTTCATTTAAAGGGCACGCGCAATGCAATAAATGTCCTGCTGCGCACAGTTTCTCTGACTTATGAGAGGTGCAGCTCAGGGGTTTTGCTGGTAACGGACGGACCACTAGCGAGTCTGTTAACAACCCTGAAATGCTCAATAGCGGCTGTAGTATGTAATGGGTCTAATAAGGTCTAATGATTCAAGTTCTAAAATGTTATTCCTGTATTTTAGGTGAATGGCGATAAGAAAAATACATTGCCTAAGAAGGAGACCTCTGCAGATGGTATGAATTTTAACAATCTGTTTCGATTAATTGGCAGATCTTTACCTCCCAAGGCACTGCGGTATACAGAACAGCATTCCTTTTACAAGCAGAGAACAGAATATAGTCTCCACTGTACATTCCATATATCCAGTAGATGCTGATCTTCTACAGAGCACATTTACTTGTCGTAACAACATTATTAGCCCCAGGCTTCACCCTGCGCTGGTATCGACTGATGCCCGCACAAGCCTCCGTTACGTTACTGTGTCGGCATTAACTTGACGGAGGCAGGAACCAGCAGACCCGGGGCTCTGACTGCCCTGTCATAGCCCCATTGCAGTCAATGGGCGGCTTGTGCGCGCAGGGCTTTTAACGGATAGTGGAGGCTAAGGGTTTGCACATACATTTTTATTAAGTGATTGGAAGCAAATTTGTTAAGCTGGGCATAGACTGGTCATCACACACGGTCACTTGTGCTGAGAATCAGCCAGGCACCCTTTGTGTGCCGGCCATTTCTTTGAATGGGGACTGCCAGGAATTTAACAGCATGTCGGATCATTGTGCGATCCGACATGCGGCAGATTCCTGGTCGATCTTGCCTGGTGGGCGCACCCAATTTTCGGCTGACGCCTGCATATATATACGTGCATATACTTTCTGTGACAGAGAAAAGCCCACAGGATGTGCAATGCTAATGGGGCAAGTTAGCTCTGGTTAAGTTACCTTGATCTGTGTATGGAATATATTTATTGGTTACACAATGTTTTCTTCTATGCAGTGCCTCGAGGATCTATTACACCTGAGAAGTTGTTTGCAATCATGAAGGACCCTGATATTAATGTCATTATAATGGATGCCCGAAAAGCAAGTGATTATGAGGAATCTCACCTTCAGCATTCCATTAGTGTGCCTGAAGAGGCCATCCGTCCTGGGTATGAACATTAACCAGCCTTTTTTTAGATTCCTACTGCTTGTTGCTGTAGGTCAGTAGTCTCCAAACCGGTGGACTGGCCCTCCCGGGGGGCAGGGAGGTGTAGGTGGTCGGTTGGGAGGTATTCCGGGGGGGGGGGGGG
>CM070034.1:142173328-142200415 GCA_036250615.1 Ptychadena robeensis
GGCCGCCCGGCCAATCTGCTCTGGGGAGAACACTGTGCTCCCTGGGGTGAGGGGTAGCTGCTGTGCTTGGGTTCAGTCATTTATGTTGTTGTAGAAGTTAAGCATCTCTAGTACCCAGTCACACTCCAGCTATGCTTGTCCTAGTGAAGCATATCAGATACAAACTGACTGGTGTGCCTCGCAGCATGTAATCCCCAGAGCTGATTGTAGCAGCTCTGTTGGCCCCCACTCGGTGTGTGTGTGGGGGCCTTTACTGTGTAAATAAGAATATTTGCTGGGCAGGGGGAGGAGGTAGGTTGCGTTTTCAAGATATTCTCATAGTAAAATGAATACACATACTAATACATACTAGGGTTTTCTTGCAAACAATGGCCTGCTACATGTACCTTGGACATTTGTCAGGAAGCAGTGGTGGTCCCGGGAGAAGCCTGAGACTGAAAGTACATGAGGCTTAGCATTCCCCTTTAACTTAGACTTAGCACCACCATGTTTAGTACTGGCGAACCGAAGCCCCTCCTGCCCATTCGGTTCACCAGTGCCCTGGGCTAACTAGGGGGACCCTAGTCCACTTTCAAAGTAATGGCGATCGAACAAGGATTTACTGACCTGTTGCATCCCTGTATGTCCGACATTGTCTTGGATCGGGATCGATCGCTTCATGTGGGCAGCATTGGATATATAAATTATCCTTTGCCGGGAACAAAAAATCAGTCTGTGTATGACTGCTTTAAGCCCCCTATACACCTTACAATCTTCCCATACAATTTCTGTACAATCAAATTTTGTTCTACCAAAACCATGTAATATGAGGAGCTTTCAAATACTTCCAATCACTATGTATTCAGGGAGGACCCGGCACTACAAAGCAGTGATATATACCTTCCAATCACTATGTATTCTATCGGGGAGGACCCGGCACTACATAGCAGTGATATATACCTTCCAATCACTATGTATTCTATCAGGGAGGACCCGGCACTACATAGCAGTGATATATACCTTCCAATCACTATGTATTCTATCAGGGAGGCCACCACACTACATAGCAGTGATATATACCTTCCACTCACTATGTAATCTACCAGGGAGGACACTATACTACACAGTTGTTGGTAGATCTAATGGAGATTGTATGGATCGATTGTAAGGTGTATAGGGTTGCTTTAGAATACTCTTGCCTCTTGTATGTACAGTAGATAATGTTTTAACAATGAGCTCATCTTTTTGGAGTATCTCCCTCCTCTGTGTTTGGCCAGTCTTTCATTTGCCACAGCATTTCATTGTGCTTTGTGTGAAAGGTGACCAGAATAATAATGGTCTGTGGTAAAGACAGTGATGGATGCTTCTTATTATTTGAATAAGTCGCGGGTTTTCGCATGATGCTTCAGTTTCTCGAAAAAGATTGAATTTCTTTATTAAAAAGGTCATGTGTGGAGTAATACACACCCTTCTTACAGGCAGATAACCGGAAGAGACATAAGGAAGAAAACAATGACCATTTAAGTGATCCTCAGTCTGCGGATTCAGCATGGATCAAACACAAGCAACTCAACGAGTCGATCATTGTGGCGCTTTTCCAGGGTCAATTCAAGTCAACTGTCCAATGCCTAACATGCCACAAAAAGTCCAGAACCTTCGAAGCATTCATGTACTTGTCACTGCCGCTTCCATCTTCCAGCAAATGTTCCCTTCAGGTATGTATTCAGAGTAAATGATTTTAGATTTCTTTTTGTTTACAGTACTTTCTAGGATTGTTCAAAATGTGCTTTCTATGATTAGGAAACCTCGTTTATAGTATTCATGAATTATTTCTAATGGCTCTCTGTTAGATGCTTTAACTCGGGGGTTTGGAAAGTTTTTGGCTGAGAGATCCATGAAAATCACATATTTGAAGTTTTATGTAAGGCTCGTTCATACCTGTCAACTGAAAAAAAACAGGGTGAAATACAGGAAGTGACGTCACTTCCGGGATCGGATTTAGTTCTCGGCTGATTTTAGCAGGGAGCTGGGGAATGTCCCACCTCACTTGTGCTGATAATGTGCGGGGTGGGACAGTAGCAGGGAGAGTAACGCCCTCTCCCTGCTAAATTACCTCGTTTTCAAAAATCCAGGAAACATCGAGGTTTTGTTGAAATTGGGGTTTGGCTGGGAAAAGCACATAAAAAAATGTGACTTTCCAGGACTAAACTGGAAGGTTGACAGGTATGTATGTTTAATATTCTCACCCTCCCCCCTTCCCCTGTCCAATTTGGGCTGGAGAGCCGACACCCCTCCATTAGGATGGAGGTCTATGGAGTGTGCTTCCGCATCACATGACTCGATCAGGGCAGTCGCTCAACCCCAGAAATGCGGCCAAAGAGATGATCGCCACAGGGTTCATGCGAGCCCAGTTCGTCCGGAGTTTGTTTGAAACTCATGAACTCTGGGGAGGTTGGAGATTAGAGAGCCAGATGCAGCCACCAAAAGAGCCGGATCTGGCTGCTTTAACCCCAAGACTATTCTAATGAACATCTTAACTGAATACTAGGTGCATATTCCTGTGTTCGTCATGTTTTTTCTTTTTTTTGTAACCAAATATTTCAGCTCGACCTGCCTTTGCCGTACCTCATATTAAACATTTCAGAGTATTAGAAGTTTGTTTTTGGGAACTTGTTGTCACTGAGCACTCCTGGTCCTCATTTTGAGAGACTTGTCAACTTCGTTCTTGCCATGTGATGTTGCTGCCATTGTAATTGTATTCTTCTGTGCACTTATTTTAACCCCCCTGCCATTCCTGGCAGCCGCAGCTCGTCCAGCTCTGACCTGTTAGAACTGCACTGGACCAGCAGGGTTTGTCAGGTAGAGATCGGAGCCACAGGAATGGGAACTCACGGACTCCCCCCCCCCCCCCCCCCCCCCCCCCCTGTGATGATGTCACATCGGGGCGCGGGCAGGAGTTTTAAATAAAATCATATTGGATAGTGTTTTCTGCAATGAAACCTGGCACGTCTGCAGCGCCATCTAGTGGTTGCAGTGCTAATTTACCTGATACAGTTTCTTTTGAAATCTTCATTTACTGATTTTTTTTTTTTTAGTTATTCACAAAGCATCTGAACATGTTATTATATTCAGGATGTCTACAAGACTCCTGTATGGACATACTTTGGGAAGTTACAGGCCTACAATGTAAAAAACTTTACTTCCATTAAAGTCTATGGTGAGCTTTTGGTACAGAAATCTGTACCTCAGCAGTGCGCTATGGAGGTTAAGAAAGAAGTATAATTAGAAGATTGTGTTTTAGGCTTCTTATTGCCACTACAGAACATCTAATAATTGTGTTTTTTATTCTTTTATTTTAGGATTGCCTTAAATCATTTTCTAAGGAGGAGAAGCTCACAGATAATAACAAAGTATTTTGCAGCAACTGTAAAACTCGAAGAGATTCCACAAAGAAGATTGAAATATGGAAATTGCCACCCGTCCTTTTGGTGCACTTAAAACGGTTATTTCCTCCTATAGATCTGTCTGGGGGTTTTTTTTGGGGGGGGGGGGGGGTTACTTTCCTGGTTTACACTTCTTTATTTGCATTTCGTTGCTTCCAGATTTTCTTATGAGGGACGGTGGAAGCAAAAACTTCAAACACATGTGGATTTCCCTTTGGAAAACTTGGACCTGTCGCAATATGTCATAGGACCCAAGACCTTTAAGAAATATAGTTTGTTTGGAGTATCTGTAAGTATCTTCAAAATTAAAGCTTATTTTTTTTCTCTTAATGTAGCCATGCTTTTTAAGCTTCACTCGCAGACCTTAAACAAACTACCATATTATGCACTAGAAGACACACTTCTAGTTAGGGGGAATGCATGCATCTTATATTTTGAATTCACAAAATACGGGTGGTCGTGCCTTCGCAAAGACCCCCCCAGGTGGGGAAGCTGTCAGAGCAGTTTATATGATCTGGCTGAAGTAGCCGCTCATATACACTAGCTCTGGGGCGGATATACACCACACAGGGGTGGATCATTAATCTGCAGATTATCTACCTACAGAGCTATGTATGTTACCTGACAGCTTGAACCTGCTCACATACAGTCTGTGATCTGCAGAGCGGGACCAGAAGGTGGGAAAGCCAACTCCAGCTTTTCTGTTTGGAGCATGGGGGGGGTGGGCATCCTATACTGTGTGACACTGAGTGTCTTATGAACTACAAAAAATGGTAACTGTGAGACAAGCAGTCAGGCTCTTAGCAGATCCCCTGAGCTGCATAATCAGTCTGGGCCAGTGATTCAGAAATTTTTATAGGCAGAGGGTCAGAGCACCAACCAGAAGTGCAGATTATAAAATGCAATTGCTGCTAAAAAATACTTTCAATTATAGATCTAGTAAGTGGTAGTATTGCAGGTAATGTGCTGTGTGTATAGTCAGCTTAGTGTTGGTCACTTTTCAAATCTGCAATGTAGAATATCCAAAATATTTACTTCCACTCTTATATGAAATACTGTATATCTGACAGATGTATTCAGGCTGCACTTGTGTTTTGATTGATGGTTATAGAGCAGATTTGTGTTAATGTCTTGTTGTTCTATTTCTTATAGAATCACTATGGAGGGTTGGATGGCGGTCACTACACCGCATACTGTAAAAATGCATTAAAACAAAAGTGGTATAAATTTGATGATCATGAAGTATCAGACATCTCTGTATCATCTGTGAAGACCTCTGCTGCATACATCCTGTTCTACACATCACTGGATTTTCGAGTGTCGGAGCTGACTTTGTAGAGGAGTGTCTGCCAAGGAAATCCTTTATTGGTTGACCAATCATTGCTAATGGCCACAAAGAGGAAATAAGACTAATCAATTTCCCAGGTCTAAACGTCTAAATTCCAATGAAAACAGTAATTACTGGAGAGAATCATATAATAACTTACTTATAAAAATGATCTTATAGCCTCATCGGTTTAACAATTATATAGACCTGCCTTGAAAATGTCCTTATTTAACCCTGAATATGTAATTTCTTGGTGTCTGTAGTGGCCTTCTCTTCCCTTATGCATATGCTTCTCTGTGACACAGAAGTGTTCTACGCATATTTGGAATGTATTTAAATTAAGGACTGCATACTTGCACATCATAGCCATGTATATAACTGTTACAGGTTTCTTTTGTTAGACATTCTATTTATATAAAATCGTTACTCTGCAGTACATATTGTCTATTATCCTAGGCACCTGGTCTTAAGGAGATGTATAGAGTTGCAGAGAACTCCAATGAAAACACAGCACTTGTCTAAATCGCAAATTGTACTTCTGCATTGTTGCAGGGCTTTTAAGATGCTAAAGTGTACCTGTCATTTTCACACAGTGAAAGTAGCCAAAGTGTACTATCTAAAGGCAATGTTTATGTACCTGTAGGCCCCTACCCAAATCTTGTGGGGAAAGCCAATAGACAGGGTTTGTAGGGAACTTTCCATTCCTTCTTCATCAGCTCAAGCAGATATATTGCTCCAATTTGCATGTGTGTGCATCTGTTTTTTTGTAGAGCTAGCATTGAATCCTACTGGTAGAGTTAGGTTGGGGTCCAATAACTTTGGCTGTCCTGAAGTAGAGAAGGCACTAAACCCTTTTTTATATATAAAAAAACCCAGTAAAATGGTACAACTAAGTATAGTGGACCCTATTGCACTTGTTACTAGCTATCGGGCCGTTTCTCCTGCTATGTTGAGTATTGCGGGGGCATAGGGCCCCAATGCCCCCACGTGCAAAGCGGGCAACATCACCATGCCCCCTGGCCAACAACTCCTAAACCCCAACCACCTTCAATCCCCCAACAACTCAGCCTGCTACTCGGCATCAAGGAGGGCCTAGTACAATAACTTCGCATAGGGAGCCCTTCATTCTAGAAACAATGCTGCTAACTATAATTAATAGTATGTACACCAATAAATAAATAAATAGTATGGATCCTGGTTTTCAGTAATGTCATTAAAATATATATCAGTGATTGTGCTCAAAAGTAAAAAAGAAGCCCCTAAGTTCTAGGCAGAATGATAACATGTACTGATCAGCCAAAGAAAAACCTAAAACTCTACTGCCGAAAGCCTCTAGCATGAAGAGGGTTGGGGTGGCTTCTATTTGTACAATACCTCACCCCTAATCATTAAAATGGCTGTAGCTGTAGCTGGAACATGTTATAACTGGGAATGTGACAGATGTCAGAAGGACAGTATACTGTAAATACATAAATGCGTATCTATGTTCCAAGAATAAAGTATTTCAATATTCTATAACAAATAGCAAACAATGTTTAAAACATGCATTGCCTAATCTTATTGGCTGTTGCAAGTAATTAGTTTGCTACAAAGACTGAAGATGTTGTAGAAATTCCCGCTATGTGTTTACATTAAAGGGTCGCTAAGCTTTCAAAATTCTGCTTGCACAGGAAATAGGGAAGATAGATATCGTAGAGACATTTTATCTAAAACTACAGGACTAAAACTTGCCTTTTTCCTGAATCCTGGGATCTAATAAGGACCCCAAGAAGGAGTATGTAGGAATCAAAGCCAATGTATTATAAATATGACTAGCATACCAGTATTCTGAATTGTGCACAGTATCCAATATGCAGTTATTGACCAGTCAACATCCAACCAAGATCCAGTAGCAGTCATCAGTGCTGTTCTGTCAGTACCTGCACCCCTGAACTTCACTGTGTGTAGAAGACAAGTGCACTTTGAACTAAATTGAGCTTTTCCATTTGCCGAGCACTGCCTCAGTATCTAGAGGTTTTTTGACTTCTATGCACTTCTTGCCTAATGTTCTATTTTTTTCAGTTATGTAGAACACATTTGATTCTTTGAACCCATGCTCACTTCTGTGTCTGTGCCCTAATTATGTCCTGATTTCAGTAAAGCATATTGCCTCTTCTTGAAGTGGTATGCGTTTGACATCCAGTTGGCATCCTGATCTATCGCTATGATGCCACCAGCCAGTTTCTTCTTTTTCCATTGTTGCTAAAGGATCTCCAAGGTTGAGATACAAGGACTGCACACTTGCAGCCATGATGAGGGGATCCTAATACATTTGTAATTTATAGAATAGAGAGGTAGACAGGAAGCGCCCTGTAATGGGCATAAACACTACCAATTCCAGTGTTGGCATTGAGAGTGGTGGCATTGGAAATTTGGAGATCTCACACTGGACTCTCCAATGTCACTTCTAGGCAAACCCTACATTTTAAGTGTATATATTTAAAATGGAAATATGCAATTGAGGTACAACATATAGGCCTTGTCACTTTTACTAATTACTTCCTCATGGTCTTATTTGGCCTGAATAAACTCTGGAGACATAGATTTAAGTTTTTCAGGCCACTTTCAAATGCAGTGAAATGTTCCATTCCAATGATTTCATGCTGTGTGGTATGTTTCGTTTTTTTATTCTTTGCTAAAACTTGTGCACTTAATTTTCTCTAGAAATGCATTTTATCAAATAAAGAACTTCTATTTCATTTCTGATTTTGTGTAACCGGCCCCTGTTTTAACCTCCCTAGCGCACTGCTGAGGTCCAGAATTCTGTACCAAAAGTGCACCATAGACTTCAATGGTAAATTTTTCTTTATGTTGTAGGCATGTAACTTCCCAAAATCTGTCCGTACAAGGGTCTAATAGACATCCTGAATATAATAATGTTTGAAACAAGCAATTATGTAAAATAAAAAGATTATTTTTTTTTTTATAAAATGAATGAGAAAACACAAAAATCAGTGCACAAAGCTATGCTGCTATGTACTAAATCTCGCCCAAATAAAGTCTCTGGTGCCCCAGATGTGCCCATTTGCAGTTAACCCTCTCTAACCTGGTGTGATGGATGTGGTAAAATCCCACCAGCGAAGAGAGGGTTACTGCATATGGGCACATCTGGGGCACCAGAGACTTTGTATTCTGGCGATATTTAGTACATAGAAGCACATTGAAAGCAGTTTTCTACAAAGAAAACTGCTTTCATGCAGTTTACTTTCAAATGTCCCGCTGCCTCCCTGATGTGACGTCATCATGTCACTCGGAGGGAGAAGAGACGAAGGAGCTGGCAGCATGTCACATCGGGGACACCGGGACAGCCCAAAACTGTAAGTATGCGCTGCCGGAGCCCCGATGTGTACTGGACGAAATGGTGCCGTCCCAAACGCTAGGGCGGTTAAAGGAGAACATATCAAATATATTTGAATTACAGCACATGGTGTGAAGCCTGTGTTGTCTTTCTGCTTTTTAACTGTTCTTTCAGAGGAAATTTCACTATAAGGGAAGATTGTTGCAGGTTCATGTTGAAGCTTTCCTCTTTCCAGAACTCGATATATGCCAAAGAACTCACAAAGGTATTTTTTGTGTTTTTGAGCTGAAAAGCTCATTTAAGATTTTTGAGAACGGCATTATCTTCATTTAGAACAATACACTGGTTTAAGTTTTTTTTTCTCTTTGGTGCAAGAGACAAATGTCTTCAGTCTTTCTAAAGATTGCCATACATGTCCCGATTTGCACCAAATTTTCCGACCGATTGACAGTCGTGTGTGCTCCTGTCAAAATCAAGTGGCCCCATCTGGTGAGATAGACCAGGAATCTGCCGCATGTTGGATTGTAAGGTGATCCGACATGCCAGTAAATCTCCAAACTATCCCAATACTTTGAATGGGGCTGGCAGTCCCCATTCAAGGTAACGGCTGCCACACAAAGGGTGCCTGCCGATCAGCTGAGAGGCCAGCTGCAGAAGGATGTCATCCCGCTCAAGTCAATCCCTCCTCTGTCGAGGCAGAATCGCCTTGTGTATGCCTACCTTTACTCTGATGCTATAAATAACTGTTTTTTTTGTAAGGAAGAAAATTGAGACATTCACCGATTCTGAACAATCCTACTGACATTTACAGTGGGGTTAGTATGTTCTTCTCCCATTCATATTTACTGTGAGCATTCTGTTCTTCCTACTTGTCAGTGAATGAGTATTCAGGGAGAAAGAGAGACTGTTTGTAAAAATATGATCACCCCCTTGATCCCTTCCCTAAGGAAATGTAAATGTTGCTTTGATTGTTTTAAGTGTATATAATACAGTGCATAAATAGTGTTGGCTTGTATAGACCTAGTATATAGTCTGGGGTTCACATAACATTTTTAGTGAGCTCCTCAGATGAGTACCAGGAGGTGGTGTTTGGTACTCACCCTATATGTAGGGTGGTCTTCCTCACTGTCTCCCTCACTATCCTCTGCAAAAGCTTCCTGCATGGTAGATTCTGCTGCAGATGGACCTCCCTGTTCCTGATTTATCCCCCGATTAGCTGTCTTCATTCACAGGTCACCAGCTGGCTTTGGGTCACATTTAACTTTCACAGTACAACACGTTTGAACCCCCAGATCTCATACCTCAGTAGTACAACCTCAACATTTTCTGACTTAACCCCTGAGACTACCTGTAGCCCAAATGTCATCCTTTCATAGTCATATTTCTGCGCTGTCACACCATGCTTTTCTCTCGTCAGATTTTACCCTTACATATGCCTACTCTGACTTTCATCACCCAGATCTCCAACAACCTTAGAAGTCCAATCTTTTTTTGATTGATAATTTACATTCCCGATGTCACCCCCCTTACTGCAACCTTTCATAGTATTTCATGTTTCCCTGCGGTTATCCAAGTGACAAATTTAGCTGCGGCTGCCCAGACACAGAGTGCCTCCAAGTTGTTAGTACACATATGAGCTGTGTAACAATAATGCAGGTATGCAAAGCTAGTTTTTGGCCCCTTTTGAGTTCGAGTACCACTTATGTGCACCCCTGTATATAGTCTTTGCTTACATATTAAAAAAGTACATATTTTTGTTTAAAAATTACAGAAAATATTTTTTTTTATTCTAATTTCCAAAAATCTATTAAAGCTGCTCTATGAATACATAATAGGAAGCTGACCAAATAGTTTTTTTTCTTACTGGGGGGAGGGGATTGAACCCAAAATTTGTATAGAGGTCATAATCCTGTGCACTCTTTACTGAACTATATAATCTGGCCTGGTAAGGAAAGGGGTTTGGTATGTTTATATCCATATCATTCAACTAAATCAATAATTACATGTTTATCAAATACTGGAGCTGAATATTCATTTGATGAGAAGATTGGGAGTTGAAATTACCCAACAACTTTTAAATGTATCTCTAACATGTCTAAAGTGGAAAATCTTTTTTATTTAATGTCTGCCTTTTTTGCACATGGGGTCTTGAGGAGACTCTGTATTACCAAAATGATGATGTGTGAATGTATCTGCTTTAAGGCCCCCATAAACTTTTTGATTTTCCTACGATCCATTGTAATTTATAATCTATGTTGGTTCGATCAATCAAACTGTGATCTAAATACCCCCCACATTGTGAAACTGAGATTTGATTGATGTTGGCTATATCGATCGCGAACACACCAAAATGTCTGCCATTTGCTTAAGTATGCTTATTATTTAAATTGAACCAAAATCGGTCAGGCACAACAAAATACCGTATTTTTCAGGCTATAAGACGCACCCAGTTTTTAGAGCAGGAAATCAGAAACAAAATGAATTAGGGAAAAAATCTAATACAGTGCCCCTTTTCAGCCACAAAAACACACTTCAGCGTCTCTTCTTCCTTTTACACAGGTAAGGGAGGGGGGGGGGCCCAGGGTGGCATCTGCACACCGATCTTCCTGTCTCCTCTTTGCTGCGTGTGTGCATTGGCTATACCTGCGGGGCTCTGCAAATGTAGCCAATACAGTTCAGATGGGAGATCTGGCTGTGTGCAGATCTCCCATCTGCCTGGGGAGCTGGCGGGGAGCCAAGTTGCGATCACTGGCAGCCGAATGGCCTTAACAGTATATAAGATGAAACAGGAACAAAGGAGGAAAACATTTTCTTTTGTCTGTTTATTGTCACTGGAATTGTGTGTCTTGTACAAACTGGCTGTATCGATATCGGCATCAGAATAGAGAGGAGGATGGCGTCTTATGCGGCAAGTGAAATTCTTGGTTAGTATAAAACAGGATGTAGCCTGATGGGCTTTGGACTTTGTCTTCCGTGATCTTAAAGTGTGTGGCATCATCAAACGTATTCCACTCTTTGCTGCCAGGATACTTGCAGTGCGCAGTATAATGTCCAAACTCAAGCTCTCCAGAATGATTCTGAAAACAAAAATATATATTTTTTTATTTGCCCATTAGTAAGCGAACACTGTGTATTTTCACTTATCCATTGTGGTGCAGTGCATATTAACCTCCCTAGTGCACTGCTGAGGTACAGATTTCTGTACCAAAGCGCACCATAGACTTTAATGGAAAAAAAGTTTTTTACATTGTAAGCCTGTAACTTCCCAAAGTATGTCTATACATGAGTGTAGACATCCTGAATATAATAACATGTTCAGATGCTTTGTGAATAACTCACAATATCAGATGAATGAAGATTTTAATAATTCACTTTATCAGATAAATTAGCACTGAAACCACCAGATGGCGCTGCAGATGTGCCAGGTTACATAGGACAGCATGGGGGGGGGGCGAGGGAGTAGCAGGCAGCAGACTTCTCCACGACATCCCCCCCCCCCCCCCCCCCCCCCCCCCCCCCCCCCCCCCCCCGTGGCCCTCATACCTCCTTCATTAAGTCTCAAGGTCATTTTGCAGGGCCGTGGCAGAGCTCCTCCTGTTCCTCCTTGCACAAAGGTGGAGGTAGTGTTCCTAAAGCTGGGTTGTTGCCCTCCTACGGCCTCCTCCATGTCTCATGATGTACTGGCCTGTCTCCTGGTAGCGCCTCCATGTTCTGACAACAAACCGCAAACCTTCTTTGCTTTCGTCCAGGTGTGGGAGGAGATCCCTCAGGAGACCATCCACTTCAGGAGTATGCATTGCAGAGAGGGCATACAGGCACGTGGAGGCCACACACACTACTGAGCCTCATTTTGACTTGTTTTTTAAAACAATACATCACAGTTGGATCAGCCTGTTATGTTTTTTCCCCCACTCATTGTGAGTTTGACTCCAAACCCAGAACTCCATGGGTTGATAAATTTGAGTTCCATTCATAATTCTTGTGTGATTTTGTTGTCCGCACATTCAATGTACAAAGTATTAAATAAGATTTTAAAAAGTTCCCTTTTTTTGAACAGTGTATTTACAGCATTGACTTTTCTTAGGTAGCATTGCACATCTTGGTTTGGATATGTGCTTTAGGCCATTGTCATGTTAGGAGGTGAAATTCCAATTTCCAGATTTTGACTGGTATCATGAACTATTAATAATGCCCTCCAACCTGATTGAAAACCCCATTCTAGCTGAAGTAAGGCAACCAAAAAGCATGATACTGTAACTACCATGCTTTACTCTAGGGGAAGTGTTCTTTTTGAACCCAATATACATTTTAAGAGTTGTGGTTAAAAAGTATAACCCTTGTCTCATCATCCAAACACATTTTCCCATTTCCACTTCAGACTTCCATCTTGGAACTTTATCCCATAGGAGAGGCACATGGATATGGGAAATTGTTGTCTCATGTAGAACACAACTGGTACTTGCCAGAAATTGCTGCCGCTCCAACATATTATGCAGCGCGGTACATAAAATTTGAGTTAAAATGCAACACAAGATAACACACAGGTACAGGTTATGACACAGGAGGAACTGAGGACCCTGCCCAGTCGGTCTAAGAAACTAATATCCAATCATTGATATTCTCTCAATCAAAGTCCTCTGAGTTACAATATGCAGATTTGAAAATTTTAAGATTTCTTACCACAACAGCATATAAGTGGTACTTTAGGTCTTTGACATTGTGAGCTGTTGCAAATGTGGACATGTCTAAATTAGTCAATGGGAAGATGACATTGGTTTTCAGCTTTCTTTTCCCTTTGTTTTGATATTTAAACCTGAAAAAGTACGTGGAAAATGACATGTGAATACAGAACAGGTTACGACATGAATTCACAAAGCATTTGATATTTCCTTTAACAGACTTTGGGGTACAGGTGCCCATAAACCCGTACAACTGACACATAAGTCAATTTGTTTGTGCTGAAAGATAGCTGCAAATTTATGGGCACAGTTAAGGTCACCATACACGGTTCAAGATTTTTCTATCCGATTGACTTAAACGATAAAAAATTTTAAGTCGATCATTTGAAAATCTAACAAAATTGAGCAGTGATCGGTCTCGTTAGAAATTTAAGTCAATCATTCAACTATTTGACATGTTTTCCTAGTAATGTGATCGATTTTGCATCTGGTCACATTATGGAGCATGGGCTTAGGAGAGGAATCGATTGATTTTGAATCAATCACACTGTGTGGTAGTATGTAAGAAACCAATATTTCAATCGCACAAGCAGGTTAATCGAACATCGAGCAAAGGTTGATATGTATAAGGCTAGCTTAAAGCTTAATATGCTTTAAGCTTACAAATGTTGGCCATGACATATACACATAGATCCGCGGGCCATCTGTGGGCAATTTTGTGGCCGTTTGATTGCAGTGAACGTGCATGCCCATCGAACGACCACAAAATTGCCAACGGAGTGCTGCTGCCCACATGGAGCGACCAATCCATGTGGCCCAAAATCATGATCTGCCAGAGAACAGACATGTCAGTTTTTCTCTGGCGGATCCCATTACTTTTCAGGCATACAAAGGATGTGCTCCGATTCTCTGAATGACCAGCTACAGCATGATTGGCCATTCGAGGATCGCGCAGGGATCGTTGCTCATATGGCTGGCTTTAGGCAGTAACACTTTCCTGTGAGGACACATACAGCTATGGAACCATTGTATTGTAATAGACAGAAGCTGTCATTACACCATAATTTCTCACTCAGTGGTCATTGGCATACAAAATGGAGGAGATCTATCTAAATCCATAAACAATTTACTTTTGGAGGTCACATAGCCTGCCCAGTCTAATAAATACCTCTTCAAATGTAGAATTAGAATCTTGGGAAGTTTGCCTATTTTGACTTCAACTGCAACATCTTGCTTTCTGTTACAATACGAGCAGAATATCTTATCCGTCTGGGTCAGCATGACTTGTTGGAAGAAGCCCTGAAGACATTGCTGTAAAGAAGAGCGTACTTTAAGATACTTTATATTATGCTGCCGACTAACACCATGTTGTTTGCGAAAATAAATGGCAAACTCCTTATGCCGAATTTGATTGGGTTGGGTTGCCAAGAGTTTATCATTTCATTCCCCTAAGCATTGATAGAGCTTTTCTGCATCTATAATACTTACTCCTGCATTACCCCTTCCTCCCCTACCGTGTTTCTCCAAAAATAAGACAGTGTCTTATATTAATTTTTGCTCCCAAAGATGCCCTACATCTTATTTTTGGTGGATGTGGTATTATTCCATGAAGAAGACATCAGGGTGGGGGGTGACATGAGGGTGGGGGAATCATTTAAAATGACAGAGGTTGGATCAGAGGGGGAATCAAAATGGCACAGGAGACTCTGAGGGGGGATTACCATTTTAATAACCCCTTCTGATCCTCCTGTGTCACTTTGATTGACCCCTCTGGCCAGAGTTACAGTACCATATCTTGGGGGATGCCTTATTTTTGGGTAAACAGAGTAGTTTATGTAATGGACAGATACTGGACCGATCCTGAAATAATTTAAAATTTCTACTACTTTTTGTTCTAGGTAACAATTCATTGTCTTTAATCCCAAGGTGCTGCATAAAGGGACAGTCCTTCTCACTCTATCCCTAGCCAGGTAGGGAATAACACGTCAGAGATGATCCATGTGCTCCTTCAGGCCTGGTTGCTAGGCCCAACTCCCACAGGGACATGCTGGTTTAAACACAGGATCTTACTTCAGTTGGTAAGAATGATTAAAGACCTTTGGCCCTATTAATAATGATACCTTTTATAACACTCCGCACCTGCCCTGTACTGAGCAGAACCCCATACTGTACACATTTATTAACTCATTGCCAGCTCATATTAGTCTCATTGCCAAGCTAACTACAATTCTTGTGGACTAAAGCTACATTTCACATGCTCTTGTGTCTATGGAGTAGAAATGTAGCCAGCCCAGGCCAATATCATCGCACTGCTGCTCAACATCGAAGGAGCTGGAGGCACTGCACTGCTGTGTCATCCAGCTCTGACGATGCTGTGCATGGGGACCCCCTGTACCCATGCAAAGCAATGAACATCAACAATGGTTTACGGTCATGTCAGATATTCCTGTTTTAAGTGGGATTGATTGGTCCCGCTCGAAAACAGGGATAGCCGCATTAGATATGGGCCAGATAGATGCGCGTGAGAGTGCACAGTGCTCGAATCGGCCATCAATCTAGCCCATATCTATGCATGTGTTCCCTGCTTTACAGGTAGGATCAGCAGATAGGACATGCAATAATGAAAACTATATGTCTTTTTTATTTCGCATATATACTCAAGTATTAGCTGGGTTTTTCAGCCCAAAAAAATGTGCTGAAAAAACCCTCCTCAAGTTATACTCAATTCAGAGTCAGGGCCCCACTTACCTGTCCGGGTATTGGCTGGTCTCCCTGCAGACCCGGGCAGCCTCTGTGAATGGTCTGATGTGTAGTCAAAATTCTAACTGCAGCATTCCTAAGATCGGCTGGTGAAATGTAAACAAATGGCACGACAATGCCATCTGGTGGACTATTTGTTAACTTTTACTGCAGATGGTGGAATTTCAATTAGAAAACTCCAACTTCAAACATCAAAATGAGTTTCCATTTCCTTTCCATGTAATGATCCCAATAATAATAATAATAATAATAATAATAATAATAATAATAAAAAAAACTTTTTAAATGGAAACTTATTTTCATGTTTGAATCATAAAAAGTGCCTTAAAGGCGCATCCTGTAATAGAAATAAACCTGTGTTCTCTTAACTTTATTGAGGGTGTGGCACTAAGATTCACCTGTTTCCTTCTTAGGGGCAATGGTGCTTTCTCTATATTTTTCTAATTTAGAAATTTCCACTAGCTGACTTTGCTTTTCCCACCTTCTGGTTATACTCGAGTCAATACGTTTTTCCAGTTTCTGTAGATAAAATTGGGTACCTAAGCTTATATTCGGGTCGGCTTATACTTTAGTATATATAGTAGTTCTATTTTGAAGTTTATCATCAAACATTACACATACTAATACATAGAGTAGGAGTTTTTGTATTTTGTCAATTTATCTTCAATATGTCAGGGATAAATTCTGCATAGCGATAGCTGGCCTACATGATCGATGAATAGAGAGCTTATTTTTCCAATAATTGCAAATCATGAACTTGTCCTTTTTCTCATATTACCGTCAAAGATGCTTCATTTCCAGAAGGTATAGGAAGTGACAGCATGGTGAAAATGTCCTCTTTATAACTTCTCCTTGCACATTCCATACAAGTTGTTGTCTGGTTAAGAACTCCATGGAACAAGCGTGTTATTGGAGAATTGGTAGCACTTCTCCTCATATGCCTAATAAGAGTTCCTCCCAATGTATCAAAGTATTTGCTGTTAATAGTCTGAAAAAGAGAGAGACGTGACTTAAAATCATGCATTTTTATAAAACCCCAATAAGAACATTTCAAACAACATTTATTTATGTATTTATTTATTTATTAGCCCACTGGTGGTGTTGCCCTGATTAGATTTAAAATACCGTGTTTCCCCTGAAAATAAGTGTCTTATAATCTTTTTTGCTCCAAAAGATGCCCTACATCGTATTTTCGGGGATGTCTTATTTTTCCATGAAGAAGTATACAGCACTGGGGTATCAGGGTGGGGGATCCTTTAATATGACACAGGGGCATGTCCCCCGGTCTCCAACTGACTCTGACTCCTCCACACCGAGTGGGGCTGCCCCGACTCTCACCAGATTTGCCCACCTATGCCTGTTGGCGGCTAAGCAGGGTATTCTTAAACAGTGGATACATGCCTCCCTGCCCACCTTAATTGACCTGAAAGGGCACCTACACCACATTATGGCCATGGAAAAGATTAACGCTCTCCAATCTCAACCTCACGCTATTGGAAAGTTCTTTTCCACATGGAAGGGGTTTGTGATCCATGAATTAGGACCTGAGGAGCTACAGGACTTCATGCATGCCTTCTGGGACACCAAGTGGTACTTGGAGGAACAGTTGAGAGGCTCATTGGGCCCTCTGGCACTTCGGGACCCGAACATTGGACCTAGCAGCTAGGGTACCGGGGGTGAACCTTTAATTCCTGATATGTCCAGGGAGAATGTCTTCGTCATTCAGAGCCGTTAGCAGTAGAGCGCCAGTAGTCGAGGGGTGACCTGGGTGATCCTGAAGGGGTTGTTGTTATGCAGGTATGGGTACTTGGAATGGGGAGGGGTAGGAGGAAGGTGCGAGTTGCAGCAGTGTTTATGGGATAGACCGGCTGTCTGTCCCTTGGGTTCTTTAGATGTTAGTTTATTGTTTGAATTTTTGCTCTTGATCAAGATTCGGACATATAACGCAGAGACCGTGTGTTGTACATCGTTCTCTGTTTTATTATGCAAGTGTTCACAGTATATGTTTTTGTTCCCTACAGAAAAATGCTTTGAGAATGTAGTTACAACAGTTTGTATACCCTGCGGAATTGTTCTCCGTGCTTGCATGACTGTTCTCTGTTGTTGTTCTCTTCTCCAATAAAAATGATTTACAAAAAAAAAAAAAATATGACACAGGGGGCATCTAAGGGGGGGGATTAAAGTGGCACAGGAGACTCGAGGGGGGGGGGGGATTACCATTTTAGTAACCCCTTCTGATCCTCCTGTGTCATTTTGATTGCCCCCTCTGATCCCCCCCCCCCCCCCCCCCCCCCTGTGCAGAGTTACAGAACCGTATCTTCAGGGGTGCCTTATTTTCGGGGGGATGCCTTATATTTTAGCGTGAGGCAAAAATGTAAGGGCCCCTATTTTCAGAGGATGCCTTATTTTCGGGGAAACAGGGTATTAAATGTGATTGATGACATGTAGAATGTGTGTGTGTGTGTGGGTGGCTGAGGATTCAAATGTAAACAGTTTACATTATAGTCTGTGGATCATAATGTGAAATGAGTGAAATGCGTCATTTCTTATAAAGGAATACAAGTGTGGCTATATTTCTTACATCTGTGAGATTCTGATGCAAAGCATCCAATGCGTATATAAGTAGCTCTTGCGCATCATGGTGAATTTGAATCCCAAAAGGTGGATGAACACTGCACAAGGCATGCCAGAATTCTTCTGGTTCCACGCATTCTGCTTCACCGAACCACAATTTTGCCACAAGCTTAGCGAAGGCCGTCATAAATATCTTTTTATCCCTGTAAAGAAACACAGGTGTCAACATAAATGTACAGAAATGCTAAGCAGCTACGTTCAGAGGCCTAGCCACATGGCTATAGTGATTGTGTGTTGTAGACATTTGTATAAAGAGGAGCGTATATCTATAATCCTTCTATCATCCAATCTGTGGGATTTTGTATTCCAACCCATGGCCACTGAGGAACTTCCAGGCTTCTTGGCACCCAGTATCATATAGCCCCCAGGTGCCCAACCTGTGGCCCTTTGGGTGTTGTTCAGTGGCCCCCAAAACCTAACTGTTAATACATAGGGCATAAGAGCTCACCTGTTTGCCAATCCTCGCCTGGGGTCTTCTAAGAGAGGTAAGAGAAGGAAAGGCAAGGGACTTGCTCAGGCTCTGAGTGACCCAGACAGTGCCTGAGCACCTATGCTTTCACTAGACTACTTTAATAATATCTAAGGCACATAACCTTTGATCATTTATATGGGGCATTTCATACATCACCATGTGTAGCGGTCACACACTGACCTGGCTTTCCTAATCAACTTTGGTGCTCATACATCAGTAAAATTGTCAAAGTTGATCGGGAAAACCAGGTCTACATATGACTGCTGCACCCTGGGGCAGGGGGGAGTAGGAGCTGTATGGTCAACTGCTTGCTGGTATCGGTCAACGGGGGCGGGCTGTATCAGTGTTATGTGTGGCCCTTTAGTGATGCCAAGGGCCGCAATTCTGGCCCTCCATATCAACTCCAACACTGATATAGCCCCTCATTTAGAAGCCAGGGTGTCAAGGATTGTCAAGGATAGGCCTCCTCAATGATTTCATGTAGATACCAGGAATGCATGGAGCAAAGAAAAAACTCCATATAATTGCCCCGCCAGTGACCAGTGCAAATATTCTGAGCTAAATATTAAATATTTCTCCTATATTTCTATGTACTGTGGGAAAATAAGTGAGCTATAAGAACGCCTATTTTATGTTTTCTCCTCCTCTATGGATGTCATTAAAACTACATGTCACTTGTGTGTCTCTGCAGCCAGTAGACATAGGGGCTGGTCGGTGGAAGCACAACGTGGAACTGGAGGGCAGGCATGCCACACAACCGGAGATGTAGATTTAGGTTAGCCATTACAACTCACTGCATACATCAGTGGTTCCCAAACTGGTGGGCGGGTGCAAAGGTATTCCAAGGGGACGCTGGCCCTCATTCTGAATATGAATGGGTAAATCGATAATGTTGTTAAATAGAAAAGGGGGGCCCTGCAAGAAAAGTTTGGGAACCGCTGGCATACATAGAGAAGCAATGATAGGAGTCATGGGTGCTGGGCAGTGCCATTTTTAGCTTTTCAGGGGCCCTATGCAAGTTCTTGCTATTGGTGGAGCTGCCGATGTGCCCTCCCTTTGCAGATCTGAACACCGCAAGCTGCCCATAGGAGGGGGGTGGCATTGCTGGAGGGGGAAGGAGAAGAAGAAAAGGTACATGCCTGTACACGCTGCTCCTCCTTCTTCTTCTCCTTCCCCGTCCAGAACCACACACGTGGGTGAGGCAGCTCTCGTTGTTCTGCTCTGCACGGGTGGCTTATGTCGTGGAGGTAGGACGCCGTTGGGACCCCACCAAGCACTGTGCTTAATGTAGGGTGTGCCGACAGAGCACACAACATGGTGGAGTAGTGGAGACATGCCCTAAGGCTATGTTCCCACAACGGCAATTAATCGCCTCCCGATCACGATTTTAATCGCGGGCAGGCGATCTTCACCCGCGATTTAAAAAAAATAAATTATAAACAGAATCACCTCCATTGCGGCCGTGCGCGATCAAGCACGTTGTTGTGTGGGGACAAGCCCACTCAACTGAATGGACACGATCAACGCTGATTTCCGCACGCGATTAAAATTGCAAGCGTGAGGCCAATAACCGTCTATGTGGGAACATAGCCTAACATACATTAGTTATGAATACAACTAAAATAAATAACAATACAGATGTAGCATCTACATGATACATTGAATAAAGGAAAAGGTACATTTGTATTTCAATAGGTTTGGGCAACCCATTCACATTATACTTTTACCTTACAATCAAGTTCTCAAACTGCCAAGAGAAGAAGTATTCAATGAGTGGAGTGGTAGAGCTGAGACATTGTATAACTGAGTTCATATAGCAAGTGTTCCCCAGATTAGTTATTCCCGTCACTCCTTTCTCTTTTGTTGCTTTGGGCTGGGAATGCTGGGTGGCTCCATTGGATGACCCCTCTTTTTTGTGACTAGAAGAGAAGACAACGGACAGAATCAGAGATCACTGCATATCAGAGTGACAATATAAAATGGAATATGAAGCCATTGTCAGTAAATAAATGTACAGCAATTTAACATGTGTGTAAATAGAAATGTACAAGAACAGACATAAGCAAAAGAAAAAGCACCCCAAATGTTAAGTACCAGATCTCATATCTCCCTGTACTGAGGCTCCCCATCAACTATGTAATGTGATAAAAGATGACCAGTAGGGACTACAACTACTATTGACCAATAGGGACTACAACAACTAATTTCAATCAGAGTGCTTATTGGTTGCTATGTGATTACTGGAGCCTGAACAATAGTATACAAGTTTTATTAGCTCATGGATCACATTTTTAAATTTATAAATAATACATTTTTTTAGGATATATATATATATACACCGTATATAGGATTATGCTGTCTTTCCTATGCTGTGTATTATTTGATCTGCATGGTAGATCTGCTAGATCAGGGGTGGGAACAGTTCTGGACTCAACTTTAAATTTTACAGAGGGCTGGTCTGGTTCCATCCACCTATCTGGATCTGAATCGCTCCACCCTTCAGCGTCACCCGATTCAGATGCTGTTAGCTGCAGGCACATGGCGACACAGGGAAGTAGACGTCAGAAGTGATGTCTGATTTCCCATGTTCCCTTTGGGGCCACCGCAGTGCAACATCACAGGATAATAAAAGGCAGAATCAGAGGTAATAGTTTTGCTGTAAGTGCAAAACAGAAAGTGGGTACAGTTAAAACTGCAGCAGCAAAGACACCCAGAATTAATCAACACTATACAATATAGTTCACATTGTCATTATAAAAAAAATATAACACATTAATTGTAAAAATAATAATGTGTAAAGCAGTAACCCCCCCACCCCTATGGTGCATGGAACTGTCCCTACAAGCACCTGCACTATGGGTGGGCCATGGGGGGCCTGGTCTGCCCAGTCAGGTTGGCATGCCTGCTCGATTAGGGCCCCTACCTATGCAGCCATCCGTCCGAGACGTAGGTGTGCCTCCTGATTGGCTGACTGTGCCCGCCCACTCCTGGCACCGACCCTGGTGCCTATTCCCCCATTCTTCCTGCACTATACATATATCTGACCAAAATCTCCATGCTGTATGTCTACTAAAATCACAGAAAATTTATGAAGTGTACAATAAAATTTAAAATAAGCAGCAAAGAGTACATTTATCCCTGAACTGAAATCTGTTGCAGTAAATTTTGTGCGTATAAGGCCCTCTTTCCACCTGTTGCCAGAAATTGAATTCTTTTTTACATTTTTGACGTGTAATACGAGTCTTCTTGATGTCAATGGCATAGCATGAAAATACATGAAAACATTCACAGAATGACAGCTAGCACATCCCTTAGCAACCTATGTCCAGTCTCCTTATTCCATCTTCTCTGATGCATTAACCAATGCACAATCATTTGAAATGTTAACGTGCATTAAAACATAAAAGTGTGAGGAGGCTCTTACAAATCTAACACAACACGCCACAATGGATAGATGTGAACCTAGCATAGAATGTAACAAGAAGTACCTGTCCATGTAGAAGGTTTTTCATTTGGTGTCCATGGCAGTGAATGACAGTTTAACAGTTAAGCTAAGCTGGAAGTGCATCATGTTGTCACTAGAGCCAGAGTTCTTCCCCTAATGACATATCTGCTCAGAGGGTGCAATGGACCATAAGATCAGCAGTCCCTCATGTCCATGAGTGCCTTCACTTAGCCAAACGAAATGAGCCCCATTATGTCAGGGCATGAAAACTAAAAACTACTGTTGACATTGTATATAAAAGTCTAGAAATTGGACTTCCATGTATTTAAGAAATACTTACAATGTTGCATGTCTATTGTCTGTTTTCAAATCTCCACGATTATTATTATGACACTGAGAAGAACCTGAACAGGCTGAAGTTATAATCATTTCCTTGGACAGAAGTTCTACAAACTCCTCCAGAAATAAATCTTCAGAATCAGTATTGTGAAGTGATTGAAGTGTAAAAGCATTGATGGCAGAAATGTGAACCAGAAGCCAAAAGTAAATGAAGAACATTGTTGAAGGATGATCATTTCCATTCAGTGGAAATATGGCATAGCCTTTCCAGTCCAAAACATAGAGCTTGCTTGCATCATTAGAGCTTTCTCCAAACCAATCAAAAGGCTCCAGCCGTATACCTAACTTCCTACATTCCACAATAATGGCTTCATTTATATGAGCCGACCGGTCAATCTGCACAGTATAATTCTGGTTACAGAAAGGGTTAAGGAGTTTGCCGATAATGTATAATAATGGAATATATTCGGATGTACTTAACACTTGAGAGACAGAGTATATGAAAAAATTACAAATAAAACCTGTATCCTTGTCCACCAGCAGAGCGACCCGTAAGTCTCTAGGATGGTGTTGATTACCAAAATCCACTTTATATTTTTCAATGCAGAGAGTGTGACCTGGTTCAAACATTGTCCCAAAATTAACAATAAGTTTTTCCTGTAATTTGTACATTTTCTGAAAAACATCTGAGATATTATTTACTGTTTTATAAAACTTAGGATACAAATCTTGGAAATGCCCATTTGAGGTTAGCTGGAGATACCGCTTCATTGAGAGCCTAATGAACTCTTTGGTTGGCCGTTCACATAATCCAATCAGCCCACTCAATAGCAGTCCTCCAATCCATTGCAGAACTTCCTCTTGTTCCACCTTTGCAGGACTCCATGATCCCAGTTTACTCTTTCGTGCTCTTCCAGCATGTTTGTTGATTTTCTTCACCACCTCCGCCAAGATGTCTTCATTTAACAAGTGAGAAAAAGTATCTTTCTTTGTAGACTGTGCTAGGTAAGCAGATTTTAGAGTTGCGTTCCTGTTGTTTCCTCCTGGTTTGACTTTACGTTTCAAACGTTTTCCACAGCAGCCACACGATGTGGAAGCGGCTTGGATTACGGAGGTGTCCTCAGGTGTCCACTGTACTGATGTAAGTGTGGCAACTATAATATCCATAGCCACTCGTAGCACCTAACAGGATGTAATACATTATCAGTTCAGAAAGTCATACGTTGGCATCCATTCACTAACACACTGTACTTTTAGTTTGTGGGAGTGGTAAGCTGGTTACCAGTCACTTCTAAATAAAAGGAGCTTAAGGCTTGTGTGTGTACAGTTGTCATTTGTTACAGCCACACTAGTGTAAACACAAGACATCACAACACAAAGCAACCCGACACCATAATAACTGCTGCAGATGCAATGCACATTACTAAAAAATCCCAGTACACAGTACTGATTACATATGTTGTTGGGGTTTACATGCTCCACTTTTTCCTGGGTTACATGTTAGTATTCTTTACTTAGACAGTTCACCTTACTGACTAATGAATATTATTTTGAGGTAAAACAATATATATATATATATATATATATATACATACATACAGTGGGTACAGAAAGTATTCAGACCCCCTTACATTTTTCACTCTGTTACATTGCAGCCATTTGCTAAAACCTTTTTCTTTTTTTTCCTGATTAATGTACACACAGCACCACATATTTATAGAAAAACACAAAATTGTAGACATTTTTGCAGATTTATAAAAAAAGAAAAACGTATTCAGACCCTTTGCTGTGACACTCCTATATTTAACTCAGGTGCGGTCCATTTATTCAGATCATCCTTGAGATGGTTCTATACCTTCATCTGAGTCCAGCTGTGTTTAATTATACTGTTTGGACATTGGGAAAGCCACACACCAGTCTATATAAGATCTTACAGCTCACAGTGCATGTCAGAGCAAATGAGAATCATGAGGTCAAAGGAACTACCTAAAGAGCTCAGAGACACAATTGTGCCAAGGTTACAAAAACAAATTCTGTGTGCACTTAATGTTCCTAAAAGCACAGTGGCCTCCATGATCCTTAAATGGAAAACGTTTGGGATGACCAGAACCCTTGCTAGAGATGGCCGTCCGGGCCAAACTGAGCAATTGGGGGAGAAGAGCCTTGATGAGAGGTAAAAAAGAACCCAAAGATCACTGTGGCTGAGCTCCAGAGATGCAGTCGGGAGATGGGAGAAGGTTGTAGAAAATTAACCATCACTGCAGCGCTCCACCGCTTACTTTGGATTAACAGAAACCTTATTTACATACCTCAGCACACAGACTCCTGTGCTTCTGGGACCTCATTTAAGAATGACCCCTTTCAGTGAACAAATTGATCAATTTAAGCGGAGACATCAGTAGCCCTATAGACCACCTGTCACATAAAAGACAATTACAGTTTGTTATTAAAATGAATGAAAAAACAGTTTCGGGACTGGACCTTACTGGTAAAAGGTAAAGTTTGTTTGGAAAATTACATCATTGGTGTGTATATTTTGGTATTGGAAAATGTATTTTATGCAGACGTATAGAGTTACAGAAATGTGTACTGTAAACTCTTCTGTTTAAATGACTTAATATAAATTTCAAAACTTGTCATGTACGGTAGTTTTGGCACATCCCAGAAGAACGATTTGCTAGCTTCATCATGAAGGTGTATTTCTGCTGCATTATTGATGGATTGTAACCTGGGGAATGTGTCACCATAGAATGAGTCACTGAAATCAGTACAATGACAGACAATGGCCACTAATCTAGAGAACTCTCACCCACTCTCATTATAAAGGATTGATGTCACTGTAGCAACCCAATCAACATGTTTTGGTCTCAGTGGACAGAATAGAATGAACCCCGTTGAGTTGTAAAAGCTGATCTTCATTCTATTCTGTCCACTGAGACAGCCAGGTAAGATTTGTCAGCACAATTAACTTGGCTTCATGGCAACATGGCTTCTTTCATGCTGGTGAGTTAAATGTGTTTACTGTATCTCCATTGCTTGGAAACCATTCTGTGATCAACAAAGGCCAAAACTGCAAATTTATATGAGTATAATTGGAATACAAACCAATAATGCCTGGGTACCTAAAAAAAATTTCTTCAAGAATTACAGTATAAAGTGGTCCTATTGATAAAAAAGTAACAACTCAAACTCGGGATCGATCAAACAAAGGTTTTCGAATTCGATTCCCACACGGTGATCAATTGTTTGGGAATCAAACGAAATATCAATCCGTGTATGGGAGGCCAATGTACCTTTTAAATAGGCAACATCACACATGTAATAGGGGGAGGAGGGAGGGCAGGCAATTGCGGCAGTGAAACACCCAGTGGATTAAATGGAAAAAAACTGGATAAAAGAAAATAAAAATAAATAAATCGCTTCAATACAAAAAGACCTGGATATTGATAAAAAACAACAATGGTGGATGATCACAGAATAATTTCCACGGTGAAGAGAAACCTCAACACAGATATCAACTTCTACCAGAATGATGGCAAGAAAAAAAAGTATGCAAAGGATTGGAACAGCTTAGGATCCAAAGCATGGCACTACAACATTTGTAACACATGGCAGAGCCAGTGCGATGGCTTGGGGGTGCATGGCTGCCAGTGACACTGGGACAGAAGTGTTTATCAATGATAAGACACAGACCACATCCTGTCTGCTTACACCCAGCTTAATGCATTGATTGGGAGGCGTTTCATAATACAGATGGACAATGACCCAAAACATGGCAAAGCAACCCAGGAGATTATTTAAGCGGAATATTTTTGAATGGCCAAGCCAGTCGCCTAAGGGGAACCCAATGAAGTATGTATTTGAAGACTAAACTTTGCACAGAAAGGCCCACAAACCTAAATGCAGCCACAGTAAAAGCCTGGCAGAACATTAAACAGAAGAAACCCAACATCTGGTGATGTCCATGAGTTCAGGACTTCAGACTGCCATTGCCTAGACATCTAGATGCTAAGCACAGGTAAACACTAAAACATGCTTGCATTGAGATCACTCCTACACTTCAAGGGATAAATGCTCGTTGCTCTTGCCAAGGCAAGATGTCCATGTCTCCTAGTTGTAAAGTTGGGCATACAAGTCACGATTTTCTGTTCAATCGATCGTGCGATCGGATAAAAATTGATGCATGCCAAAAGTGTCCAAGTGATCAATTTTGCCAAAAATCGGACAAAAAAAACCATCGTGCACGGATCCATTCTGATGGATAATTTTAATAAAAAGCACACAAATCGAGTGCTGTTAGTTGCCTCATGCAATCGTGTTAAGCGATCCATCTATGATTCTTGTGGAAATGACCTTTGTTTGTGTGCTGTTGGTCACTGACCAGTTCTTCAGCTAACACCACTCCAAACCCCTGTGTGCATTTGAGACTTTCAGGATAGAATGGCCGATAAATTTAATGCATGGTATGTTGCAGTTTGCAATCCTTTTTTCGCAAATTAAAATAGATTCCAGAATCGGATGGGCGATCAGATTAAAAAACAATCGCAGGAAAATTGTGACATGTATGCCTAGCTTAAAAAATCTTTAAAGCAGACCTACCACATTGTAGGTCACTTTGCACGATCAGCATCAGGCTGCCAAAAGATAGGGCAATCACTGTCCAAAAAGAAAA
>CM070034.1:142200515-142212531 GCA_036250615.1 Ptychadena robeensis
CTCCCATACCAAACCCTTTGGGATTGGTAAATATGTCTGCAGGGGAGGGGCACCTTAGAACAAACAGAATCAAACAGAGTCAAACAGAATGGGCGGAAGTAGATTCAGGCACCAGTACTTAAGATGGTGCCTTAGGGAATGAGGGAGTGAAGATTGTAAGTACCTATTTTTTTTCTCTGTGTAGCAGTTCTCACAGATGTATACTGCTGACAGGTGTGTAATATGTCCGTGTAATGTATGTGGGGGATTTTTTTTTTGAGTTTACTTCCGCTTTAAGTATCAGAATTATTAGTATTTTTAGGAACAGAGAAAACATAGACTAACGCTAAACATTTACCTCCAATGATGTTAAATGTAAACTTGTTATTGAATCACTAAATTACATCCTGAGCCAGTTATATTTCATCTTTCCTTATCTTTCCTTCCCTCTTCTTGATTGAAGATTGAAAGTAAATGTACACAGCCGCGCAAAACGAAAGCACATTCTGCAACTGGGCAACTCGTTTTCTAGTCATGGAATAAATGTGTATACAAATGTTTTATTGCAAATACAAACTTTTATTGCATCTGACATGAATAAGTTGCCTCACAGCCTTTTAGAACAGTCTCTTAGGATACTCATGATTTCCTCAGCCTTTTTGGGGAAACCAGTCATTAGCAGAACCTGCCCAAGTCTGTAAAGCAGACCATCATCAAGTCTTTCCCGGCTACATTCTATTGGATAGCGCAACTTTTCTTGTTCCTGGTGACCTTCTCAGCTTTCTTGCCATCTTTAATTTTTTTCACAATTTCGATGACCTGAAAAATGCAAAACATATCATTATTTTGCACATCAGCTGCCACACACACACACACAACAGGTTTTGCAGGACAAGTACTATGGATACTATGCATACGATAAAGATGCATTGCATTATGGTCTGTGATGCCACTGCTCTCGCTGACTGAAAAGTGGGGTTGTGCATTTAGCGTTTCCATATGAGGCCACTGCACCAATGCCTTTCTAATGGACACATCTATATAAGCGTAGTGTAAGGTTTTACCAATAGTATAGTGGTGATGTGTTTGTGTGCCCATGAGCAACAAAGGCTGGGATTCCAATACAGTGGAGACTAGGCCTTAAAGCCCCACGTAAACACATGGATCCAGGGGTAATTTTGATCAGCGTGTGCGGTCAAATCGCTGCAAAATTGCCCCTGGATCTAACCATCTGGAGTGACCGATCCATGTCGCCACAAAGTATCGCAGGCAATAGACCTTTCGGGGATCAGCCGCAGATCTATGCATGTATGGGGGGCTTAACAGAGCACTGCTTACTAGTAAGCAGTGCTGGGTCTAATACCAGTGCCAAGGGTTCATCTGACTGTATATATTATTTTATAGAACATTCACACATTAAGAAAATATTTATAGATTCAAAATACAAAAATGGTAATATAAAAAAAATTCATCGATTGCTTTATTCCCCAACTTTCACAAAATGTCAGAACTGATGATTACACATGTATGTGTTACAGTCAGCTTCATCCATATCCTGACACTTACATCCTCTGCATATGGGAAACCTCCACATTCCAGTTTAGAGAAGACCAGCTCATTGTTAACGTTGACTTCAAAGCTACCTGTAAAAATAAAATATCATAGAGATGACAAATGTAATTACCTATAATGCAATATGTTGTTCTCTTTAGTCGTGTGAAGATGTTCAAATACTTTTCACAAAAAAAAAGTAAAGAATGCTGAAATCCACATGGATACTCAGACACCCAAGATGATGAATAAATATATATATATATATATATATATATATATATATATATAAAATCACATTTTTTATTATGAAATGTTTTTGTTTGATAGCTCATGGATTTATATACATATCGACAAGGTGCTTGTCTGGCAAGCAATGTAGTCTGCTCTATGGAGGAAGATGACTGGTACCCTTTGCAGGGCCTAAAAGACGATTCAGAACCATGGTCATGGCTAACAAAAATCTTCATGGTCATGGTTCAAATTCTGTATTTCATTGTACATTTCATGCCGAACTTTCTACTCTTCTCCATGTCTGATGGAGAAAGGCCATCATTAGTGCAGGAGAATGATTGAGCCTACTAAGCAGTTCCTCCAGCAGATGACCCTTCATTAATTAAAACATGCAATTAGTACTCTCAAAAATACATCTATGCCTTAAGCTGGCCAGACGTTTTGTCGTCTTCCCGATTCTGCTGCAGATCAACTGGTCGTAAGGGAATCGGCCATGCACCCATTGTGTGCTGGCACTTTCTTTGGACAAGTACACTGGTCCCCATTCAAAGTTATGCAATCGGTCTTAAATTTAAGAACATGTCCAGTATACTCAAGAGAAATATCATTGCACAAAAGTCTCTTTGGCTCTCACATATTTTATTGGATAAAATAGTCCCAAGTAAAATGTAATGTCATTACACACAATGATTGCATGCTATGCATAAGAAATGGAATGACATGGCTGTAAGTCACGGCTCTATTTTCACACCCTGCTCATTTCCAAGCTTCACGCTCTAAGCTTCCAAGGCAGGGAAGGAAAATAGTGTATATTATTGCAAAATGTCATACAAAAATGCCATCTGCATGGCTCTCTTACGCAGTGAGCAAAGTTGGGTGATGATAGGTCATTTTATTTTTAGATTTCCTAATTTTTAGGTGCACCTCCCTAGAGTTTGGCCCGTACCGCACTGTTAAAAATGTAGTACATAGTAAATTTTCCGCCCTCCCCCGCCCACCCCTGTGCACACTGCCCAAGTCATTGATGAGCTTACATTTTGGTTGATTATCTGACGGGTTTTCTAGGTGTTTGTATGCAATTGTACTACGGAGCATGTGCACAGAACTTGGGAAAGGAATTGATCCTGTGGTGGTACAATCGATATTTAAATCGCACAACACAATTCAATTTTAATCGACCCGCGCATGGCTAGCTTAAGATTTACTAATCCTATCACTAGGAAAGCAAACAAATGTTCCAACAGAGATGAGCTGGGAATAGATGTCTCAATTTTCTGTACGATTTCTGTGCGATCGATCACAAATCGCTTCATGCCCAAAGTGATCGATCAATCGATTTGACCCTAAATCACATGTTAAATCGATCGAGCAGGAATCCGTTCTGTCTGAAAAATTTAGGAGATCGCTCAGGAATCGCAGAACGTTAATGGAGACATGCGATCATTCCTATTGATCAACCTGTTGGCATTCAACCCACATTACGATTAGAACAGCTGCAAGCTGGAAATCACATGATCCATGATTGATCAGAAGGAATTGACCAGCAATCGAAGACATCATATGGTGCAGTGTGCAATCGATTCCAGAATCGCATGCACGATCGTTAAAAATATAGATCGCTGGGAAATCTAAGCGTCTATGCCCAGCTATAAACAACATGTATACATAGCTTATGGCTGTTGGCGCCGTACATTCGAGAGCTGGCAGGCTGTCGAGGTCCGCTCACCATAATATGTCATTGAGAAGTTCGCAGTCACAGAAGTTGGGCATAGACAATTAGATTTCCCAGCAATCGATCTTTTTAACAATCGTGCATGCGATTCCAGAATCGATTCCAATTACAGAATCAATGAACACTGCACCATATGGCATCTTTGATTCCTGGTCGATTCCTTCCCACAATCGATCAATCACGGATTGTGCGATCTCCATCTCGCAGATGTTCTAATCGGAAATGATGTAATGTGGGTTGGACGCCAACGATCGATCGATAGAAATGATTGCATACCTCCATTAACGTTCCGCGATTTCCAAGCGATCGACTAAATTTTACAGACAGGTCCAATACTTGCTCGATTTTATGCGTGATTTAGGGTCAAATCGATTGATCACTTGGTGCATGCATCCATTGGTGATCGCTCAGGCAATCGATTCCGGTGATCCAATCGAGACGTCTATGCCCAGCTTAACCGTGACCTGTAACAGCATTTATTCCCATTAGGGCTAGTTTCCACTTACGCGGCCATATGCTGATGGATGTGGTGCTATCCCCGAGGCTGCTATCGACTGCACCCCATGCGGTTTAGCATGCTATTGCATGCGGACGTCCGTGCGGATGGCTGCAGAATGTGGGCATGCCCCTTGTCCAGGGATGCGGTCGGGCGCGGCATCCGGGCGAAAACACGGTAGGGTGACGTTCACAACCGGTTCCACACACAGCTGCTCAAGTGGAGACAATGGATGGCTATGGGTGCGGTCGATAACGATAGCACCGCAGCTGCGTCCACAGCTTTAGTGGAAACAAGCCCTTAGGGATGACAGCTTTCTGCCTCTTCTTTCAATGGTGAGACTCCTATAGCATGTCAAGTCTAACCCTACACGTGAACCTTGAGACGATTTCTCTATAATGTTTAAATACAGAGGGATGAATGAATGCTTCTTTGAAATGGCATGTACATTTTATTTAGATTATGTAGGTAACTATGTATGCATTATCTGATTGCAGGTTTATGCCGGCCATACACATGCCGATAAACGGCCGGATTTTAATCTGGCCGACGGGCGTGCGCGCTCTCGCCGTCGGTCAGGTTAAAATCCGGCCATTTATCGGCATGTCCCCACATGGGGCGACAGATCCCTGTCGCCCCACTTCTCGGCCGGCCAGAGATCCGACATGTTGGAAAATCTCTGGCCGGCCGAAGCCGATGGAAGCCGATGGCCATAAGCAGCAATGAAGACGAGCGTCTCCATCGCTGCTTATGGCCGGTACACAACGTGTGCCTGGCCGATTGTGGGGCCCCAGAATGCAATGCGAGGCTAACGTGATGACGTCATCACGTTAGCCTCCCGGAGCGATATCGGAGGACGATATCGCTCCGGCTCTGGCTGTGTATGGCTAGCATTACCTTATGTGCGTAATTGAGAGTAAACATGGAACAATATTATAAAGACATGAAGGACATGAGTGGAAAAGGCATGGTTATCTGAGACAGATAACAAAAAGCAAAGTCTATTCATACATGACTCATGAATTGTTATACACGTTCTTTAGTTCATATGTATTATATATTTCTTTATACAAAATGCCATATTGTGTGTAAATTGGAAGGCAGGGATAATATTTAGCTGTAGTCCTGATGTGGAAAACAGTACTTATGGGAGGCAGGGGTGTTGCTAGATCCTGCCACCTTCTACTGTGGTGCCCAGGGATTTATAATTAATATTTCTAATCATCTCTTAATATACATATCTACATATAATATATCTATTTCGACATTTCCACATCTTCGTTAGTGGGTGGGACATTTCCACGTCAATTGAGTGGGTGGGAGTGTTCTTGCTTCCTGACACAGGAGGATCAGAAGTTTTAAGTGATCTACCACCCTGATACCCCAGTGCTGTATTTTTCTTTATGGAAAAATAAGACATCCCCCGAAAATAAGATGTTAGGGAGCAGAAATAAATATAAGACACTGTCTTATTTTCAGGGAAACACGGTAGCTAGTGTTAAAATTTGCAATATCTAAGGGCGTGCCAGAAACATGGAAACTTTACTGACATCATCACCTCTCCCTTTGCCTGTAGAGTAATAGCGTGCAATACACAACAAAATACCTGAATATGATATGTCATTCTATTGAGGAGATGCAGAGTCAATGTCTTTCCATTGTCATGTGACTACATTATGTATTCCAGACTAAAGCCCCTGCAGCTTTCCCACTGCCTTGGCTGTATGGTTATTAAAGCAATGGTCATTTCACATGGTTAGAGGCATAGGGTGATATTCAATGTATATAAGCAAGTGAAATAATATGAAACCAAAACTTACCAACTCTTCCTACTTTACCAGTGATCTCCGCATCCGGTACCTGCTGCTTGATTTCATGCGCAAGCTCCTGAAAGCGGGGCTCATACCCTCACCTTCCACTGGGAAAATAAGAAAATACAAATCAATACTAAACCTGTAATTGTCTGATAGGATAAAGCTTTGCCTGGCAGACCATTCTGAGACGAGTCTTTAGAGCCTCTGTGGGGGGACCTCGAGGTGCCTGCACCCCATAATCGTCACAGTTTACACTCCTGTCCCAATAACCAAGTCTCTTTCAATGTAAAGTGTATTCTTTAATTGCATTGGAAATTAAAAGTGAACATTAAAGCTGGAGATTGGGCACAGATCTCCTGCAAAGGCCCCCTTTGCTGCTTACCCTACAAAGCATGTTGTATTAGTTAATGAGCTCATCATAATTATAAAGTGATGTATAATCTGGGAACTCCTTTCTTAATCCCCCCCCATACACCTTACAATCTTATCATACAATTTCTGTACAATCTAAAGCCTAGGTGCCCAACCTGAGGCCCGGGGCCGCATGCGGCCCCCCTTGGTCCTCCACATGCGGCCCCCCTTGGTCCTCCACATGCGGCCCACAAAACCTAACTGTTAATACATAGGGCATAGCAACTCACCTGTGAAGTTTCTACACTGACCCAGCTTTCCTAATCAACTTTGGCGGTCCTACATTAGTAAAATTGTCAATGTTGATCGGGGTATACATATGAGCGCTGCCGGTCGGTATCTGGTCCACTGCCTGCTGAGATATGTTGATAAGGGGAGGGTCTAGTTCGATGTTAAGTGTGGCCCTTTAGTGATGCCGAAGGCCGCACTTGTGGCCCTCCATATCAACTCAGTTGCCCACCACTGATCTAAAGTATGCCTACTTTAATTTATACCTTCCTAAAGTATACAACCTATAAGCCTGATCAGGCAGGGTCCTCACCTCCTCCTGTGTCATAACCTGTACGTTATCTTGTGATAAATCTCAACTTTAATTTAATGTACAGCGCTCCGTAATACATTGACGCTATATAAAGAAAAGATACTTAAATAATAACATCATAGGAAAGGTGACTGAGTTCAGATGAGGAGATCGAAGGGTTCCCATACACGGATCAATTTTTCATTTGATCAAAAAGTATTGAATGGAATAGGCTGCACAAAGTGGTGCACATCGATTTGCCGTTCGTTGGATATCACGATGACATCACCACATCCCAATTGATGGTTCATCGATCAAGTACCCGTGTATGGGCAGCCTAAGAGAAGACCCCCCTCATTGCAGAGATGTTAAAGTAAATCTATACATTGCTAGGCTCTGTACAATGCTAGTTCCCTGGCAGTGACTTCACTCTGTAGACTAGACCTGGAAATGATCCTGATGTGTTACACACGATTACAGCCAGAGACAAAACATCCAGGAAAGCAGCATTTACCGAGCTATAGGATAAGACTGGATCCTGCCCTGTGTGTGTGTGCTGTGTCCCCTCTCTGATTTCCTGCCGATGGTGTCACTTACCAATACTCCACATAGATCTTCAAGGCTTGGCTCTGGCTCGCCATGCTGCTGCTGCTCTCTAGTAGTGCCGGGGCGGCTGGGATCACTCTATATATAACACAGGAAACTAGAAGAACCAGATCTGGAAAGATGCCGAGTCATGGCGATCACGTGAGCTCTCAGATGAAAGGAGGGGTCACACCCAGCTCGTGTTATGTTACCATATACATTCCATACATGTTCTGTGGGTGTTGTGTGGTTACTGATAGTGGAAATGCTGTGATTGCTGGGAATCTTCTCACTAAACTCTGTGTATGGAAACTGTCCAAATCTGGATTTCCTTCTAAAGCCACACAAACACACCAGATGGCTGTCACATGCGATGATTTGATTAATTCATTGATTTGATTGCCCCCTCTGATCCCCCGGGGGATCAGAGGGGGCAATCAATTCAATAAATCAATCAATGAATTAATCAAATCATCGCATGTGACCGCCATCTGGTGTGTTTGTGTGGCTTTAGAAGGAAATCCAGATTTGGACATTTTCCATACACAGAGTTAAGGCCCCCATACACGTTTCAATTTCCCTACAATCGATGTCAGATTCAATCATAATTTATGATCGGTGTTGGTTCGATCGAACAAAGTATGATCGAACTACCTCCCACATGAAGAAACCGATATTTGATAGATGTTGATTCGATTGATCAAAAGAATAATTGAAGGATGTCGATCATAAACACACCAAAATGTCTGCCAATTGATGTATAATTTTACTTATTATTTAAATCGAACCAAAAATCGGTCGGGCACAACAAAATAACATTTGATCGATCTAAATTTTCCAACATGTCCTATCATTTTTCGATCGAACTTTTGTCCAATTTATTCGAACTCGGTTGATTAAACCATGTGGACAGGCATCGAAGTTTGATTGATCGACTTTAAAATCAATTGGTTTAGATCGAACGGGAAAATCAAGTGTATGGGGGGGTCTTACAGCACTGTATCTTCGGGGGGCCTCATTTTCAGGGGGATGCCTTATATTTCAGTGTGAGACAACAATGTAAGGGTGCCTTATTTTCGGGGAAACAGGGTACCTACCAATAATCCTGCGATCAGGCGGGATGGGGCAAGATGTCCCACCCCACCACTTATTGGCTGCAGGTGCTAGTGATCTCTGTGCGGCAATTCTAATTGCAGGAGATCGCTGGGTGCAATAGTGGTGACATAGCCTAATCCTTGTAAAGCCCCCCATACACCTTTAGATCGCTCCATACAATTTCAATTAGATCTACCAACAACTTTGTAGTATAGTGGCCTCCCTGATAGAATACATAGTGATTGGAAGGTGTAGAAAGGTCCTCATATTACATGGTTTTGGTAAAAGAAAAGTTGATTGTACAGAAATTGTATGGAAAGATTGTAAGGTGTATGGGGGCCTTAAGATATACGGAACAAATAAAAAAAAAAAGAATAGATTTTTAAGCTGTGAACACACTCATAGATATGAGCCAGATCGATAGCCACTTTGAGCGCCATCCTTTGATGTCGTCGCGCTGCTGCCGGGAACCTCGAACAGCTATTATATCGAGCCCTGTGTTCCAGGCTTTAAACTATCCAATTAGGGCCCTTATATAGTATGTGTGCTGCGGCTGCGCTGGTGTTTTTTGCCAGTAACGGACACGGTATCAGTAAAGCTGCCGCATCCGCTATCCCAGGGAGGGACAAGCAGGAAGCCAACCATGGAGGAACTAATGGCAGACAGTAAGTAGAGTGTATATAATGTGTATGTCTCTGTGTAAATGAATTATGTCTCTGCATGAGTGTAGTGTGTGTGGCTCTGTGTGAATGATACATGTCTCTGCATGAGTGTAATGTTTGTGTCTCTGTGTGAATGATGAATGCTTCTGTATGATTGGTGTGTGTATACATGATTCATGTCTCTGTATGAGTGTAGTGTGTGTCTCTATCTGAATGATGAATGTTTCTGTATGATTGGTGTGTGTATACATGATACATGTCTCTGCATGTGTGTAGTGTGTGTGTCACTGTGTGAATGATGAATGTTTCTGTATGATTGGTGTGTGTATACATGATACATGTCTCTGCATGTGTGTAGTGTGTGTCTCTGTGTAAATGATGAATGTTTCTGTATGATTGGTGTGTGTATATATGATACATGTCTCTGCATGAGTGTAGTGTGTGTGTCTGTGTAAATGATTAATGTTTCTGTATGATTGGTGTGTGTATACATGATACATGTCTCTGCATGAGTGTAGTGTGTGTGTCTCTGTGTGAATGATGAATGTTTCTGTATGATTGGTGTGTGCATACATGATACATGTCTCTGTAGTGTAGTGTGTGTCTTTATCTGAATGATAAATGTTTCTGCATGATTAATGTGTTTCTATGTGAATAGAATGAATGTCTCTGCATGATTGGTGTGAAAACCAAAAAAGTTGTAGGAGTTGCATTTCAAATAAAGTTTGAGGACCATTTCACACTAGAACTAGTACGTGATAACGTTCCTATGTAGAAAAGGGGGGAACCACTGAGCTAGCCACATCCATTACTGGGAACAAAAAACTTGCATCTTGCAGTGTGCTGCCCTTCTGACCCCTGAACAAGTGTGAAGCCTGAACTGCACCTGCAAAAATGCTTCAGGGCTTTTGTTCTAATGTGCAACATTGCATGTTAGCGCAGATGCAAGCCTAGTGTGGAAGGTTTTCTATGGAAATCTGTGTACATTGAAATTAACCCTAGCCTTACTGCGTGTACTGTACCACACCACAGCTGCAGTGCAGCTAGTCCTAAAGATTGATTTTACTGCTGGATCAAACAGAAAAATCAACCAATATATACCCATTTCGCTTGGCTGAAAATTGGGTGCGCTCACCTGGACAGATTGGCCAGGATCCTACCCCATGTCGGATTGACTGTCGTCACCATCCAAAGTAATGTCCAGCCCACAAAGGGTGCCCGCCAATCCTCTGAGCAACTGGCTGCAGTCATCACGCTGCAGTCGGCCCCTCATGTATCAATGGAGGATCGTCCCGTGTATGGGGACCTTAAGAAAACATATGTGGCCCATTGTTCCGCCATCTTGTATGGTCAGCCATTTGGTATCTTTTGATCAGTGTTTCTCATTCTTTTCGGTATCCTTTATCTTTCTTACTCTGGATAAGGTTCTTCTTGCTTCATGTTATTGCAAGACAGCCACCTTGCATCTTTGTCTTTTCACAACTTAAGCAAAAGGGAAGGACTGTAAGGTTTTCCTGTTATGTAACTTAACTGGTCAAGTCATATAAAATAATTTTCACCTTATAAGATACACTTAGTGCATGCGTCTTATATGGCAAATACACAACCACCTGTGACCCCCTCTAGCTCCACAGCCAAGAACTGGAACTACCTGGATTTGGAACCCTAGCCCAATTCCCACTCTATACTTACCAAGATCCGGGGTCATCTATCATCAGGATGGTTACAGTCAAGCGATGTGTTGTGACTTGTATTGGAGTTTTCAGTGTAAGTAGAAGATGGGAGTAAGGTAGAGAGAAGTATGGAGGTGATGGTCCCCAATACATATCAATGGAGATCCATTTCCCAGGCATGGGCAGGAGAGCTGGGATATAAGGTAGTTTGATACAAAAAAGACCTAAACGTCTTGCTGGTGCTCCCTATTTTCAGTTTTGTCAGTGTTTCTGTCACCAAATGTTCTTATCTTATTTTCTATGAAGTTTTTCTCATTTCTGAGAGTAAGGGGGCTTTAACACCGTCCGTCAGGACCCCTACGTTAAGCGCAGTGCTTGGCGGGGATCCCGACGGATCACATACACTTAAGCTGGCCGGCGTATGCTGTGTTCAGACATCGGCTGATGCAGGAGTTAACGTACTAGACTACGTTAACCTCTGCATGGGCGGAACGGCTCAGCACCATGAGAGCACAGCATCCGCCTAGCATGTAAATTGTATGTGCTCTGTTTGGACCTACCGCCAAGCAATGCGCTTAGCGTGAGGGCCCTGGCAGATGTGGAAACATACCCTTACTCTCATTTCCTAAATTTAATTAAAGTAAATATTCATGCATTTTGGCCTCATTGCTTCAAACTGTTTTTATTTTCTATAACCTGCAATAAACATTTTTAGGAAGGAAATATTGAATATTGCAGATTCAGCTCTTTCCCCATCACTGACCAGAAATGTTATGAAGATAACTCCTCCCCTATCACTAACCAGAAATTATGTTGCAGCGCATACATTTGGGTTAATGCTAATTCGTGCATTGCCGGTACACAATGAAGTGCAGTGTCAAAGGACCGTGCATTTTATTTTAAATGTGACTTCTGTTTTACTATTCATAAAAATATACATTTTGAAAAATAAACCTTAAGGCAAAATTTTTACTGCTGCCGAAGCAACTGCTCTTTCCCGGGCTGCAGTAGCTCAGGAAACGAGCAGTCGCTTCGGCAGCAGCCAGGAAAATGACCTTGCAAACTTGTACAGGTGCGTGTGGTCGATAACAACCCCATGACAGGTCTATCCAGGTGACAGCCCGAAAACCAACTGGCGGACGCCTCATCTCACATCCGCGGGTCAGTTGCATTAATGAGTCGTTCTTTGAACGACAGTGTAAATGGACCCTAAAGCTAGCCACACACGGTTCAATTTTGGTTCAATCGATGCTCGATTAGATCG
>CM070034.1:142227720-142244392 GCA_036250615.1 Ptychadena robeensis
CAAGGCAAAGATTCAGAAAAATATGGATATATTATATTAAATAATTGGCCACGCATAAATAACAAGGTACAAACCTGGCCTGACAGTGCCCCCAATGAACCTAACAACCAACTTAAACCATACCCCCACCTTCCCGCCCCACCTCCCTCCCGTTCACCAGCACAGTGGTACCTCTACTACGTTGCCTCCTCTACCCCTTCACCAACTCCACTTGGGTCATTGACCCTCACGAGCGCAACGTTCTCAGCAGTGACTGCCCCCTCCCCCCACACGTCCACCCAATTTTCTATCACCCTAAAAAACATCCTAGGCACTGCCAGGACCCGCCCCCTCCGTGACAAACACCCCGCCCCCCCGAAAAACAAAACAAACCTAACAAGCATAACACTCAAAATCCCCAGTTCTGGAGGGAGGGTGGGTATTCCCTTCGTCCAAAGGGCCGACATCACTTCCGCCGCGCCTCTTATATGGTCCAGCTCCGCCCCTTCTCTCGCGTCACTCTCCCGTTGACGCCACCGTCTCTTCCTTGCCGGCCAGCTCCCCCCATCCAGCACCCTTTCCCCAGTCCTGCTGTGGTGTGATCTCTAGATCTCTGCTTTGTGCCTGTGAGCTTCCACTTGTGCCAGTTTACATACAAACAGCAAAGGCAGAGAAAGAGCTGCCTTCAGGGCAAATCTTTCTTCTGCATGTGTATTGACCACGTTTCCGGAGACCAGGGGTTTAACGGAGGCCCCTAGCCGCCCCATTGACGGCAATGACGGCTATACAGGGCTGTCTCCACAGCCTCAGAGCCCCCTGATCCCTGGTCCCTGCCTCTGTCCAGGTAATGGCCCAGTAACGTGACGGAGGCTGTGCAAGCATCAGCCAGATGCCAGCGCCTAGTGGAGTCTGGGCTAATATTTGATGGCTGCTCTATGTAGTTCTGATGGTTTGCTCTATGTATTCTCTTTGTTATGATAGTTCTGTAATTGACCTACCTATCTTGTACAGTCTCCCAGTACGAACTATTTCCCTCGCAGAGAAACTATAACAAATTTCGCACATTTCAGGTCGCACTTTCATAAATGTTCATAGTGTTCATAGATGATCGACTTTCATATGTGCTTCGGGTTCAAGAGCAAGAAGTGTACCTGGAGAGCCATTGAGATACCTTTCTAAGTTACATCTTAATTGCTCTGTTTTTTAATGGCTATTCGATGAACATAGAAGTGTGCAAGGGCAGACTTATTATCTGACAAGGTCAGTTTCATTTGTAATATTGAACCACGCTTTCAGCAAATTAAGTTTCTGTTATGTTTACATATACTTCTTCAACAAGTGCCCCCCCCACCCACCACCCTTCTTACCCGAGAATATTTCTTTATGTTTCCTGCCAGTGCCTGTTCTAGGTACAAGACACCATTGCAGTCCAACCTCTACTGTTTCTTGCTGATATGACAACTGCGAATAAACAACCGAGCAGGAAATCTTTGGTTTCCTGGTTCTTCTCTAATTAAGGAAGTTAATGTAAATATGACGTTATCTCAAATCCTTAATTAAAAGTAGACTCTGTAATGCACATTTGGTGTGGTTACTCTTTATGTGATACATGCAAATAAAGTTAACAATAAACAACCTGCATTAAAGTGTAACCTTTTTTCCAGATAACTTATCCTGATGAATACTGTCGTTTCTGTGAAACCAAGCACCGAGAGCCTCACAGGTCTGTGTTTTAGAAAAGATACATATTGTTTTGTGCTATCACACTAGCCTGAATCAGTCTGTAATATACAAGTGTCCACTACTATTGGCTTTCAACGTTTCATGTGCATAATACACTATAACTCTTCTCTTCCTGTAAACCTTCTGTTATTTAAATTACAAAAGTTTGAAAATTTTCCACTAACAAATAGATCACAAAGTCATATGATCATTGCATTAGGTTCGAATGACATCTTTATTAAAATACACAATCCTGAATTGAAGAACGTTGACCCATGTATGGCTACCTTAACATATGGCATATTCTATCAGCACGTTCGATTTTAGTATCATCAATTTGATTGATTCCGATCTGATCTTTTATCGTCGGATCTTTGATCGGACACCGTCGTCAAGGAATCCAAGTAGACCACATGAATTCTTTAAATCAAACCTATATTCCTACCCCCCCCCCCCCCTTCTGTCTCTCATAGTTGAGGTGTACCTATGATGAAATTACACCCTCAATCTTTTTCAATAGGAGAACTTGCAGAATTGGTGGATGACTAATCTTTTTCCCCCACTGTGTTATATATATATATATATATATATATATATATATTACACACATACATTGTGTTCAAAATATTCCCCCCTACTGAAATGGGTTTTGCCCATTTGACATGTTTGTCATTCATTCCTCTTGTTTACAATGAAATCAGAAGTGCTGTAAAGGCTTGTTTCCACTAAACGAAGCCCCGCGGTTTGGCGCCGGATATTCCGCGCCCTTCATTTCATGGGCTATTCCCCTGTCCCCGGACTCGCGGACGCCGCCTACAACCGGTCGACCGAGTTTTAGCGGCCGTCCGCGCGATTCGCGGCCGCGCCCACACTGACCGCGCCTAGGGGTGATGGCCGCGCTAAACCCGCATGAGATGCGGTTCTTAGCGCGGCAACCGCCGCCGCCGGCTTCCACACAGGGGAAAAACGCCTAAGTCAGACGAACATAACATTCATATGAAATAACCACAATGTCTTTTCTGTGCTCCACATCATATCCGTTTATTCAACCCAAGTGACCTTCATTCTTTACACACTCCTTTTCCAGTTATAACAGCTTTAAACGTGAAGCATAGCGTGACACAAGTCTTGCAGCGATCACGGTTCTTAGCCCTTCCATGGACAAAAGCTCCAGTTCAGTCCTTCTTATCGCGCGCTGCACTACTCTTCCTTCAGCCCACCAGGTTCCATCGGATTACGTCTGGTGACTGCCTGGCCATCCAAAATGTTCCAGCCTTACTCGCGCAACCCATGCTCTAGTGCACTTGGAGGTATGCTGGATCATTGTCCTGTCGAAGGTCCAACTCCTCCAAAGCCTCAGTTTTGACGACTGCATCACTTTCCTTCCAATACCTCCTGTACTGGAGAGAATTCAAGGTAACCTGCACACGCTGAAGCTTCCTGTACCTCAGAACAAACAGCCCAAGCATACACAGCATGGCTTCACAGTAGGCAAGGGTCTTTCCTCATGCCTTGTTCTTCCTCCTCCACATGTTGATCCTCCATCCTTGATCACTGCCAGTATGCCAAAGTCATGTGGACAACCCACAAATGTTTGGATAGTGTTCTGTGGCTGTAACAAAATAGAACTGTTTGAGCCCATGGATCAACGCTAGTTTTGGAGGAAGAAAATGTATCTGTTTTATACTGGCACAATCAAAGGTTCCTAAGGCATGCATGTACCACGGCATGGTACCATTCATATCTGAGCAGGCACTATCATCTGATTGACAATAAACGGTTTGTGAAAATATATCTAGGTCTGTTGGAGAACACTACTGACAGTTCATGCTGCCCCTCTGCTGCTGTCCTGTTGTTCTTGGCGCATTCTTGTGATGCTTTATGGAACCCATGCTATCATATCTGTTCTTCACCAGATATGTGTACTAACTACCGTATCTCGGCATTATTTTATTTAATATAATGTTTCTTTGAAAAGTTGTTGAGACATATACAGTGTATGTAATTTCTTTTTTGGTCCTTCATGAGTAATGGGATATATGCCTTGGTGATGTTCCAGATGTAAAGCTGCTAGACGTGTCTTTCCCATCGACTGCTCAGCCGACCGACTGTCTGGGATGATGTCATTATCAACGCCCTATGTTGCCGCCATTACTAATGGATTGGCCGTAATTTACCGGCATGTTGATCACCCGTGCCGATCCACATTGGCAGCATCCTGGTCAACGGCTGAATCGGCAGGATCTGTGCATTTATCCCAGCTTAAGAGTGTCCGTCTTCATTACCGTTGTTCATCACTAAGCCCCCCATACACCTTAAGATCGATCCATACATCTCCATAGATCTACCACAACTGTGTAGTCTAGTGGCTTCCCTGTAGAATACATGTGATGAGGATAGAAAATCCTCATATCATGGTTTTGGTAGAACAAACTTGATTGTACAGAAATTGTAAATGAAAGATTGTAAGGTGTATGGGGCTTTAGACAACCACATGGACCATACAAGATCTTTCGGGCTCACTTTGAATTCTGTAAACTTTGACAGCTGAGAAAGCCTTGTATCAAATAGAAAACCACTTTTGTGTATGCTCATAAGGAAATCGTACAATCCTGTTCCCAGGTACTTGACCCCGGATAGACCCATTCTATTTTCCCTCAGGCTTCAGATCGCTGCTGGCTTGCGTGTGGCGGGGTCCCTGTTCCACGTTTGCGCATGTCCCGCGATACCCCCTTATTGGGAGTCGGTACGAGCTTGGTGAGAAGTTTTTAAGTCACAGCTTCCCCTTTCTCCCTCACTTGCGCCGCATGTATATGCTGTTGACAATTCCCAGGATGGAGGGGTGGGATCCTTGCGCTTCCGATTGAGGGTGAGTGGTGTAGATGTTGGGGACCCTGGGGGGATGGCTGTCTGAGAAGCCTTTCTTGTCGTTTATGTCTCCTTTTTTACTATTTATGGTGTGTGTTTTTCTCTTCTTTTGGTTGCGTTTTGTTTTTAAGGTGGGGGGGGGGAGGCCAGGGGGAGGTTTGCCGAATTTTAGTGGCCTGTCCCCCATGACCCTCTTGTGCCATTCTTCTAGTTGATGTTAATGTTTTTTTCTCTTCTTTTCTTTTTATTTTCCCTAAATGTTTGGCAGTTTTTTTGGACTATGTTCTCCCGCCTTCGCCCCATGGTGTTGTTATTCCTTTTTGTTGGTCTTTTTTATTCTTCTTGTAAACATTTTTAATAACCGTAAACAGTTTCAAAAAAAAACAGAAACCACACACTGATGTCCAGTGATATAGACCCTATCAAAGCCAACCAGGATGATGGAAAAACATAAAGTGATATTATATGGGGCCCTTCCATATCACAGCATGGTTGGAAACACAGCTCAACCTAAGCTTCTCTTTCACGTAAAAAATCATACTCTAAATGCCGTTGTCACAAACACTGCCCTGTCAAAGCCCCATGCGAGTGGCCGGCCAAGCCACTACGTGAAACCCCTCGTTTAAACTTACGTACGGTTTCAATGGCCGTGGTCCTGGGCCTTAGGCTCACTCCGGAGGACGAAAACACATGCGGAAAGTTTCCCCGCCGATTTTGCACTGTTTTTTTTTTTCTTTTTTTTGTACATTGACAGTCTATTGACAAATGTTAACCTTTGTTTTTTACTTTAGGTTAGCTTAAGTAAAAATATAGTGAAACATTAAGTGCATACTCTTCAATGTATATACATGATATATGCATCAAAGTTAATGTCAAATGTTTGCCGTATGAATGTGAAATGGACAGTCGGTTAGATATCTCATTATAACCAATAACCCTTTCCCTCCAAAAAAAAAATAAACTTCACTAATGATTAGTAATTGGTTGAAGCCATTTATTGTCAAACAAATGTGTTTACTCTTTTAAATGCATATTGACAATCGCAAACTTCCCACTTACTCTGATCAACGTTATATTTCCAGTACGGTACTACATTTTTTTTGTTGTAGTTGTGGATGAGGCTCCTTATTTCTTAGATGGTAAAGTTGCCCCATACTTGGCAAAAGTCTCCAGGTCGTAAGTTCTTGGCTGTCTTGCACATTGAGGTCTCCCCGAGTGGCTCAATCATTGAGGTCATGCTGAGATGGTCTCTCCAGAACCTTCACTTCATTCTTGTCATTTTGGATGTCCAAGTACGTCCCATGCGCAGTCTTCTGCTGATGATTGCAAATTAATATTGCCATCAATTCCGACAAGACTTCCTGTGCCTTTTTAGTCTAACACCCCCCAATAACATCAGCAATCCAGGAAACTGAACAGGGGGGGATTACTGAATTGTGTGGATTGTTATTCTTAATAGCAACCTTCCCCATGACCCACGAGGCCTATTCCTTCAGCAGTTTTTTTTTCTTAATTAATATATATTTTATGAATTTCCTGCAACATGCAGTACCGCTTCTGTGTGTGTTAAAATTAATTGAATTATCACAGAATAACTGACGCACCTCCTGAGTTATTCTTTTCTACTTTTCTAACTCTCGCCACCCCCTTCCCACCTCCTTTTGCCCTTTGTTTTCTCCCTCTAAGACCAACCAGTTTGGTAATTTGCCTATTTTTTTTCGTTTGTTTTGCTGAATTTAAATTGATATGTTTTTTGTTGGTTACATACTGTTGCTTTTAGATCATTGCTTGTTTACATGTTTTTCAAGCATTTTTATTTTAGGTTTTGGACCATAAACCACTGATATTTTTATCACGTAACTGTTTTGTGTGGTTTTTGTATACTCATCTTTGTATATTAAAATACTATTCTTTCTATCGCTAAATTCTATCTTTTCTACCACTTAGATTGTTTTCTATCACAAAATTTCTATTCTAAACACTGCTGTGATTAGAATAAGGTAGGAACAAAAACAACATTCCTTCCATGAGACTAGCTATCCTGTTTGTATCTTCAAAGGCCCAAAGTGAACTTACTGAGCTAAACAGTGATTCATTATTTTACACACAGGGACACATGTTATGTTCCACAAAAAAATCCTATATCCAACACAGATATTATTTATATATATATATATATATTTTACATTCTAGAAGAGTCTGAAAATATGTTGACCTAGGTCCCCTGCACGGGCGACACCTACACGATCAATGAATGATCAAGCGGGAGTGGTGGTCACCACTCTGCTCTTGAGCGTTCGTCGGTTTGCATGGAGAATCGATGCGCACCACTTGCACACTCAATCCCATTGATACTTTGGATAGACTACCTTTTAGGTAACATGGATCGATTTTTACTTAGATTCCCCAACAATCGATCACCATTGCGTTTTCCCTTAGATCCATTGACCAGGGAAATTTTACCACTGCCACCCTTTCTTTGAGCAGAGGTCAAACAGCAACCAACATGACGGTAAATTCCTGTTCGAATTGGATTACTTTGGAATGGGAAACCGAGGGTGTGCATCGATTCTCCATTCAATTGTGAAAGCACATGCAAAACCAGATCCCTGGAGTGGCCCACACCGAGCTCAGACCTCATCCTATTTGACATTTGTGATGCTCCAGTAAATGTCTATGCTTGAAAACCACTTTGGACCAGCTAGACAATTTTGCAATGGAAGAATGGGCCAAAATCTAAAATCAACAAGAATTGTTGTCAGTTGTGGTTCAGAAAGTGAATGCTAGTGAAGCATTAATGCCCAGAGGGCTGGATAATTTTGGATGTTTTCTTTTTTCCCTTTCTTGTTTCACTTTGAATATTAATAGAATTTCCTAATAAAAACTTAGTGGACATTATTATTAATGCTATTTGTTTCCAAAATACAACACTTGTTGATGGTAATTTTCATGTAGAAATTACTGTGTTGTCTAGTTCATAAGCAGGGCTACTAATCGTGACCTCAGCAGTTATATAATGCGTGGCCCACCATATCTAAGACTGGTAGTTGCAAGATATCACAACTAGCTGTGGACGGAGCAAATACACATACCTGCCCGCTGATCCTCTGTTCTCCTCCTTTGCCGATTATGTGTATCTTTGCGTGACCCCCACCCAGCACTGCGCTTAACGTTGGGGGTCCATATGATCACATAACCGCGTGTAGGACATTCCCTTGACTCAAAGAGCTATAAAAACTTCCCTCCATTGGGGGGGAGAAACGGGGGGTTTAAAACTAAAGAAGCTTCAGAATAGCACAGGATCTATGGAATATAACTAATTTATGGCCCATTTTTCCCTAAACTAGCAACTAAAGCCAGGGACTTGAACGGCACAGAAAAAACAAAGGTAGAAATGTAAGCCATTTTAAAGGGCTGACAATCCGTCATATTTATTATTTATGAAAAAAAGCCAGATAGGTCATTCTGGCTATCACATAATACATACAGGCTAAACAAGAAACAAAACAATGTACATAAGCGGATATTAATGTAGTAACAAATTAACATAAACATAAAAATCCTAACCACATAATGGATGTGGGTGTAAACAACATATGGGTTACAAAGGATGGGGATAACAACTTCTTGAGAAGTTGTTATCCATCCTTTGTACCCATATGTTGTTTTACAAACATCCATTATGTGGTTAGGAATTTCTATGTTATGTAATTTGTTACTACATTTAATATCCCTTTATGTACATGTATTCACTGTTATGCCTGTATTTATTATGTGATAGCCAATGACTATCTGGCTTTTTTTTCATAAATAATAAATATGACTGATTGTCGCCCTAAAAAAATGCTTACATTCTACCTTCTGGTGCCGCTAAAGTCCCCCTGCCGGATCTCCGCTAGTCTCCAGTTTGGGAATGGCTGGGTCCCCATGTCCTTTGACAGGCGGACATAACTATCTCTTTACCTCTTTTTCTAGCATAACCTTTTGGGATGAGGCACAAATCTACAGTTAACACTAGGAACCTTGGAACTAGAATTTTGCTATTAAATAGCAACTAAAGCCAACCCTACACCTACGATCTTACCATACACTTTCTGTACATCAACTTTCCTTCTACCAATCACTATGTAATTCTCTCAGGGAGGACCAGCACAAAAAAAAAAAAATACATCGTTTTTGGTAGATATAAAGGAAATTGTATTGAGTGATCTAAAGGTGTTTTCTTAGTGTTAAGATATTATTTAAGGGTATAGTCAAAGGTATGGACGAGTACACACTGCCACAGTCAACAGTCTACCCTCATGGGCGGATCTTCCCTCTGACAGCTTCACTACCTGCCTACCTCCTAAGGGAAGGTGTGACCACCCACGGCAGAATAGTCTTTCAGCCAGACAGACTCACATGGGATTTTATAGTGCCAAAAACACAGTGCTTAACACGGGCTTGTTTTTAGATACTTTTGTTACAGATTTAACCTCACAAAGTTAACAATGGCAATATGCAATAGCTTTGTGTGCATTTGTTATAAACAAGCACTTATATATAAGCATAATCATTCTCTACCTAATTATTTACAAAGGAGTGGTTAAAATTACATGTGAAGCCTGTGGAATTTTACCACCATCCAAAAAAACATGCTCTAAGTGTGTTTCCCCAAAAAATGGATAGTTTTTATTCAACTTTGTCAATACATATTCACAAATATACAGAGGTAATACAAACAATAACGTCCAGGTAACAGGTAACAATATGGATATAAAATATAACAATATTCAAATAAAACAAATAATCAATTAGCAAATGAAAAAAATATAAGTGTCTGAATATTCACAGAAGTCCAGTTGTGATGTAACTAAGTCTCAAAAAAGGGAGATAGAAAAAGAGAAAGATGAGGGGGTATGTTGGGGAGGGGAAAGGAATGCAATTGGTGGGGTGCATAGTATCAAACAATGGTGAGAAGGTGCTTGTTAAAGTCAGCAAGAATATAATGGTATGAAGATATAAGGCATTGTACCTGGCTTGGAAAAGCATCTCCAGCATATTGGGGAGACAGAAGGGTATATTTTATGGAGCAGCGTAGGGTACCTGTACTATTGTGACAGGATGGTAAAACTACATTCCTGCACTGTTGAAGCCACACTTATTGAGTGTACATTTCTAAACCATCTATCAGTTCCTCTTTTGAAAAGATATAATGGAGTTCTTTTTCCCAAGTTATTATATAAAATGGTTTTGAAGTAAACATCATAGATTGAAATAATTAATACAGGACAGATACAGGATGTAATATCTTATTAGAACATACAAAAAGAGCTTCTAACTTAAGCCCCCCATACACGTTTAGATTGTGACCCGATTTTTTTGCCGATTGACGTCATCACACGCGGTCAATCGGTCTTGAAACCTTTCTGTGCCTACACTGTCCATTGGAGTCCCCCTAGCTGCTCAGGCCGCCTTCTGGGTTTTGTGTTATAGAAGTCATAAAAGGCCAAATTAGTCTTCCTAATTAGACCACCCCAAACACAAAGAAAAATAGAAAACACAAGTGGAAAGTCCTGTCTGTGGAGGCGTGATTGAGGAGGTAGCCACATAAATGTAAATGGATTCATTGAACAAATATGCTGTTCTCCTGGTTACCCAGTTGAGTTTGTGCTCAGATGAATAACAGCGGTCCACAGTCTGTGTCAAGAGACAGCTTTGTTGGTACAATTCAAAGTTTGGTAACCCTGCGCCAACATTTAGTTTACTAAGTACTAATATGTCATATTTCATACGTGGGCCTTCTTTTTTAATTGAATTGAATGTTGTTTTATGAAAAATGCTTTTTCTTCTGGGAAGCAATCATTAATGCTAAATGACATATGCAAAGCTTCCTTATATAAGCAAGATAACTCTAAACCAGATTCTGTATATATTAAACATGCAAAGCCTACAGTTCAGACTTGTCAATGTGTTGAGGATGTAGCATTGATGCATGAGCATTACGAAACAAAATGTATGACAGAGGAGAATCCAAACTAATGAGCAGCTAAAACCTTATATCACACAAGAAGGGAACAACACTCGCTCCAGTGTTTTTCAAATTAGCTTACTTAAAATTAAATTTGAATTCAATATATTTTATACAAAACATTTAACCTCCTGGGCGTTTGTCCCACGTTAACTAGGGCTTGGTTTCATCCATCATAAAACTCAGCCCGAGTTAACTCAGGAGAAACTAACCTGTCCGTCAGATTCCCCCCGCCGATCAGGAGCATCGGAATGTATTGGCAGTAACGTAGTTGTATCACTAAAGAAATTACATATTGTTTTTTACTTACAATGTTAGGTTAAGATGGCCATTTGCAAAGTAGCAAAGAAAAGCAAAGCAAAGAAAAATCTGCAATGATTCTTTACCAATGCACATAGCAGACCTTCATTGTTGTATAATTTCATACATACAAAAAATGAGCATATGTACGTAAATAATTTTTTTTAGCTTCAATATAAAACCTTTCACAAAAGTTGGAAATATTTCCCTTTAATTACAAAATATTGACTATTTTATTAAGCCATAAAAACATTTGTATCACCTTTACAAATAAACATTTTGCCTCATTAATTAAATTCATACAATACAAAAAATAACCCAATGCATGTATATAATGTTTTGTTTCGCTTTATTTTGTACAGTTAATAAAAATATTCTGAAAAAACAGTAAACAATGAAAAAAGTAGCTGGTTTGCTAGGAGGTGGTGTGTTTATGAAACATTCTTTTCAGCATAATACTTTTCATCTTCCTTGATAGGTTGCTGGATTGGCCTTTCTGTCCAGTGACAGTCACTGATAGCTAAAGTGCTTCCTCGGAGCAAAGCTTCATCTGTAACATAGTCATTTCTCTTTATCTCTGTGGAGATACATGCACATATAGAGAGACATATATTTAAAATGGGAATTAAACTAAAATGTTATACAAAAAATGACACATAAATTAAACATTATAGGATGAGACAGAATTGATCATAAAGCAGTATATGCCTCTGTGAGCAGCTTCATATTAGTAAAGACTAGATCAGTGGTATCAGTCACTAGCGGCTGAATTACAAAAAAATATATCAGTGCTAATGTATCCAGACATACTAACGAGATATACTCTGACATAACTTACCTGGCAGTTTTAAATGTCTGCAGCATGTATTACACTGGTGTTTGGCACAGAAATTTTTAATGGCATCATCCCCCAGGTTGGCTGGTCCAAATACCATGTCGTTCGATCTGAATAGGAGTAAAAACAGGCAAGGTAAGACTAGAGCAGAGAGTCACAAGATCAACCAGACTATAGGAATCTCCTCTCATTGAGCAGAGAGCCCTGTTCATGGGGGAGGGCTGTTACTAAGGGGGCCTGTACACCTTTAGATTTCTCTGTCAGATTTCCTTTAGATCTCCTTTTGTTTTACCAAAACCATGTAATATGAGGGACCATCTGGTTTCTAAGTCAAGTCTACCTGTTCAATTGCAGAGGACCCTATACTACATAGTTGTTTGTAGATCTAAAGGATATCTGACAGAGAGATCTAAAGGTGTATTGCCAGCTTAAGGGGAGGGGGGGGGGCGGTTAATGAAGGAATGCAAATAGGCCTGTTTGACGTCTCTGTAAGTAGAGGGCCTGTAATTACACAGTTGGTTCTCGAGCTGCTTCCAGCTCAGGAACCAGCAGTGCGTTCCTGCAGCCGTGGGAGAAACGACTACATCTGATCCTCTGCAAAATAGTGCAGGCGATTACCGGGCTTCTACAGAGGTCCTATGGGCGGTTAAAAACCGCCAGTGTAAATGGACCCTAAAGGTCTGTCTGTGATTAAGCTGTCAGACAGGAATTTTCACGTTAGTCCAGGATTTTATTGTATGTTTCATAAGAATATATAGTGCCAGTGAAGTGTGCTTGGAAAATTACTCAGCAAAGTCTTCACCTGCGTTCTCCAGCTTTAACAACAGATGGATCTGTCAGATTCTCTCCAACACCTTTAAAAGAAGAAAAAAATTTTTTTTACAACAAAATTATTTTTATGAGACCTCTGACACATCTCCATATCCATTTTACATTTTCTTTACAGTTCTAAATATTTGTTATCACTCATTTTAGAAGGGTTAAGTTCCCGTATACACATTTAGATCACTCCTTACAATTTCCATTAGATCTACCAACAACTATGTAGTGCACCTCCCTGATAGAATACATAGTGATTGGAAGGGTTAGAAACATGGGTTTGATAGAACAAAGTTGATTGTACAGATTTGTTAAAAGTTTCTTGCACACTTGTAATACTAGCCAAAAAGTGGGCATTGTTTAACAGTGTACATTTAGTTAGTGGACAATGCTTCACATTAGCTAGTTAGTTTAAAATGGACATTGTAAAGTGGCTGATTACCTCATGGAATGGGTTGGTAGCAACATTGCAGAAAAACACCAAAAAGATAATTAGTTTCTGCCCCCAGGGTCTGGAAGGAGGGTAAATGGATTTTTCATCCATAAACTCAGTTTACCCTCTTTCTTGGCCAAGGGGGTGGGGACTGCAATTCTCTGTTTGGTCTAACAGTCTAAAATAGAGAATATACCGAATAAATGATAGGGGTCGATAGCCAGCTGGCTTCACAGAGTACCTGATATTCAACACATGGAGGACTTGACCAGCACGATGAGGGTCTCCCAAAGAGAAATTCCAGAATACCTGGTGTGACTGGACAACATTCACAACCTCCGTGGACTATATACATGAAGATACCCCTTACAACAACCCTACTTGATCACAAATTGGCTGCACCTCCCCCACCCTATGCCCAGTCTCTGCTCTTTTACCATTCAATCAAGCTCACTCTACCTTCCACTGCTCTTCTCTTTTAACATGCCTTAGCTCTTCCTCTGTCCCCTCCCCTAACCTGTTCATGTTCCCCCAAGCAAAGAAGCAATGTTTATTTTGATTCAACCACCAATAGTTCCAAACCACAGAAATCCTGGACAAAAACTTACCTGTATTGTTATGTGGCCTTCAGCAGATCTCACTCTTCATACACCCTGAGCCGTACAACTCTGGTCTGGCTCCGCTTACGGTCTCAGAACTCCTATAATGGTTTATCCACCCCCTATCATCTGTGTATGTTCCTGTTTACATCCTCTTGTCAATTGTTTATGTATCTGTGTTATTTCTGTATCCCCCATATCCACCATAAGTTGTAAAATCCTTTATTGTCAATAAAACTTGGAATATAAATAAATAAAGTCCCATTACTTGTGTCATCCGGGGTGTACCTTTGGGTTGGTAAACCAGATGATGGTGAAGGTAAAATTGAGAGGTGGGGGAAGCTGTTAGATTTAAAGCTGTATTGCCATGGTCTGGAGTGGCTGTCATTGTTGGCAAGGACGTTTTGTGGGTATGGACTAACCACACTGCCCCATCACAGGTGGAAGTGGTGTAGGAAAAATTCCAGCACCAAAGAGAAGTTCACTCTATCTTAACAGTCTGCAACCTGACAATGTAAGTCAAATGCCCAGATGAGCATGCAGAGGACAAGATCAAGCTAATTAGTACAGACAAACGTAATCCTCTATCCTCTGGGGACATATTTCTGATGTCCTAGCTGTTCCTTTAACGTATTTTCACGTTCCACCCTTATGGTTTATGCAGTTTAACATATATTTCCCCATGCAATTGGGCTAGTTTCCCACTTGTTGTAATGACTAGGGATTTATATCAGACATCAGAGGCTGCAATCACAGCACAAAGCACATGGGGGGAGTAACTGAGGACTGAGGGAGTAGGTTATAAAAATACTACTATGTATTATTTGTACTATTTGGGTCAAAACCTTGTGGTTTTGGCTTTCACATTAATAGATTAGTAGAGTGTTGTACCGTGTTAGCCATCGATAAATACAGCAAGTTTGGAGTTCAAGTGATACAGTTTATTGGCTAACTGAAGTCATTAGAGAAGCCAATAGAATAGAATTAATAGATTGTAAACATCAAAAAGTGAAATAACAAATTAATAAAAATATTCATGAAAATGACTTCAAATAATAAGCAAAAGACAAGAGACATTTTCAATCAAACTCTTTAACAGTAGAGACCTAGGAAGAGAAAAGAAGTACCTTGTAAGTCCAGGACTAGAAATTCCCCTCTGGTATACTCATAGGTCCAGTGGCTGAAGGCCAGCATTGTCTTCTCCAGCTTGTTGGATGGGACAGTTTCATTGCCAGTGTTGTTGTTGTATTTTCTAAACCTTCCTGCCATACATTCTTCAATAGTAAACCATTGTCCAACTGAGTGGCAATAGACAAGAAACACTTCCAGAAATCTGCCAGGAAAACATTTTCCATCAGCTCTACAGGTCACAAAACCTCAGTAGAAATGCATAATAAAAAAAACATGCAGCCAGAGAAGCAATACTTACCTTGGCGTGTATGGGATTGCTTTGGGTTTCATTTGGTTAAATGCAAACAATAGTTTTTGAGCAGCTCTTTGTTGCTGGATTTCCTAGAATAAGAAGTAGGTAGTATGTTAGAATATGAAAATAAACACAGAAAAATAAAGTGTATCTTTACAGCTAGGTTCACAACTATCTACTATGCTGTGTTTAAACATGTATTTCTGTGTCAGGCATTTACATCAATTAGACTTTTAATAAGCATCAATGGATAGAAATAATGAACAGATGTACCATGAATGTTATATATGCATGCAATTGTGCTGTATATTCTAAAGCCCCCCATACACCTATAGATTCCTCCATATAATTTTCAGATCAGATCAGATCTACCAATCACTATGTAGTATAGTGACCTCCCTGATAGAATACATAGTGATTGGAAGGTGTAGAAAGGTCCTCCTATTACATGGTTTTGGTAGAAGAAAAGTTGGTTGTACAGAAATTGCATGGCAAGTGGTGGTGTATGGGGGGCTTTAGGTTTTAGATTCTAAAACACATTTACTCCAATACATTTTACCCAAGTTTTCCAACACTAGTAAATGCCCAGCCAACACAGACATATTGTATCCAACAGGTCAGTACACAGCCGAGTGTTGTCAAGTTTATCAGTGTTGAAGATGAAGAATAAAGGATGTACGGTTCATTTCTACTGTCTGCTGACATGTAATACATATAGTATTACTATTATTTTCATCATCGTTCATTTATATAGCGCCAACATTTTAAGCAGCGCCTTACAATAAATTCGAGTTAAGATGCAACACAAGATAACACACAGGTACAGGTATGACACAGGAGGAGTTGAGGATCGGGCTTACAATCACAAAGGTTAGGGAACAAAGTATACAAAGGTGGCTGGCATGATGGTGATGTTAGTAATATAATGAATAGACCACACTGAAGTGGTGGGTTTTCAGGGCTTTTTAAAAAGTGCCAAGGCAATAAGAAAGTCTGATGGGTTGAGGGAGTGAGTTCCAGAGAGTAGGAGCGGCCCTAGAGAAGTCTTGACGCCGCACATGTGATGATGAATTGAGCTGGGATTTCAGTAGTAGGTTGCTGGAGGAGCGGAGGGGGGTGGTTACGGGTGTATTTATGTACCAGGTTGGAGAGTAGCAGAGAGGGGCAGGAGGTGTGGAGTGATTTAAAGGCAAGGCACAGACCTTTGTACTTTATTCTCTAGACCAGGGGTGTGCAAACTTTTTGTAGGCCACAATGGGTTTTCAAATGTGACACAGTGGCCAGACCAAGAGCTTGCAAGGGCCGCCCAGCATAGGGGTCCCAAGTCCTCGTAGCTAGTACAGGATATTTAAAAAAAAAAGAAAATATGTAAAAAAAATGAATAAATAGAAGCTTTTGACAGAGAAGCTTAAACATTATATTGCAGGCAAACTACGGCCTCTTGGAAACAATCCAAACGATCATCTTCTAGTTGTTGTCCTCACTTTTTGAGGGAATGAGGGTAGCCAGTGTGTCTTGATACCAAGGTGACAAAGGGCAAAATTAAAAGACTAAAAGGCCTGTTTTGACCCCGGACCTTAGTTTGCCACCATCTGCTCTAGACATTTGTAAGCGTCAGATACATACTCAACCTTAGCAAAACAGAACTCATCATCTTTCCCCCATCACCTTCCAAGCCTCCCCC
>CM070034.1:142252258-142262954 GCA_036250615.1 Ptychadena robeensis
AATTCTAGTTTATAGGACTTTGGTCACTACTCTTGGTTTTTCGGTACATCCATACCTACAACAGTTTTTAAAAGTTGGTTATTCCAAAGCTGTGGAGGGTTTAAATGAGAACAGGGAACCAAAGAAAATATGAAACCCATCAATTAACTATACGAAATCTACATAAGAGCCATTACCAGCTATATGTAGTTAGATTTTTGCAATGTGGTGAGGAAACTTTATTATGTAGGATCTCAGAGACTGCAATATAGGATTATTTCTCCCATAATCTAATGTAACACTGGGGAAAAGTCAGGGTTATAAAATGGTTTACTGCAAGGGGTGAATTAAGAAGAAAGTATACTTTTCACCAACAAAGTATTGCAGGAAAAATGCTTAGATGAAACCATAATTGGAAAAAAAACTGTAAATATACCTACAAGTTAAAGTAGTCTATGAAAGCAAGAAAACAGGGCAAGAACATAAATGTTCATCTAGACAAGCAATTCTCAACCTGTGGGTTGGGACCCACTTTGACAGTGGAGTGACCCATTCACAGGGGTCGCCATGTTCACTGACAGCATCAGAAATGCTGCGAATAAGCTGGGATTGGAAGTTAGGAGGGAGGGTAATGCGGTAAAGCGGGGTGAGAAATTAGGAGGAAAGGGACATTACACTTACCTCAATGTGCAAGAAGTGACATTGCAGAGTGTCACTCCACAACAGCAGATCTATGTTCCAAATACAAAGTGAAGTGACACATCTCAGCTTTTCTCCTCCCTTCCATCAGCCCCAGCCCACACCATGAAAGGAAGAGAAAGCAGCTAAGATCTCCCATGGCTCCTTGCTCTTGTCCCTCCATCATCCCCCACCCCGCCTGGCGGATCTCAGAGGAGAGTAGCCAAGATCTATCTCCTTTAAATTTGGCTGCTCTCCTTTCCTTCTGGCATGAAAAGAGAGGATAAAGAACCACAGGCTGCTGAACCCTTATCCAAACTTATACTTAAGTGTCTGATTTATGATGAAGTAAATTACCTAAATTACCATGGGCAGAAGTCAAAATTCCCCAAAAATTATTTTAGAATTTGTATAATGATTGAGTTTTTGCTTGAGTTTGTTAACACAAAATGTTACTACAATGTTAAAGGAAAACAAACACAATAATAAAAGATTACCTGAACGTTTAGATTTTGTCCACAGTTTCTGAAACATTCCAGTAAAGGTACCGCTGTTTGAAGTTGGCTCCAGTTTGCTTGGAGAGTTTTCATTTGTACTTTCCATTATGTGATCATTGTGACAAACAATGCTCTCCTTAGGTAAAACACCAGCTGATGGCTGGTCATTGTCCCTAGTTGATACTTCTTCTGATACCCTGAAATTTTGATCCACATGCTCAAAGATAGCATTTTCCTCATCATCAATGAATGCGCAATTTACAAAGCCTTCATTCGTGTAGGTTTTGCTTTGATCGTCATCAGTGCTGGAAGACCTTGGATAAGCCGAAAAGGTTTGCAATGGAATACTTTTAGACTGAAGAGGCGCATTAAGCTTTGGTATAATCTGTGTTTTTGGAAGTGATGGTGGATTGTGTAATATTGCTATAGTTGAGTGATGTCTTTTCAAAGATTTAGGCTGATGGTAACCTACTTTCTTATGTTCACTCAAAGCTCCTTTCTGCAATTCAGTGTGATCATATCTCTCGTCATGGCAGTCAGATGAGGGAAACAAATTACTTTCTACAGTGTCTGAAATATTGGGCTTTTGCAGCGGAATAGAAGCTTTGGATTGAAAAATGACATCTAAACCGGGGTGTGAAAGGGAACGACTAAATATTTGATCACTTCTGCTCTTTCTCCACATGACAGAATGTCCAAGTCCATCATCTGTGGTCTGCTTTGATAGGCTCATTTCACTGGACATAATGCTGTGGCTTTTATTTGATTCCAAGGCTTTCTGAGCTGTCAAGGTTTTCATGGAATCCAAAGTTAGTCCTGAAAGATCTTGTAGGTGTCCAATGTGATCATCTAAATGGTGTAGCAATTGTTTAATAAAACCGACATGATCTCTTACATCTTTCACATCACCAAGCATATCCTCCACTCTAAAAGGAAAAAAAAAAATGATAAAATATCTCAAATGCTTGTAGACAAATGATAAACAATGAAAAGTCTCTAGTACATACACGCTATTGACAAAATAATTGGGATGCCTGCCTAAACCACCTTTCAATGTTAAGCATTGCATGACGTAATGTGATGTTAGGCTTGGATGCAGCTCCTTGAAAAGTGGCATTATTATGATTTGGCTATACAGTAGATCCAAAATACTATTGAGATAAAGTTGCCTAGCTTTAGCCATTTTTTCAAAACATGTGTGAGAGTGTGTGGTAGTTGTATGTAGAATTCTGAGGAAAAATAAATTTAATACATTTTGGAAAAAAATTGGAAAAAGTGATGCACTGTATTCATAAATTAAAACGACACCCACTGGTGTTCTAGCAACTAGGTCCTGTATAAAAGGGTCGGCAAAGCTTACATGAAGCCAGTCAGGAAAGAAAAAAATTACAGTATGAAATATATAAAAATGATTTTCTGCGTTCCTGAAAGCTGACTTGAGAGTGAGTAACCATAAGAAAGAGTGAAAAAGTCCAAAACCAGAGGGATATCCTATGGAGGGAGGTGTTGTTTAATAGGTGGCCACAGTTTAAAGAGCGTCTTGAAGAATTGAGCCACTAAGCCATAAGTGGCCCATCACACTATGGTGATTGCTGATATGGTATACACTTGATATTTGAAAGGATTGTAACCGAGATTTAGGCCAGACTGAAATCTTGATGTCTTGAGATCTCCATAGGAACCCTGTTTACCTTTCACACTAGACCCGCGCCTGTGTTTCCGGTAAAGGACAAAAATATCTGCTGCATGCAGTTTTGCAGGTACAGCCCCAGTGCGATGTGCTTCTGTCTCTCATAGAAGTGTATGCATGGATGGAAGCACAGCGCACTGGGGTTTTCGTCGGTAAAGGACACCTTTAGACCATTTTTTTATTTAGGCAGAAACCTCACAATTTTCATAAGGAGCCTTGATGTGAGGAGTTGACTATGACCACCTCAATTAAATATTTGTAATGAAATTCGGGAGGTATACATCTACGACTACATCTAAGTTATCTTGTGAAGCATTTATGTTAAGACTTATACTTTGCAAGTATTTTTTATATGTTTCATGTCAGAATGGCATTGAAATTGGTCACATTTATACTACCTTTCTGAAGTTAAACGAATTCTTTCATCACTTTTTGATCGTTCACGATCTTTCTTGTCATTGAAATAAATGTGAACGCATTTTCCTTCAAATTCATGTAGCTTCTTTTGATCTTCTTCGGTCAGGAACAATTCTGTTTAAAAAGAGACAAGTAAAAACTGATATTCTTAATTTAAAAGCAAAAATTTAAATATGCAAAAGCTGAGCTTTTTAAAAATGTGAAAAGGGCACATATATGAAGTGTCCCAATAATGGAAATTTCAGATTGACATTTGTTGGGGTAAATAAAATACTGTAATATCCCGATTATTTATCATCATTTTGGAGTAAGTGTATGTGGCTTTATAGTGAATAGTATTATCACTGGTCTACTGCATGTAGTTTTTACCGTAAATAGATTGTACCTTAACTCAAAACTAAACGGAACACTATATTATCATTATTAAGGATAGCCTGAAACCTAACAATAATGGCACTTCTTTTTCTTCTGTGGGAACGATTTAACTATAATTTGGCCACTGACAATAACTGCTCACATGACTATTGGTCAGTGGTTGCCAATATATCTTAGTTGGTACCTTGGTGATCTCTGCTAGGGGAGAAAATTCACTGCTTAAACTTTAACATTTCTATTAGCAGAGATCACAAACGCTAATGAGTCTGGTAACATCCCTCTGCAAAAGTAAGAATATCAACCCCCTTGTTTATTCTAAGTAGGTTGTCACAATATATACCATGATTATAATGAACTTTCAAACTTACTTGGTCCTTGTGATTTGGTTCTATGTCTTCCTCTACACATGGAAGTGAAGGCCATGGCTATATGGGATAACAGAATAAGTGGAGGAGGGAGAACTGGTTTGCTTTGATAAAACATAATCATATGATAGCGCTGGAACCTCCACAAGTGATCAGACATTGCTTTACATTCCATGAACACATTGCTATGAAACACAAAGGACACAGCTTTGTTATTCTGATACACAAAATGTATTTAGTGCAACTTACTGTAAATCATTGAAAAAGGTAAATATATATATTAAAGTATATATATTTAGTGAAGAAAAAAAACCTTTGATTGGTTGGGATACCCTAAATCAATTAAGTTCCTGGGACTTTAGCGGCTCGATGAAAAGCAGAGGTATATATAAAAAATATCCTTTAATTAAGATCAATAAAAGACAACAGAACACAAAAATACACCCAGATTATTACATTATATGATGTAACACGATAACAGTGATGCTGCATTAAATCTCTCATGTTTCCATTAAATAAAAAAGTCACTCGACTGGGTGGCTCTCTAAGTGATTCGCCCACCTATTGGGGCTTCATCAGGAGATATAATGCAAGGTACTTAATCAGCCCAGAAGAAAGAATGACGTAACTCATAGAAACAGGGAAAGAGATGACCCAAATTAGTTTAAACACACACCCACCCAGATGCAGGTGGCGAGTGTGTCCAGGTGACGCGGATTCACCTCCTAATTGCCATAGGGGAGGCCCCATATAAGCTGTCTGCAGCTGGCACAATCGATATGTGTTCTGCCTGCAGGTCGCTTGGTTGGATGTCCTTGACGCTCTGATGTTCAGTTGATCTAGATCCGTTACCAAACTAATTTGGATCATCTCTTTCCCTGTTTCTACTTATCTGATCGTCATCTCATTGATTGTAGCCTGTCTTTATGTTAGGTTGAGGACTTGGTCACTATCTTGCTGCTCTGGCTGCTCTTCCTCTTCAGCGAGGATTATTATAATATTATTATTATTATAATTAACAGGACTAGCACTTGTGTGCTAGGTATTACAAAGTGGTTTGCCACTTCGTGACCTATTGCCCTAATTTTGACGCCCCCTTCCCCCCTTGCCGGATTGTGAATCTATACTCCACCTCTTTGGACCTCTATTAAGAGATTTGTGACCTCTTCACAGTCTCCGTTGCTGCCCATCTTATTCACCTGCACACCAGCGGAAACAGTAAGTGATGACCTATTTTTATGTAACATTTTGTATGGATGTGTGTAAACTATTCCTGGCTTACAGGCTGAAATTCCCTGTGCGCTTTGATTTTACCTCCAAGGTTGGAGGATGAAGCCTCCAATATGTGGGCGAAACATGAAGAGAGCCACCCAGTAGAGTGACTTTTTTATTTAATGGAAGCATAAGAGATGTAATGCAGCATCATTGTTATTGTGTAACATCATGTAATGTAATAATCTGGATGTGTTTTTTGTTCTGTTGTCTTCTATTGATATTGATTAAATTTTTTATATATACCTCTGCTTTTTATCGTGGCGCTAATGTCCCTGGGGCTAGCCGCCCCACGTATTGGTTTAAGTTATGCCAACCAATCAGTGTGTTTTTGCTGTATATATAACATTGTGGGGATGTTGGCACCGACTACTTTATTCAATGCGTCACTAAATCTGTTTATTCTAAGAAATATATATTTACTAGAATGAGAAAATAGGAAAAATCTACAGAAGACACAAACATAACAGTAATAACTAATAGAAATGTTCTCAAAGGGAATACTGGTAATGAAAAATCAGATATTGTATCCGCTGATCCCCCCTTCTAAAACAAAAAGAAAGATCTATTCAGAGCTCTGTTTTCTTTCTGCAACCAAATAAAATGTATGTACTTCTACTTACTTGAATATAGCAATGAGAAGATTAACCATGATGATGTATTGAACAAACACATAAACAGCTTGCAGGAACCCATTCAGCCAAGTTCCAGTGTGACAGAGATGTGGTACAACCGTGTCATTGGCACACACTTAAAAAACAAAAGAAAACATTACATTTACATAAAATACACGTGCCCAGAGAGGAAATTATTTCCAATGCTTCAGCAGTAACTTCAGCCATCCAGTGCTTGAGGAGAACATCCGAGGGGGGGGGGGGGGGGGGGGGGAGCGCTTGGCTTACCCAAAGTAGAGGGATTTTACACAATAGTTTGATTTGCTTCTAAGGGTAGTTGAAAGGATATTTGGAAGTCAGTGAAGAGCTATACCCAGAGGTGTAGTTTAGGAGGAGAAATTGGCAGAATTGATAAGTCAAAAAAAAAAATCATTAGGGCTTGTTTCCACTAGCACGGCCGAGCGGATGCCTGCGGTTGTCCGCAGCCGCTCCCAACCGCGAGGCCCGCGGTTGCACGCGGTTTCACGCGGTTGGGCATGCGGTTTTGCGCGGTTTTGCGTGGTTTTTGCAAAGCGTTTTTTTTTTCTAATCTTTCTGCTGAATTGCATTATAGGAATTTTCACTTCATGCTGTATTGTTCTCATGGAAAACAGCAAGATGGATGCCTCTGACTCTTCTTCAGATGATGAAGTCTTGATGATGTGTGGATTGGTGGCCCTGGAGAGGATGTGGGCCCAAAGATGTGCTCACTTTGGCCCATACTTCAGACTTTTATACAGACTGCTATACAGAACACTATCCTATTCTGGTCACATACATGATGATCACAGTACGGACATAATTATTATTCTATTAATTAACACATGCTTACACAGAATTGTACTAAAACAGCATGGCCAAAGAACTGCCCATCTACAGTAATCTTCTATTCTCTTCTATTCCTATTTGGGGGTCACTTCACAGCTTCACCAACAACTTTATTTTACTTTCTTTTACTCAGGAAGTAGGGGGGAGTTGTTCTCAGTGTCTTTCTGTCTTCCAGTCCTCCTGACCGCGCCCGACCGCGCCCGACCGCACCCATAGGGAAACAATGGATGTGGACGAAATCCGCGCCCTGTTCTCTGCACAACCGCTCCAATCCGCGGCCATTCATGTCAATGTGCGCGGTTTGGCGCGGATTGGTGCGGATCGGTGCGGCATGCGGTTAAAAACTCGGTATGCTGCGTTTAAAATGGCATCCGCGCCCGATCGCAACTGCGCACATCCGCGCACAACCGCATACATGGAAACTGCCACATGCATTTCCAATGTATGCGGTTGTGGGCGGACGAAACCGCACCGAACCACGCGGTTAGAACCGCACCTAACCGCTCAGTTCCGCGCTAGTGGAAACAAGCCCTTACTCAGTCCAAAAACAATCCAACATTTCTTTTCTATCTGCTTAAAGTCATGACAGTGTCAGTTCTACAGGACTACAATAGGGAGATTAGGAAGAATTTTCTGGGCAACAATGAACTTGTTTCACATTGTAAGGTATCATATCAGGAGGCAGAGCTGAAATTATTTTGTTCCCATAAATATGTCAATCTGTGCCATTCATGAAGAATTGTAGTAGTGTGAATATAGTTCAGGGGTCAGCAATATAGTGAGTATTTCAAAATAAGGAGTATAGTTCAGGGTCCCTTTTTCAAATAAAAAAAATAGTTTAGAGCCACTTCTATTCTATTTCCCCATAATATACCTGGGTTAAGTTTGCAATACTTGTCAGCCATCCAGATGAGGTCAAGAAGGCTGACTGGTTGTGTGAAACTTTATCTAGAACAGAGGAGCACAAGACAGTGGTGATGCATTGCCCATGAAATAACACTTCCTAACCCATCTATAGAGAATGCATTAAGCGCATCCTTCATGTAATAGATGTATTTCTAATGTGTTTTTAAATGCATCTTTAATACGCCTTTGAAGCATTTGTGTATTGCTTTAACGGTGCTAAAAAAAACACATAAAAAAGGCACATGCGTTGTTCATGTGTTGCATGAGTGGAGAGTTAGTGAAGACAAAGCCAAAAGAGGGCCTGAGTTGGGAAAGAGGTCATAGAAGAGAAACAGCAGAGACTGCTTATGTAGCAGCAGAAAGAAGACGAGTAATATGATAGATGGAAAAATAGATTTATAGAAAGATACTGGACTTACCATCTATTTCATAAGCAAACATTTCACCATACATCATCCAGTATGGTCTAAATACAATAGCCTGAGCAAGAGCCCAAGAAGGCTCTTCATTAGGGTAAAGAATTCCCTGCTTCGGAACACCAAAACATACCACGACAATTCCCATGATAACACAAATGAAAAAAACTTTGGACATCTACAAAAAAACACAAGTTGATTAGGGACAGGACTTTGCATGGATAAATATGCAGTCTATATGTTTAGGAATGCTGTTTAAGAAATCTTAAATGTAGGCTTAGCTTAGGCCTTATTGTGGAAAAAAGGCAACCAACAAACTTATCTAGATAATAAAGACAATTGCTAAACTATGTAAGGAACCCTGCTGTATCATGATCACAAATTAATGCCATATAGTTAAATACTTGCTGAAGCATGATTATTTAGTAACTAAAAGTTGTACAGAAGAAGCTGCTCAACATACAAAGCAGAATACAAGTCACTGCAAGTATATATCATTTAAAGACACCTCCATTCAACAGAACCCTACATACGCCTTGCCATTTTTCTCAGCATACTGCAAACATAAATGACCCCTTCCCTTTGTACATTACTAGTTCCTGAGCCTTGCTTTCTGTGTAACATTCATTCTTGTTACAGGAGCAGAGTACACTCTGCACCATAACTCTTTAAGCAGCTTCGGCCATATTTACCATTCACACACACCACATTATTACTTCCATCACAGTGCTCAACAGTGCCAAGATAACAATCCTAGCAACTCTTCAAGCCTCTGCTATGAGCAAGACGTTCTGGAAGTAAAGGAGGGACTTTAAGTAAGTTCTGAATAGGGATCCTCTTTTGGCTGAGTTCCAAATTGACTAGCTACATGTTCCCGACTAGTTATTTAAATGAAAATATGAACTCAGTTAAGGTGTTTTAGTTTCTGGAAAAAAACAGACCATGGACACTTACCATTCTTGCCATCATAAAAACGTAGAGACCAGCATTTTGGTTCACGTTTAGTAAATCGAACAACCTCACAAACCAAAAGATCGTGTTGAGACAATATATTATTCTTCCAGCAACAAAAACTAAATCTTCACTGGAGTCGATTGAATTTCTAGAGCCGAATCTTAGACCAAAACCAACAAGGAATGTACATATTCCAAAGAATTCATTAATATTCAAATAACTGGTGAAATGTGCTTTAAGCTTCTGAGTAATTTTACCAGCCTCCGAAATGAAGATCTGCAATGAAAAAAACAATGTGATCAGCAATTATAAGTACCAGTGGTTAACTTTAGTAGCATATGAATGAGTAAAGCTGGGTATACACGTATAGATTTCTAAATAGATTCAAGTGCAATCGAGCACCGCAGAGCTCCCCCTGTATGCCTTCTTTAGAGCGGGATCGATCCCACTCAAGAACAAGGCTGTCGTACATGACCACGACCGTAAATCAGGGTCAATGTCCATTACTTCAGAGGGGGACCTTGATTCCCCCTCCGAATTAGTGAAAGCAGAGAGCAGCCGCACAGCCTACAAGCTGTGATCAGCTCAGCTCCCTCAGTGGCAAGGGGGCGGGGCCTGTCACAGCTCTGTGTACAAGGAAAGGGGGGGGGGGGCCATGCTGAGCTGCCTTCTCTCCTCATGCAGCCCTCAGAGCTTAGAACTGCATGTTCTGCATGTGTCCTGGGTCCCCATCGAACAGCAATTGATGTGCACTTTGGTGCACATTGATTACTGTTCGACTGACCCGCAATCAATCACCACTCTCTGATTGATTGCAGGTGCATTGCATGGGAATCTACCTGTGTATGCTAAATGGTAGTCACTATCAATGAACAGAGATCAATCTGAAAGACTAAACTGAGTTAATGGAAGATGACTTCTATCTGAGTGGTTTACACTTCTCATTTGCTAACTTTGCTTGAGGCGATTATTGAAAGTGACGATGCTGCCACCACCATGCTTTACTGTAGGGATGGTATTGGCCTGGTGATGAGCAGTGTCTGGTTTCCTGCAAATGTGTCACCTGGCCTTCACACCAAAGAATTCAATCTTTGTCTCATCAGACCAGAGAAGTTTGTTTCTTCAGGTGCCTTTTTGCAAACTCCAGTCGGGCTGCAATGTGCCTTTAACTAAAGAGTGGCTTCCACCTGGCCACTCTACCATACAGGCCTGATAGGTGGATTGCTACAGAGATGGATTCGGGAAGGTTCTCCTCTCTCCATAGAGGACCTCTGGAGCTCTGGAGGACAGAGTGACCATTGGGTTAGAACACAGAACCACATACATAAAGTTCTTCCCTCCTAGGGTTAAGATGAGGGGCAAAGGGGATTTAAATGCAATTTAGGCAATATAAAATCAATAACTGGTTTAATTGTTTTGTATCGGTGTACAACCATAACTGTCCATCACAGGTGGACCTGCACTTGTTGCAGTATAAGAAACATATGCAAAGCTGAGCAAAACCTGGTTCTTCTAGTGGCAGTTTCAGGTGCAATTGAGTTCCACAGTGTAGACTCTCCTCTGACATAGTGGTATCTATGGAGTGTGGTGTTGGTCTCTGTTGACCGTATGGGTCGCCTACATCTTGGCTTGATCGCCCTGCAGGTATGTGGTTTTTGTGGATTGA
>CM070034.1:142263054-142278241 GCA_036250615.1 Ptychadena robeensis
ACGGGAACAGTGTCCACATGTTGTACGAGTTTACGTGTTCCAAGGTTTCCTCCGTGTCTCTGTCTAACTTCTTGGTCTCTCGTTATCTCTTTTTGCTATTGTTCTTTAATATATATATATATATTGGGGGGGAAAACGGGGCCCTGGCAACACTTCAAGGGTTTGGAACACTTTTATGAGGGAGATCTCCTTCCATTTATGCTCCGCTGCCTTTTCTGCTCTTGACTAATATTGTATCTCCTGACTGGGATCTATGCCTGTTGATGTATGAATATGTTCCACCATGCGTTGTCTGTGCCTCAATAAAAAAAAATAAAGCACTGTGATAGAAATCTCTGCAAAGTGAATGCTGCAGTTAGATCTTGCTTTGCTTTTGATTAAGGTACTTTTAAATTTTCATATTTTTATTTTTGGTTGGATATCATATTCAAAACAATTGGTGCAAAGTTCAAAAATACCAATTGATTCTTTCAAAAGTCTTGTGCTGTCCTATGCATACTCCCTATGCATACTTCAGTGTTAGCCTAGACTAGTGGTTTCCAAACTGAGGGGTGCAAAGGTATTCCAGGGGGGCACTGGAATTCTCAACCTGTGTTTGAATAGGGAGGGGGGCTCAATTATGTTCCTTAATAGAAAAGGGGGGCCCTGCAAGGAAAGTTTGAGAAACACTTGAATAGACAATCAAGAAGTGAGTTAGGGGTTCAGAGCACCCTCACACACACACCTACTTTGTTCTGAGGAAGTATTAACAAACAGAATGTTCTACAAAGATAAAGGATATAAATCATACCTGTCAGGTTTTCCTGGTTTAGCTAAGAAACCACCTAATTTTACCCCTCTTTCCCACCATCCTCCCATAATTCTACATTCCACAGTAGCTGGCAGTTCACATGATGCTAAGACAGACGGGATATTGCAATTGTAGCTGTCCACACGGTGCAGCACAGTGTCTGCTTGTTTGATATCAACTATATCTGCCAGGTTGGCGTGCTCTAGTTCTGCTACGACAACCCAGCCAGTATAGTAAAATATATTGTTGTTCATTGTCCAACTTAGCTGATTATCAGGGAAATATCTTTTCATTTGGGAATTACTAGTCTACAATGCACCATTTGGTGTCTGTTATATCCATATCAAGGCTGCAAAGTTTGGTCAGTTAGTTTTAACCCTTTGTTTCAATAAACATGCTTTCCTTAAAATTCTTAGTAAACATGCTTAAGCAGTGACAGGCTACCTTAGCCATGCCCTAGAAACCCCTCTCTGGCAATGTGGAGCGATAACAGGAGCTGGTGTTACCCCCTCGGTTGTTGGAATGATGGACTGGTGTGCTGCGCCACTTTCCAATATCAGAACGCGGAAGTTCTGGTCTCGATAGTGGCATGCAGGGCGTTTGCCCCAGGGTGGTAGCATTGTGATGTTGCTTCTGGAAAAAAATTCCCCTATTTTCAAATGCAAAACTTCACAGGTATAAGATATAAGCAATACACATAGTTAGGAGTTAGAACTTTTATGTTTAGCTTTATAAGGACTGAAACAGAGCCAGAGCCTCAAGCAAGTAAACCGACCACTGTCTAATGCAAAGAAAAAACATTTCAGATTGGTGTAGTTAGGCTTTTAAACTCTTTTAATACACACCCCACGAACTGTCTCAATGCCTGTAGTGACTATGGTTATGATGACAATCCATTCCTGTACAGAGGGTAAACTTTCCATCTTCACCAGGACAACATAGGTGTACAGCATCAAGAATGCTATGTAGGCTATCTACAGGAAAGTAAAGCAATAGGTTAAAAACTAAACACAAACACTAGGTTTAATTAAACTACATTAGCATACACATGTGTTCTGTAACAGAATAGAATTAAAATATATGATTAAATATGTCATTTACCGTGTTAAACCAAAATTTCACAATTGGTGCATGGTAAAATGCAAAATACTTCTGTGCTAGAGGAACACGTCGATACTTTCCCTCAATCCTAATTTCAGGATAATTTCCTCCATATCCATGAAATGTTTGTTCTTTATGATGACCCTATAATTCAATGGTTATGAAGAGTTATACAGTACAACAGCAATGAGCAGAAATATGACAGGATATGGAAACATACAGTAATTAAATCAAATGTTGTAATATTTGCTGAAAGATCTAAACACATTGCAGTTGTTATTATTAAATATGTAACCTCATCTGATGCAGTAACTCATTATATAATGGCAGTGGATATATCCAAATGCCTGGAGTTCCATTATTGCCATGGTGCACAAACTTTGTTTAGTAATATAATATTAGAAACATTTGTGGGCATAGAAAGAGAGTTAATATAGGATTTTCCAATTTCATATAGCATAGCCAGTCTAGTCTAGACAGTTCTGTAAAATAAATGGATTTTTATGGTCCATAGGCTTACCATAGTCACCCCTTCTTCTGTGTATTTTGCCTCATTCTGTTCATTCTGTATCATGTGATGGTCATCTTTAGACAATGGGATGTGAGACATTTGTGCTTTGGATTTAAAATCAAAAAATGGTACAACCAGTGGCAGCAAAAGACCTAGAATCACCTAGAAAAAAAAGTCCAAACTATCAATTTATTATAAATGTTTTATAAAGAACAAAATGCCACCCTGCCCCCATAAGCGTGTAGCCCCCATCCCAAATTTCAGTCGAAATAATGGGAGGAGAGGCCAACTAATTGGCCTATCCCACCATCAACTTTTCTCTTGTATACACAAGGCGAGGGGACTTTGGCGGGGCAACCCTATTAGGATTATACAATACCTCCAGAGGGAGGATTTCCACAAGTACAGTTACACAAACAAAAACAAAATAAAAAATTAATAATTAGAGCGAAAAGTAGATATATATGCACAGGCAATGAGTTTGTAATGTCCAAACATCGCTTCAATTACCAAATAAGTCCATAGGGTAATAGCGATTTCTTAGGTTGTAGATAAAATCCATATTTATTTTTCACGTGGTTAAAAACAGAAATGAAGAAAGAAGCCCTCTATGTTGAGATCTCCAAAACCAGACAATGGCTGATTATAAATGTTTGTCTAGTGTACACAATGTAAAAATAGCTATTCGTTACATGAAGTAGTACTGTACATCAAAATGGAATGCATCGAATAACTTACATTATGAACATTAAATAAATAGAATATGGAGCAACACATCCTGCCACACACTGACACCTTTATTCAGGAAAGCTCTTTGTTATTTTAGAAAGACAATGCACAATTTATTATAGAATGGCTCCATAATAGAAGAGTCTTGGGGTTAAACTGACCTACTTGTAGCACCTGTTACCCACTAGCCATGTTGCATTGATTCTACTGAAGTGCATTCGCTGGTTACATTGGAACATTATAAAACAAAAGATAAAGTTTAAATTATTTGCAATTTACTGTATTCTGTTTTAAATTTTTGGGGTAATGGGTAGTGATGGCCAAATTGTCTGCAATTCTTTCACTATAAACTGTTATGATCACAATCCATTCCTGTACAGAGGGTAAACTTTCCATCTTCACCAGGACAACATAGGTGTACAGCATCAAGAATGCTATGTAGGCTATCTACAGCAAAGTAAAGCAATAGGTTAGTAACTGAATACAAACTGTCTGCAATTCTTTCACTATAGACTGGGAAGAGATCCCGGTCGGCTCCGAAAACCGGTAGTGACGTTGATTATGTCACGTCCGGTAATCAAAACCAGGAGCTGTGCGTTCCATGTACCATGTCAGTGATGTCACTTTCGGTTTTCCCAAATTAAATTCCCCACGAACAGGCGGGAAATTTGAATCTCCCTGTGAACAGGCGGACGTCAGACTTTTTTAAAAGTCCGATCTGCCTGTTCGTGAACGGACCTGGCCGATTAATGGGTGTTGTATGCAAAATAATAAAAAAATATTATTTATTTTTCTGCCGGCTAGATCTTTCTGCAACTGATCTGGCCAGGGGAAGAATTTTTCTCAGTAAAGACCCCAGTCTCTAGCTAGAAATCAGTTTTAAAAAACAAAAGTGACGTCGCGTCCGACTAGGGAATTGTGTCTTCCGATTCAAATTCCCTGCGAACAGGCTCTAAAAAAAAATCTAAAAAGTCCGATCCTCCTGTTCGCAATGTGGCCCATCATTACTTACTTCTGCTATAGCTAGATTACCACTTTTTAACAGGCATAAACATTGGGCATGCAGAGGTCTTTTATAAAGCAATACTCCCCACTCCTTCCCTGGATGGAATGTGCTCTTTGTGGACTTTGCTGCCAAACTATTCACAAATGTTTATTGGACTTTGTACATTTCGAGTTTCATACCTACCTTTAACCATGAGTTTTTTCTAAAGTTCAGCCTTCCCATCCACATATCTGTCAGTAGTTTCTGGGTACAAGCATGGGAAACAAATGTTCGCACTTTTCCTGAAACGGCCAGCTTAAGGCAAGTTGATTTGCTCCAGTTGTTTAGCTCGTATGTCAGTAACTTCATTGTCATTCTTTCATTCTGCTGGTAGGTCTTATCAAGAAGTTCAACTGCCAGATTTCCAAATTCTCTATGTCAGAGAGAATAAAGTGATGTCAACATTATTTAACAAACGAAATTACAAGAATTTATACATTATAACATAGGAACAATAGGAACAATAATATATTTAAAGGGGGCTGAATAATTACTTACACCTTACTTTGCAGTTATTTATTTGTAAAAAGTGTTTTGAATCATGTATGATTTTCGTTCCACTTCTCACGTGTACACCACTTTGTATTGGTCTTTCACGTGGAATTCCAATAAAATTGATTTATGTTTGTGGCTGTAATGTGACAAAATTTGAAAAAGTTCAAATACTTTTGCAAGCCACTGTACTTCTGCCATCACTGGCTCCCCTCTCACCCCCCCCCCCCCCCCCCCCCCCCCCACCTCCTCTACTACAGAGACTTGGTTGTCTCTTCTTTGGCGCAACGTAAGGCAGTGGGAGGGGTGCACTCAGAAAAAGCGCCCCTCCTGCTGTCAGAAACGTTTTTCTTATTTAGAATTGCGGATCTCAGTAGTATTGGCTGAGCTGCAGGTCCGCTTTACTGATTTGACATTGTTGATTTGGTTATATAGATGAAAAGATGAAAACACTAAGCACAACCCCTTTCTTAGGAATGACTTGTGGCCAAGGTGGACATAAATGTTTATTTGGCAATTCAAAGAGACGGCTCTTTACAGAATTAGTAATGTTAAGGTAGTTTTTATTGTATGTCATCTAATAGTTGAGCATGAATAGTTAGACACTCCTTTATAAAAGGGTTATCTAAGATGGGGCCATAGCGGCCCAACTTTCTTTAGAAAATGGGATTGCCTGTGCATTTGCTATGGAAAAAGAAATAGATAATACATCATTCAATTCAGAAAACCTAATACAAATCCATTACTTGGAGTATTCTTTGAGCTTGCCTGGTGTATCATCAATGATGTCCCAGTTCCTGGCTTCTTTTGACATTGCTTTGTAAAGACACCTGGCAACCAATGCCTTAGCCATGGATTCCTCTCCATGCTCCCATAGGAAGAGAGCCATCTTTTGTCTTTTCATCAACACCGCCCAAACTAGAAGCTCATTATATGGATAGTGGAAAGGTTTTCCACTGTCATCCTCACGCTGAGCTCTGCCAGGTCTTTGGATATTTTCTCTTTCATTTGTGTCATTCTGGCAATAAGAAAAAAAAATAAGAACAATAATAATAAAGAACATATCTTTATATCCTTGTTGGATTTGTTCAGTTTCATTTAAATAACAAACCGTTGGCTTGTGGGGTCTGGCAGTCTGAAGAAATTGATTGTGTCTTGTTTTTTCTTTTGTTTCTATCCTCTTCAGAGAGACATCACCTTTTGAAGAGCTCCCTTCATCTGATTGGCCTAAATCCTGAAAATAAAAAAGAGCATTTGCTATTATCACAAGCTTATCTGTTATTCCTTCTTGAACTGTAATCCACCATATACATTTAAAAAACCCACAAGCTTAAGGTCCCCACACAGGTATCGAGTGGGGACCAACAGATGAGCTGTGGAGAGCAGCGTGATGACGCCATCATGCTGCTCTCCATCGCTCACAGCATCAGCGTGAACCCTTTGTGTGCTGGTTGTTAGTTTCAATGGAGACGCCGTTCCCCATTGAAACTGATGGCATCAGCCAGAGATTTACAGACATGTCTGTTCTCTGGCCGTCCGAGCTTTAGGACATCTGATCGGTGGCGGCAAAATCGGCTTGTGTGGGAACCTTTACTCACATTTACTCTGAGACCTATAACTGGTCTGTCATTAAAGATACATACAGGCACTCAGGGGGTTCTTTATATACCTACTGATCAGGAAGTGGGTCATATAAATCTGGCAACTGATTAATTCTTCTGTTACATCAAACCATCAAGTTTATTGGTACAGTGGACCATTTATAAATTGGATTCCTTTATCTGAATGCAACTTTTTCCCATAATTTCCTCGCAATTTTAGTCTGCCAATTATCATCCGGAAAGTATTCACAGCACATAATTTTTTTCCACATTTGTTATGCTACAGCTTTATTGCAAAATTTTATAAATTCACTTTTTTCCTCAGAATTCTATACACAGCACCCCATAATGACAACGTTAAAAACGTTTACTTGAGGTTTTGGCAAATTTATTAAAAATAAATAAACTGAGAAATCACATGTACATAGGTATTCACAACCTTCACTTCAGAGATTTCTCACCTCCAAAATGGTCAGGGGAAAATATAAAGTACCTGACTGAGTTGTTTGTACATGGCTCTGAAGCGTCTCTTCGTGTACATGCTTCTGTATGTCCCACCCATAAGATATTCTATAACAAGTCCAACATCCAGGAGGGTGATCTTATATTCTGCTGGAAGGCTGCCCTGAGAGAAATCCAATAATTACTAAAGTGAACTGTGACATTGCAGAATTCAAAGTAAGTTCCTACCTACACAGCTTAATTATACAGTTACCGTATTTTTCATCATATAAGACGCACTGGCATATAAGACGCACCCAGTTTTTAGGGCAGGGAAACCAGAAGTTTTTTTTTTATAAGTTTTCACATCAATTGGGTTAATGCAATATTTTCAGTGAATGCAATATCCAATTCAACCAGCAGGTGTCACTAGCAGCAGTAAACTCTCAGCTGAACAACGTCATCTCTACACTGTACACAGGAGGAGGGGGGGGGGGTGGGCTGTCTTCTCTCCTCTCACTGTGCTGTGTCCATGGGGAGTGATTGCTGTTCCCACCGACAGAAGAAAAAAGGTAGATTCAAGTTCATCTATACTTTTCTCTTAATTTCCTATGCCAGTTCCGGGCTGGCATAGAAAATTATACAGTTTAGATAGGAGAGTCGGCAGTAGCCGGCATCTCACATCTGACAGCTTCTTCAGCTCCCCCAGCTAATCTCCGTGCCGGCAGAGCTGGCAGGCAGCCAAGGTGCGACCACCGGCGGCTGAGTGGCCGCGGGGGTCGCGCATTCGGCGTATAAGACGCAGGCACTTTTTGCCTTCCAATTTTGGGGGTGAAAAAGTGTGTCTTATATGCCGAAAAATACGGTAACAACTTATTAATTATTATTAAAAATAATTTGGGGGGTTCAGCTGTTATTAATAGCTGTAGACACTCAGGGTTCAATGCATGTGGCTACAACCTTGAGCAGAATATAGAGAAGCCAGGAACACTTTTTCGAATAACACTAGTGATGAGCGGCATAGGCAATATCCGAATTTGTGAATAATTCTACCTATATTCGATTCCATATTCACAATTTTGAATATTCGTGAACATATAATCTCAAATATTTGCAATGAACTCATATTGCCATTGCCTTCAAAATGGTAACATGCTATATTTATTTTCGCATTGTGAATATATATTCGCAATGCATGGCCGTAAAACATGGCCGTATGGTGCATAATATGGCAAATATTCGAGATTGCGAATATCCGCCACCATAATTGCGAAATTTGCGAATTCTCGAATAGCCGATATTCCTCGAATATATTCGAAATTTGAATATTTGAGCTCAACACTAAACAAGAACTATAGCTTCCCTTACAATTTCACAAATACCTGTTGTTTGCACATCTCAAGCTGTTTTTGTAGGTATTGACAGCTCTTTCTGACTAATTGCATTAAAATCAGCAAGTTTAACTCCATTCTTATCTGACAGGGGAGCGACAACTAAACTTTGCTTTACTTGGTCTCATGTTTACCATGTTCTACACACCTAAAATGTACTATTGTCAGAAGGGAGGAAAGGGTTTAACCTCTGCTTACAGAAATGGTTGTTCCTTGTAAGAGCTGTAAAAATGTGTTTAAGCGTTCTATAGGAACTTCTTTAACCATGGTACCTCATTCCAAAATTCAGCAGCATATATGCAAAATATAGCAATTATTACTCTTTATTACAGAATGAAAATATGGAACATTGGCTCAGTTAGTCTTTGGGAAATGACAACGAGTTTTTACTTTTTAGCTTTATGTACTGTATATGTGTTTCTTACAACTGTGTGTTATGTGTTACTTATAACTATGTGTTACTTGTGTGTTATGTGTTGCTTACAACTATGTAACAATAACCAATTAGCATAATTTGGTATTTTTAAACAAAAGTGCTAAGCAGGCAAACCAGACAATATAACATTTGCATTATTACCTTCTTGACATCTTGGATTAGCTGCAAAAGTGTGTCTTTATCTGTGTATAGAGCCTAGGAAGCAGAAAAGGGTAATGACAATTTATTTGTTTTTATAATATTATATAATATACAAAGCCATTAAAATGACATGGAACCCTGCAGTGTACCATACAAAGATATTCAGGCAGTTCTTTCTCTGACAGTGATCTACCTGGTAGACATAATCTATTTGTGCGGGAAAACTTGAGCTAAAAAACACTTTTTCTGGTGCTTTGCATTAAAGTGTGTAATGTCACGTGTTAAAGTGGTCTAATAACAGTGATGTCAATACTTACTGCATTATACAATTCCTCCAGTCTGGGTATTGTAAGAAACCTGTGCATACTGACACCATTCTCTATGAGAAGTTTGACAAATGCAACTCTGTTCATAACAAGTGCGTCCAGCATTATTTGTTCCAGAGGTTTTGTCTGTGAAAAGCATACATAAATACATACATAAATAAAAGTAATATCATTTGTTTCCTGTAAAATAAATACATTTGGAATGTTCACTTACCAACCACTGCTGTCCATGTACAAAAATATAATTTTTGGCAATATCTACTCTGTCCCAAGCCAACGCCAGAACAAGCTGATCATAAGGAGACATGTTTGTGCCTAAAAGGGAACAGAAAACGATGTATTCACATTCTTCTTCTATGGCATCAAATTATGTTTTGGTTTGTCAACATTTAGGACAACTACTGTGTGTCATACAGTCATGAAAAAAATCAGGTCGACTCATTGTATAATAACAAGACATATACTATCCCTGTAACTTTTTTCAAAATTCCTCCAATGGCATTTATATGTATGTTAACAAAATATGGCTGATTGAACACTGACCTTCTCATTCAGAAGAAGCATGGTACTGACAGTAATTTACCACAGTAAAGAGTCACTAACCTTGAAAAAGGAGGAACTGAACCCTGGAAAAAGGAGGAACTGAACTCTGGAAACTTTGCTAACCAAAAAAGCAGTTTAGAGCAAAAGAGCAGTCACAAGTATTGTTTTATGTGAGGGATTTCCATAAAAATAAGGACTTATTTCTGAGACCCTCCCTTTAGTTGCAAAGAGGTGTTCCTTCATAGTTGCTGGCGCATGAAAAGACAACTCCTGACCCAGCAACCGAAGGGTCAATCCAGATTCACCCATACTCTATCAACAACCTTACAATACACCATTATTGGGAAAATTGGAGCTCCCATTAACTTGTCTTAAGGGAATTACACTAACCTCCACTTTCTCCTATTTTTCACTTTTTCTACTTATCACAAGCATTGCTTGTTATCTATCTGCATCTATTTCCCTATAATTGAGTTGTTGTGCCTTGTTGTACACTGTGTAATTGTCAGAGAGCAATCATATTAGTGTATATAGGTCATGTTAAAGCATTCAGCAACAATCGGGAGAAGCATAGTATCCTCATATTCTTGCCTTACCCTCTACTGTAATTTTCCTTTCTCATTCAAACAAGCATAACTCATAATGTTCTTCAAAAAACTCTGCTCTATCCAACAGCCTTTTCTAACTAATGAATAAAATGTAATGGACTTATGTCTGTCGATTTAGAATTGTCAGATAATCTTTCTACAATTTGCTCATTAAACCTTTCTACCCTAACACTGAAAATGACCAACATACAAAAATAGGCAACAATTTTCTGATGGTAAACCCAAAATACTAGTTTTGCTTACTCATCCTCCTCGATTAGGCTTTAAACATTTTCTTCTTCTCTCAACTGTAACTTATTTTTCTCTCAACATTAAGAGTATATCTCATTATTGGTTCTCCACCAAGCTGTCAGGGCACATATTGACAATTTCCTACCTTATGTTCTCCATGGGTTCAACAAGACTCGGTTCCAAAACCCTAATTCTTCATCTATAACAATGACCTGGGACAACAAAAATGCTATTTTGGAATCTAACACAAATTCACCTCTAAGCTGGTGCTCTTCCTACTGCATTTGCTCTTGAGTCTGTCTTTTGTTTTCTCATTAATGTTATGAACACTTCAACATTTTCTTCTATGGTCTTTCATCAAGCAAACTCCCAGTCCCTTTCTGATGTCTGCCCTATTTACCATTTCTTCTTCTTCCTCTCTGAAGCTTTTCCTTTCTACCAATGTTTGCAATCACACATCAGGTATTGACATTGTAGATATTTAACTATGAGGCTGTAGACACATGAGTGCTGAGTACCTTTACATACCATTAGGTGAAATTCTATATTTCAGCATGAATTCCAGACATTTGGGGGCAATGAACAATAACCATTTTAAAACCATTTAAAGTTTTGTTATAGCACATCATATCTACAATTTTATTTTACTGCAAATCTACAATTTGTGAGTTCAGTTCCATTTCCACTAACTAGTTATACAATTACAGTGTACAAAAGTTAAAGGATTGTAAGTACAAAAATCAGACTAAAGGCATTTTCTCACATTTCTCACATGTATTTCTCACATCCCTATTCCACCTTGTCAGAATAAAAAAAATACTGACTTTTTAACAAAGATGTTAGGATTGCCACATCAATGTCCTGTTGTTCTTCAGGACCAGCGTGGTATACAGTTATCTGTGGGGAAAAAAGCAATAATAATATAAACACAAACCTGTCCTATTGTAAAAGAATGTCAGACCATTGTCCTATGCAGTTAAAATGTAAGCTTTGTGCAGATATTGTATATACCTGCAGACAGCAGTGTACAGTAACAACAAAATTTACATAAAAATTTAATAACATTCAAATATTCATGTTAATGTAAATGTGATTAATGTAATGTTAATGTAAAATATAAATAAAATTAAAGAACATTCAAATAAAACTTAACAAAGCATTAGAAGTAAAATCAGTAAACTCACTAAGTGTTTGGTCTTCATACAAGACATTAATGTCTGAAACATGTGCATAGTTTCACAGTGATTGAGGCTGAAGGTTTTCTTAATGGTGGCAATAACATCAGACTCAGAATCTTCCAGGAGATTTCTATTGACAAGAACACACAATAGGACATCATTTAACAACAAATGTAAGTAGTTTTCTAGTGGTTTTAAATACCAAACATACCCCATCTTACCCGCCTCTCTCTGTCTGTTTATACACATATGCCAAAAGATCTGCGGCTCTGCCACTTCCTTCACACACCACCACGGGCACCGGAGGGCTCTGCTGAAGATATTCAAACACTGTAAGGATAATATTGGGCCCACCTTCTAGTACAAGAGCCACAATAGGTATTCGCTTGCCAGTTCCTGAGAAACAAACATAGTAAGAATGTGTAAAACAGAATCCTATTCTTTAAGAACAAGAGCAGCCCTTAATAATGCATTCCAGGTTAATCGTACATCATCATTAGTACATCTGTAGTACAACAGAACAGTCATTTGTTTTCTTATGTCTATAACATTGCCATGGTATCACCCAATGGTAAAAAAGTATGTTTTGTGAAATATAATTATTCAATTCAATTATTCTAAGTTGTGTTTTCACACTGATCACCCACATCATTAAAACTAATCAATCCACCTAATTCAGCTCTGATGTGGAGGCATGGGCTTCACGACCTTTGAAGACGTTCTTTAGAATAGGATAATAGCAGCAAAACGATTATTTCCTGTAAATGTTGCACATGTAGCCATCTACAAGAAAATTTTATTTGTCAGACCAAGACTCCTTCCGCTGCTTCATAGTAAACTTCTGATGCTCCTGTTTTACTATTTATTTATTTTTTATTGGTGATTCTTCAGTGGATAGGAGTCAGCAACACTCTGACCGGACTGCTATATACAGTAGCTATATAACAAGAAAGTTTTGATTTATTGTGTGTCTTTCCACCATTTTATTTATGGCCAGCATCAAGTTTTTTTCAGTAATCTACCACAATGGCTTCTAGGACACTGAACCAGAAGGGTGAAGCCGATCATTATGCACATTAGATAACCTTACTGATCAACTTTTCTTCTACCAAAAACCATGTAATATGAGGACCTTTCTAAACCTTCCAATCACTATGTATTTTATCAGGGAGGACCCGGCAATACATAGTTGTTGGTAGATTTAAAGGAAATTGTATGGAGTGATCTAAAGGTGTATGGGGTGCTTTAGTATGTGTTGCACCTGAGTGCTGGCAGGGAAGAGATTTGTTTTCTGTAATAAATGCTTATCATCGTTAACAAAAACCATTACTCTCCATATTTATTTTAATATTTGACTTCAGTTCAACTTAATGGAGTTACAGTTAACTTGCCACCTATTATATATTCCCCTATTCATTGAACCTATGAAATGTATTATCCTGTTTTCAACATAATTCAACTCTTTCCTAGCAATAACAGTTATTACAGTTCTCTGATGCATTCATTTGATCTTGCTTGAATATGTGACATCAGCCTCCAGTATATATGGAAGCTGTAATTGAAATATATTAAATTTTTTTCTTAATAAATATATAAAAATATTGAACATATTGAATCTCTGCTTAGAACTCTTTTTTTAATTATAATTGCTATACAATATACACATGAAACCTACTTGCATGAATTTGCTGTAGACAAATTCTACTTTCTAAATCCTTCCTTATTGGAATTTCTGCTCCATGTCGTCCAACTGTACCATCGTCCACAAGGATGAAATGAGAATGGAGACTATTTAGGATATGAAGTTTGCTAAGCGGGTTCAGTAGAGCTTGATATGGCGCTACCATCTTAAAGAAAAGACAATATAATGAAGATGGTTTCTTTTAGAAATGAGAACAGATAATGTGAACAGTGACCAAGCTGACTTACATTTCTTCCCACAAGATCCTGTCTACCATCAACTACACCCCATGGGGCTATTCCAACAGTGCACACCTTCTGATTTAGGTGGGAGGAATTCTCCTTTAAGGCATCTCCAATGTGTTCAGCAACACCTTCAATGAAAAATAAAGAACAGAAAAATAGCATTTGTTTTCATTGATAATGTATGTGTCAGCAGTGGCGGTTTTAGGCAAGGGCAACCTGGGCAGGTAGGTAGTGAAGAAGACTGCAAAGTTCAGACGAGATACAATCAGAAATTTCAGGGACCCCATACTAGGGGGACCCCTACCACTAGCACCCTCCTGCCCTACCCCAGTCTGAGGTCTCCAAAGGATGCTTACCACTACCCCTTTAACCTCCTTCCTTCCCAGTCTGAGGGCTCCAGAGGATGCTTACCCAGGGGTGCACATAACTTTTTTAGTGAGCTACTCAGGTGAGAGTGTTACCCCATACTCAGGAGATGGTGTTACCCCATATGTAGGGTGGTCTTCCTCACTGTCCTTGTGGTAGATTCTGCTGCAGATGGACTTGATTGAGCCCAAACACAGTTTGAACCCCCAGATCTCATACCACAGTAGTCAAGCAGTGGTTTTCTCACTGTCAGATGTTACCATTTTGCCTACTCTGAATTGTAACCCCCACGTCTCCAACACCCTTAGAAGTCCAATCTTCTTTTGGATTAGTAATATACATTTCCACTTTGAAACCCATAACTGCAACCTTTCATAGTTATTAATGTTTCCCTGCAGTTATCCAAGTGACATAAATTGTATACATTAAACAATAAAAACTTTTACAGTAGTGTATACATGATAAAGCTGTACTTGTACAGCTATTTATTGTGTTCGAGCTTTAATCCCAACTGATTTAAATTTCAACTTCAGCTACAAGATTTCACTAGTAAACACTTGCCATCAATTTATCACATCACAGGCTACCTTTACACACATGGGGAGTGGGGGGAGCTCAGGTGGACGCCGCAGGTCTCTCCCCTCTCTGGCTAGTACGCCAGATGGGGAACACATGACCGGGCAGTGGACCACTGTGCCCCCCTAGATGGTCGGGCCATGGACGGAAGCCCTCTTTCCCCGCCTGGTTACAATGCACAGTAACCTATAATAAGCAACTTAAATAGTATTATAGGAAGTTAACTTAATACATTTAAGTAAATTAATCATAAAAAACTATACCAACATGTTTATTTTTGTGATGAGACAATATGTTGTGCATTTACCATCATTTAGTCCTCCTGTAATGATCCAAGAGCCTGTGGTTGTGGCAGCTTTCACTAATCCTCTAGACAGGGCATCTTTAATACGAGGATGGAGGTCAAATTTTTGTTCCCCACCATGTACAGAGATAACTAGTTTTGGTAACTGCATCCTCCACTCCTTGACCATGAGATGAAGTATATCTTCAACCTTACTGTCATTTGATAATCTGACATACTAAAAGAGATAAAGATCAACAGATTCACACAGGTATAAAATGTTTAGATTATAGACTCAATTTAGATTGCATTTGAATGATTAAATTCACAAAAAAAGTAATAGTTGATCAAACAATTTAATTAAACAAATGATTTAACTGCACTTCCACAGAAAAATCTGCATGGGTATGCCATGCTTAACCTCCCTAGCGCACTGCTGAGGTCCAGATTTCTGTACCAGAAGCGCACCATA
>CM070034.1:142281703-142312008 GCA_036250615.1 Ptychadena robeensis
GATGAGTTCTGTTTTGCTAAGGTTGAGTTTAAGGAATCTGTCAGCCATCCATGAAGAGATTGCCGATAGGCAAGTGTTCATTGACACACATTGTATCTGGCGGCCTCCAGCGCTATTGCAGCCTTAACTCATTCAAGACTGGAAGCTAACATTAAATCTAAAATGGCGGCTCCCACAGATGTCAGCAGGATAGCTACATATGTTCTTTTTAGTTTTTCGAGCAACTTTGAGCTATTGGGACAGTTTAGAGCTAGGTAAAAATGTTATTTACATTTTTTTTGTGTTTTTTTAATATCCTCTGGGATTCTTGTTTTAGTATGTGATCTCACTCATACCTAACAATAATTTGGCTTTTAATTGGAAACAAGCCCATATTTTATAAACAACAATAGTATTATTGCAAACTAACCCTTCTGCTTCTGTATTAAAACCCACAACAATTCCTGTATATCTGGTATTGCTGGCATGTACACCATGGGGCAGGATGGTATGACTGATTTCCCAATATTTATACCGGATACACCTTCAGTTGTTCTCAAAAGTGGAACACACGTGTTTTATTCAATCAATATGTAAAATACAGCTTTACATATTAAATAGGTAAAAACTTTCCCAGTAATTGCAGATATATGCTGTATTTCCTTATTTTGTAGTGATCTGCTAAACAAAATTCAAAGTACAAAACTTACCGCACAAGCTGGTGGCATATCTGACATCCAGGAATACATCTGCAGAACAATGAACAAAATATAAAAAATACAAAGAAAATGCACAAATTATGATTCTTATCTAATATATACTGTATTTATCACAGAACATGAAAGGATCTGACCAAAGAATATGGAGATAAGTCAATGTTAGCAACATCATTACAACTTGATATATAGTATTGTAAAATTGATAATAGTTTGTAAAAAGTTCAGATGGAGGCGCACGTTTTCATTTCACTCTTTTATTGATATTTCTAAAAATAAGTCACACTTTATATTTACGCGTTTTGTGGCTGGACATGCCACTTCTTCAGGATGGTGTGTGATTTTATGGCCTATGTTAGTGACAACGGCTTACAGGGACCTGATAACTCTTGATTACAATGATTCTATGATCTATTTAACTTGTGTGCAGTTCTTATAGATATAAAAAGTTTGCACGTGATTACCGGTAAAGAAATACCCATTTTATTATTTTAGACATAGTTGTGTCATTTATATTTATAAATTACGTGATCACTAAAGGCCCCCATAAACGTATTGAGCCGTTGCCATCGGTTGGCGGCAAAATCGGCCGTCGATCGCGGGTGCCCATATGAGTCGACATTTACCTGTCGCCCTAAAGCTCGGTCAGCCATAGAACAGACATGTCTGCAAATCTCTGGCGGATGCCATTAGTTTGAATGGAGACCGGCGTCCCTGTCCAAACTAACGGACAGCACACAAAGGGTGCCCGTCGATACTGTGAGCAATGGAGTGCAGCGTGATGACGTAATCACGCTGCACTCCACCGCACATCTGTTAATATTACTTCCTTTCTTGGTCCATTTGGACACTCTCCTTTATAATCTGTTGCTATATTTACTTGTTAGTTGTGAAGTTTATACATTCAGATCATATTTATTATATCTTTATGTATTCTGATCTTTTGATACCTAATTAAGTTTTTTTTAGGAAAAAAAAGATTGCAAATAAAATATAAAATCAGGAGTCAGTAAGTGGTAACAGACACAGGCATGGCCCAAAGTAAGATCTGGGATGTACAAAATCTGGACAACCAGGGTATATTTTTGAGGAGTGTATAGAACAAGCTTTGCTTAACATTGCAGTAGAATATACCATAGTTATTATGCTATTATATAGAGTTCAGTGTGCATGGTACAGTGCAAATATTTTCTTTCACAGTATAGAGAAACACATTCCAACTTACTGAAATACAAAAAACTAAATAGGCAAAGGTATGGTTAGGTGAACATTTCTATAGTAAATTAGAAAAGGTTTGCAACATTTACTAAAATGAAAATCAAGAAATTGTAACAATATGTACAGAGAAACATGGGTCTAAGAACACCCATATGCATTTGGTGTCAGGCATTGTATTCTTAGCTCATAGGAAGTAGAAAGCACTGTTATTCAACCCTCATTTTGAAACATGTTCTTGGTTTCAGGAGAAAAACAAAAAGCAAAACCAATACATACTAACAACAAGCATTTCATTTTATTTCAGATCACAAACCTGTGAGGTTCTCTTGTGCTTGGTATCATTGAAACACAGTCCCGTTTATAAAAAGTCTTTTCTATCCAGGATAAGTTCATCTGGAAAACACAATTGTTAAACTTTACTGGATTTCCTGAAAATTAACAGGTATAATATGTATGTATACAGTATCTCACAAAGTGAGAACACCCCTACCATTGTGGTAAATAGTGGCACAACACTGAAGATCTGACTTTGATACATTATAGTAGTCAGTGCACAGCTTGTGTATTTTGTGTAAATGTGGTTTCTACTCAAAACAACTCAACACACAACCATTGTAAATGGCCATGTCTTAACCTCTGGCAGCAAACGTGAGTAAATAATGTTCCATTTGTGCCCAAAGTGTTAACATTTGGTGGGATGACATGCAGACCAATTTAATGCAGGGTGCAGGAAATGGTCTGAGCGCCCATTCAACCTCTGTAGCAATGCAGGTAGAACTCAGTCTTCTATTTTCAGATAACAACCTCAAGACATGGCACTGAGCATGTGTATTCAATTTCTTTGATTTGTTGTTCACCTTCCTGGCTGATTTGCTGTTCACCTCCCTGGCTGTATGCCTATATCATGCTGTTTTTAACTCCGTGGTACAGGTACACAGTACTCTGCTGGGTTTACCCACCCTCCCCTCTACACATCGCTGATTGGGTTGGGAAACCAATACCATGGCGCTGCAGCTCCCCCACCTCTTCAGCATCACCAATGACACTGAATAGGCAGTGCCGGAAGCAACCTGCGGGTCCGCTGCATTCCTCGCCGAGGATAGGCAAGTATGCCCAATCCCAGCTCAGAGTCAGTTTGTTTTGTAAACAAACTCACCAAAAGTTGGGTTCCAGCAAACTGCCAGTGAGGTTAAGCCACTGTATGGTCTAGCCCACCATGCTGCAGCTCAGCCTAGGCAATCTTTATGTAGCGCAACAATTCTTTTTATTTAGATCCTCAGAGAGTTCTTTGCCATTAGGTACCATGCTGAACACCAAAGAGTGCAAACACCAAATTTGACACACCTGCTCCCTTTTCACACCAGAGATTGTGTAATACTAATGAGTACACCTGACACTGGGGAGGGAATTTTGCTTATTGGGCACAATTTGGACAACTTTCCCCTAGACGTATATTCACTTTTGTTGCTAAGCTATACAATGACTATTCTATATTCTATCGAATTGTCATGTCTTCAGTGTTGTCCCCTACAAAGATATTATAAACTATGTACCACAATTTGAGAGGTGTACTCACATATATGAGAAAATGAATAAGCAGATGGTTTAAAGAGACAAAATTTAGGTATGTATTACAGAGATGTAGCAAGATCTGAATGGGGGGTCACCCAAAACGTATGTGTTTTTTCATTGAAACTACATAAAATCTTAAAATTTTAGTGGTATTCAGATCGAACCCTCCATCTGGTACTACTTTGGATTCAATTACAATTGGTGTCCGATTAAAAGATCACAACATCCATCTTCCATCATCACATCATCACATTAAATGAAAGAATTACGGACATGTCCGTAATGGCTTAGATCGATTTGGCAGCCGATTTGGCGGCCAATTTCGGCTCTTTAAGCTTTTGATCGGCACCCAATTTTTTGGCCGACTGACTGCCGTTAGTGTCCTAAAAAAATCTAAGTGTGTATCAAGAGATTTTTTAAGTATTAATAAATGTTGCCAAATTAGGGTGATACAGATTTTAGGGTATATAGGGCCCTTTCACACTATATGCGTGATTAGAGGCAAGCATTTCTGCATATATACAAAAACGCATGGGTTTTTCACATTACATCTGCGTTTGTGTTTTGCATTTGCATTTTTGAACAAATCAATGAAAAATGCAGGAAAAATTAATCAAAAATGCATACAGCATTGAGTTTTTAAAAATGCAACACATGCAGTGGGAATGGTAACATTAGTTGTTTATGTAAAAACACGAACGGTACAACGGAACACATATAGTGTGAAAGGACTGATAGGAAAAAAAGAGAAAATGAAGCCTTACATCTTTATTTGAGATGTGATCAGTCATAGCGGCATAATGACACACATGATTTACTGCTTGCAATATTGTGAATGCCGATTGGCAGTATTTCACATTGTAAAAAGGTTGTGAAGGATTATGCAGATATCATATGTTACAACCTGCTATTGGTAATTTATCAATAGACTCTTTGTTTGTTTAACATAGTAATTGCCAGATGCAAATTACAGTTTGAATGTGAATGTTTTCACAGTTTTCTCAACTGAATAGGTTAACCCCTGAGCAAATATTGTCCCAAAGTAATTGTGTACATTTATCAAAATGCTAACATTAAACTTCTCTTCAGCTGGCCGTATGTGGATCAATCTTTCTTTGTGATTGAACAGTTCAATCAATATTGAACCTGGATTGGATATTTATTACATTACATCGTCTGTTCTACTAGGCCAAATTTTTTTACTATGTATCTGTGTGAGTAGGAAATGCACCTATAACTGTCCAAGCACTATTTTTTCAAGCACCGATGACAGAGGGGAGCACCTGTATGAGTGGAGTGGTTAGTGTGGACAGATTGACAGATTCTGCAAATTGTTTCACCGACCCAATGAACTCTCATAATCACTGATGCATATCAAATTTGTAGGTCAGTAAAAATGAAGAAATTACCTTATTGGTTAACTAAAGGTAGCCATACACGGGTCGATTAGTCACCGATCGGTTCCCGATCTGATCACTCCAATCGATCATTGAATCGGTGATTGATCCGATTTGTGGTAGATTTGGAAAGAGGCTGATCTCCAAAATGGCCGATGCCACAAAATCCATCAATCAGAAAGGCTGCTGCATAGGGAGCTATGGGTCCACCAATTTACTTTAGATTTTTAGTTGATTGTGATTTTGTTTGGCCGATCGTTCAAGGTGGGCAGAACTCGATTGATCGCTGATCGATCTCATGAATGCGCACAGTGGTCGATCAGTCAAAAATCGAGTGAAAAATAAACCCATGTACCCTTTACTCCAATTAAGGATTTTAAAGTAATACAGCATGAGTGAAGATGGCTGGTAGTAAATTTTGTGAATATTATTGTCAGCTCTGTGATACTGTATATACACATATAAAACATGTACTGTTAGCAGGACTTGATGAATAGTGCACCTAATAATGGGGCATGTAGAGTAATGTAAACTTTTTCTAGTAGGTAAAAGATGTTGAAGAAGTCATAAATAATCTGTTTTTATAATTTGTTAAATATTATAGGAATTTTAGGCATATTTAGGCATAGAGCCTTTAACAGAGTTTTACATGGATTTTTAATGAAACCAGCATGCATTTGGATGGGTGCATTTCAACATATCCTGCTCATTTAGTAAAGCTGGGCAAAGACGTTTAGTTTTTTACGATTCTCCAGCAGATCATAACACACAGCCAGAGAATTGGCGGAGTACCCTTTGTGTGCCAGCACTTACTTTATATGGGGATGCTACTGTAATGGGATCAGTCTAAAATTTACGGACATGTCTATAAATTCTTAGATCGATTTACTGGCCGATTCATGGCTGAATTTTGCTTTTAGGCATTAGATTTGTGGCCGATTTCATGGCAGATCGACCGCTGGGAGCATGCACATACTCCCTTTTCACTATCCTTTTAACTAGGTAAACCTGTTCCAAATGGAAAACATATAATACTTACCTAACTTTAATCTCTGTATATAATAACATGCTAGCTGCTGTTTAGGTTCTACATAACAGGGGAGGTCTGTTTTAAAGCGTGACTGCCTAAGGTGCTTCTGGGTACCAAACAACATAAGCAGCTCTTGCATACCGTTCCTGGACAGAAAAAATGTATATAGGCAGCATACACAATTTTTTACTGCCTTAAGCCCCCCATACACATTCCGATTTTCTGTAAGAATTTTGCCTGACCGACCAGCGTTGTTCAGCAGGGTGATCGATCAGGAGATTAATCGGATGCGAAATTATGTACCTGATCGTGATTTCTTAAAATCAGCCGGAAAATCGATCGGGACTGCTTCGGGACTGTACATAAATTTTGGCCGATCTGTTGTTAAAAATATAGTGTCGGCCCAAAGGATCAGTAATAATTCGAATTCCGATTTTTCATGCCAGCTGACCGACAATAATATTTTAAGTGAAAATCGGGTGACACAATATGATGAAAAATCGGTCGGATGAAAAAATCGGAACATGTATGGGGGCTTAAGCCTGCACCCTCTTATGCCTGCATAAAACCTAAGCTTGTACCTGTCTGAGCACCTGGTGGTGAGATCAGACACTCCTGCACCAGGAGAAGAAACTCATCTAGAAGCATATCTGGCCTTGTTATGCCAAACTGATCTTCAGTGCTCTGCATCAAGCTCTATGCCAGACTCAATTATCTGCACATCTTAAGGAATTGAAGACGTGCATACCTTCCAAAACAAACTTTACAAACTCATGTTCAAGCCTGTGTAAAGTCATCCTCTTGGTTCCTAAGAATATGCACAAACTGCTTAAACAGACTGCTTACACAAACTCAAATCACCATTTGTCATAAAACCACAAAGTAAGTGTCGAAAAAACTGTTAAATACACTGAACAAAAATATAAACGCAACACTTTCAGTTGTGCTCCCATTTTGCATGAGCTGACCTCAAATATATTAAACATTTTCTCTAATTGTTCACAAATCTGTCTTTACAATCTTTCCATATAATTTCTGTACAATCAAATTTTGTTCTAGCAAAACCATGTAATATAAGGACCTTTCTCAACGTTCCAATCACTATGAATTCTATCAGGGAGGACCTGGCACTACATAGTTGTTGGTAGATCTAATGGAAATTGTATGGAGTGATCTAAAGGTGTATGGTGGGCTTGAGTCAGCACTTCTCCTTTGTTGAGATAATTGACTGCCCACAATAAAAGGCCACTCTGAAATGTGCAGTTTGATCACACAGCACACAGATGCTGCAATGTTTGCGTACAATTGGCATGCTGACTGCAGGAATGTATACCAGAGCGTTTGCTGGTGAATTGAGTGTTCATTTCTCTACCATAAGCCATCTCTAAAGGCGTTTCAGAGAATTTGGCAGTACATCCAACCCGTCTCTCAACTGCAGACCACTTGTAACCACACCAGCCTAGGACCTCCACTTCCAGCATGTTCACCTCCATGATCGTCTGAGACCAGCCACTCCAACCGCTGCAGCAACAATCTTTCAGACACCATCTCAGGGAAGCTCATCTGCATGCTCGTCGTCCTCATCGGGGTCTGGACCTGACTGCAGTTCATCGTTGTAACCGACTTGAGTGGATAAATGCTCACATTTGATGGCATCTGGCACATTGGAGAGAGGCGTTCTGTTCATGGATAAGTCCCGGTTTTAGCTGTTCAGGGCAGATGGCATATTGATGGCAATTGAATGCACAGAGATACTGTGACGACATCTTGAGGCCCATTGTTGTGGCATTCATTCACGACCATCACGCAGGGCCCCATATTACAAGGATCTGTACACAATTCCTGAACATTGAAAACATAGCCAGCATACTCCACTTGACATGTCACCAATTGATGCTCTGAATCGGCGTATACAACAGCGTTTTCCAGTCTCTGCCACTATTCAGCAACTTTGCACAACTTAATTTCACAGGCAACAGCTCTGGTAGACATTCAGCATGCCAACTGCCTGTTTCCTTAAACGTTTGAGAGTAATGGGTGTTTTGTGTATGTAGAAAAGGTGGCCCTACTCAATTGAAGGAGAAATAACATTTATGTCCTGCTCATAGTCACACAGGCATACAATATATAGGATGCTGTCATGGACATTTTCAATAAATACCATGTCCATTTATATAATAGCAAAAAAAAGAATTCATGACATTCAGGATTTGGGAGGTCTTAAAATTAAGTCAATACAACTTCAGATAAACAAAAAGACAAGGCAAAAACTACATAGGAAGTATGTAAACAATAGGTAAACTGCTTCTATTTTTAGGAGGGCGAGTAGAAGTCAGGTACAAAGAAAATGAACTAATATTTACCAAGTTTGAATAACATATATTTTGCTGAATTGAAGCATTCAGGTGCATGTTAGCATAATGACAAGGAAGACTCTGTCTAGAGATAGCAGCAACCATCTTTGTGAAGAAACTGGGGTTCAATAATGATGTAAAGCTTATACTGACATTTATAAACAATCTGAATTTACCATATTTTTCGGGCTATAAGACACACTTTTCCACCCCCAAAATGGAAGGGGGGTGCCTACGTCTTATGGTCTGAATGCGCACCTTGGCTTCCCACCAGCTCTCCTGGCAAGAAGATTAGCCGGGAGCTGTGAGATGAGAGATGTGGCCATGGCTGGATCTCCCATCTGAACTGTATTATGGCTTATGCCAGCAGAGCCCTGCTAATATATAAAATATAGAGAGAGATAGATGAACTGCCATCGATCTCTCTCTCCATGTCTGTAGAAGCTGCAAGCACTCTGCAGCTTCCACGGACACAGGTACAGCTAGAGAGGAAGAGGAGCCATTCCCCCCACCTCCTGATCAGTGAGGACGATCAATGAGGAGGTGACGTGTTGTGCTGTGAGTGTACTGCTGCTAGTGACATCTACTGGCTGAATTTGATATTGCATTAATTAAATCCATTGTATTAACCCAATTGATTTGAAAACGTATACATTTAATATTTTTTTGCTCTAAAAACTGGGTGTCCGGTGTGTCAGAAAAATACAGTTCATATATAAGTAAGATGACCAGTAAAAAACATTAAACATAGTGGCCTGTCTTAACTAATTCGCCACAAAGCCAAATTATGCAAAGTTCAATTCAGTTGCAAATTATGCAAAGTTCAGTTCATTATGCTAAATCAATTAAATGTTAACGTTCATGACAGTACAATTAGACTAAACAAGTATTGCCTATTTGGTAGGCTTGTCTTTTGTTAACAAAACATCTAGTTTAACAAATTTAACCAATCAAAGCATATTAGCACAAATGCCTCAAACCTTCTGTTAAGCCTAGTATTGGAGACATGATGATGTGGGCTTGTTTTATAGCCAGAGAACTTTCCCATCCTCTGTATGTCAAAGTATTTAACATTCAAATGTGAAGTCATCTGTGCAAAAGGTAAAGGCCTGGCTAAAACTGGGTCATAGGACAGGACAATGATACCAAGCAGATCTGCCACAGAATGGGCAAGACCGAAAGAATCAAGGTGTAGCAATGGCTCAGTCAAAGTTCATGCTCAAACTGATTGAAATGATGTGTATTTGAAATGCTGTAGACAAAGTATGTACACCCACGAGCACTGAATTAGTACCTCACATGCAACTTCTCAGGTAAGGAATGATGTTTTCTTTTACCGATTGCGAAAAATATGTATTTAGGGTTCAATTTAAGTATTAATATAAGCACATTTTGTTCTCTTTATTAGTAAAAGTTTACTATTGGAAGTATGATTTTAAAAAGAACACATCTACTGACAACTCATGACCTTTTGACTTAGTAAATGGTAATTTAGTTAAACAAGTCTGGTGCCTTGTTGAGTAAACATGTAAAGAGAACACTACAATGTCAAGTAACATATCTGACAATACTATAAAGCACAATGTAGCAGTGTTTTCCCTATTATGGACAGTTTCTTTACTTGTGCCTGATAACATTTTTGAATGTAAGGCTGTATTTAGAACAGGCATTGCCATTTCAATTGATCATAGTGTAGTGTACTAAATTGTTTATTAAAAAATTTAGTCTAGTCTAAACCTTCCTTATTCCATCCAATCAACTGTCAATTAGATATTTTGTCCGATAAATTTGTCAAACATCGTTCGTTCATTTATCTCACGTAATTTACCAACATGTTCGCTGACCTTTCGACGATTTTCTGTTCGAGGACGAACAAAAAAATTCTATCCAACGGATTGGCCATTCTCGATTTTTGTTCAATCTACCAACAAATATTTTGTTCTACGTTGAACGAATGAAAAAATCTACACATGTAAACCCACCTTTACTTTGGAGTCTTTAATGCTGGCTTTGTGACTCCTCAAAATGTATATACACATCTGAATGTACTGATGACTATTCTTACCAGCAAAGAAAGTGAGAGAAAATCCAAAAATGTCCATATGCCCAGAAAAAGAGGTACACTTTTTTAGGGGCTCAATTAAATGTTTAAGTAGACGGTCTCTGTACAGTTACACTGCAGTAATCATTACTGTAATTAAGTGAATTGACATGGTGGGATATTAACATGTGCCAAGGTAGACTATTCATTTTCAAATGGCTGTATAAAAAACCCACAACACTAATCTCTGAATTACACACAATATTGCACGAAGTAATGCTGGTGCTTTGTGTATTGGATCCGCAGGATGTGGTATAGTGTTCATTCTTGCAGAAAAAGTAGTCGGATACCGGCAACATTTAGTGTGCTTTAGTGACTGGATTGGCTGATATGTTGTCCAAGGTTCTAATATTTCACTTGTTTTTTGGAAACTAGATATAACCAAAGAAGATCAGTTGCTGTGTATTACAATAACAGGAGAAGGGACTATCAGATATGATAGCTTCCAGGTTTAATGAATTCTTGTTAACTGATCTGATCCTTCTGTTTATAAAAAATATAAATTTTCCATACACATGAAACATGTGTGATCTCGGTTAAAGCTATATTAGGTTTATCAAACCATATAATAGTACAACCTACCTAGACCATTAATTCATTTTTATCTAGTGTGGTGACATGGGTCAGCATGGACACTTTGCAGCCCAATATCAAGCAAGCTGTAAAGCATTGTGTTTTCCGACACCTTTCTCTCAGCATAACAACAATATGTACTACAGCAGCTCTACCATGGAGTTGGACCAGAGCGGCTAGCCATCGCCTCTTCAAATGCATTAGTAAGCCTAAGGGGCTTATGAGCCTGTCAGCACTCCATCAGGTGTTCTTCCTCGGACCACTTTTGGTAGGTACAAGCCACTGTATACTGGGAATATTGCACGTTACCCACATCCTTACAGTCAGACCTATTTTACATTCCAACACATTACCAAACATCTGTTCACTAGTTTATTAGACTACCTAATGTCATCCACTCGTTGAAAGGTGTAGTTTGACCAGTATAATTACGTTATAATATGTTGCATTTGAAAAGATTAGAGTGATGGGGGAGGGTGGGTTGTAGCTAATTATTTTTTTATTATAATTTTTATTATATTATTTATTTTTACACAGCATCTTACAGAGTACATAGTCATATCACTAATTATCTGTCAGAGGGGCTCACACTCTAATGTCCCTACCACAGTCATTAATATGTAACTAACACCGTGCAAGTTATATGTTACAGTCTACATCATGTGTAACTAACATTAGGTATTTTGGGGAGGGGAAGCTAATTAAACTACCAGTATATCTTTGGAACAATGGAAGAAACCTCAGTACTTGAATGAAACCCACACAGACACAGAAAGAACATACAAACTACTTGCAGATAGTGCCTGGGCTGAGATTTTATCTTGGGACCCCATACTGCATGACTAAAGTGCACTGAACCACTGTGCCATTATAGTTATTGTATAGTAATGATCCTGTATATGTTCATTATAAACATATTCATTGACTGATGGGTTAAAGTTGTAAGCCAATCTATAGACAACATATGCCAAGCAGGATCAATCCTCAGTGCAGCACATATGCACTTCACAACTTATTTTACACACTGGGGTTAGTTCACTAACAGAATTTATGGTGTTAACTAAAGTGACTTTTCTGCAGGGAAGATTTTAGTTATGGTATAACAATATATCCAGCTGCACATTTCAAAAAGAAAAGAGAGTTCACATGCATGACTCCAGATACCTTACACCCCAGGATTTCCTATAAATAGGAAACGCTTTGAAATTGAATGGTAAAGTCTGGCTGGCTATATGGTGTACTCATATAAGGACCAGAGTGTGAGGTCTTGCTAGCAGTCACCTGCAGGATCAAAGACTTTGCCAGGAGCAGCGGGATAGGAATTTGTCTTGAATCATTCCACAAATAAACAATCAGATGCAAGTAAAGAATAAAAATCATATGGAAAATATTTTCAAAAAAGTTTGCATTGAATGGTTTAGCAGTTTCACCTAATTCTTAACCCAAGTGACTTCCCTTGCAGAGTGATAAATCAGTATGTGAAAGCACACACTAAGGTCATTAAGAGATGAAACCATTCACATCACACAACCAGCAAGATGAAACAATACTTCTAGACCAAAGTGGAGAAATAAGGCTGTCAGAGTTGGAAATTGAAAAGTCTGTACATACATTAGATGTATTAAGATGTAGTGTAGAGGCAGAGATGGATAAAGCTGCCCATACACCTTTAGATTTCTCTGTCAGATAGCCTTTAGATCTACCAACAAATATGTAGTATAGGGTCCTCTATGATTTAACACAGGTGGACTTGATTGTCCCTCATATTACATGGTTTTGGTAAAACAAAAGGAGATCTGACAGATAAATCTACAAGTGTATGGGAACCCTTAATCATGAATGCATTTCATCCACTTACCATATTGAGTTCCTCCGGACTGTCCATGCTTCTCCTCTGGTGGCACTGCAACATATGAGAATTTTCAACTCTTGCTTGCTGGTCGTCATGTCCTGAATGTCCAGATCAAACCAGAGTCAAGAAAGACATGGCTCACTTGTGCTCATTAAGCTTGAATATTCTTAAAAACGCATTTCAAGAATGTTCCATTCTTGTATGTGGGAATAGCTTCAGGGTGTATTGTGATTTGTTTGCTACAAGTTGTCAGAAACAAACCAAACAGGTCTATGACTAGGAAGATGGCACAGTCTTTATAGCTCTGTTCTTCTAGCCAGACCATTCCAGAAAATGCTTACTAACCAAATGTCTTACACTGAGTCATTCATATGCTGATGCTATATGCAAAACACATCATATAAATGACCCAATAAACCTACAGCTCAAGACGTGTTATTGCAGATTATATAGAGCTAGAAAACTAGAAGAATGACATCATAAACGGCTTTATATTTGCTATAGGTAGCTGACACAGCCACATTCTTTTTACAAATACTTGAGAAAGCATGTAGTTAACATCAGTTCATAATAATGACACAATATATAATACAATTAATGTGAAAGTTACTGAAGGGGAATGTCACAGGTTTTGGAATTGTGCTGTGAACAGACTATTTTTTTAGCAAGATATTCAATACAGTTCCACATAAGGAGTCCTCAGAAATCATATCGCAAAGTGTCACTAGTTTGAACGTAGAAGTGCTGGTGCGGAGTGTCACTTCCAAATACTGGACGTGACAGTTCGCGACATCACTTCCAGCATGATCAGGTAAGTGTAATGTCCCCTCCCTTATATTTTACCACCCCACACATCATTTGCACAAGAGTTAGGAGGGGCATTACGCTCCCTTCTAACTTCCCACCCTGCTTGTGCACATCAGCTCTGATGCTTTCAGTGAGCTTGGCAACCACCGTGAAATGTTCGTTCCACCTCCAAGGGTTTAGATAGTTTAATAAATTTCTTATGAGAGACTTGTGTGGCTGTAAATAAAGAGCAAAGAGTGCATCTAGTGGGTAAAATGAACAAAATTCAACAGGGTAGTAACTAATGTGATCATCAGCAGAAGGAAGGAGGGTCTAATTCCCCTACCTATATACATATATTTCATTTTTCTGCCGTATTTAATATATGGTATCCAGTTCTGAAGGCCTCAATTACAAAAAGATATTGATTGGATGGAAAGAGTCCAGAGATGGGCAACAAATATGGTGAAAGGTATAAAGGATGAAACATATATGGAGAAACTGCAGGAACTTATTATTATTATGTACCACATGGAGGAAAGGAAATAAAGTGGTAACATGACTAAAACTTTTATACATAAATGTTGACAAAATATTGAGGAAGACGGTATGTTCAATATGAAGCTAATAACAAAAGAGGACATGGCCTAAAACTAACAAGCTACACAAAGGCCTGCCAATGTCTACACATGCCTTAATGCAGTGGTTCCCAAACTTTCCTTGCAGAGCCCCCTTTTCTTTTTAGGAACATTATCAAGGCCCCTCCCTATTCAAACACAGCTTAAGAATGAGGGCCCCTGCCCCCCTGACATACCTTCGCCCCCACCCCCACCCCCATTTTAGGAACCACTGCCTTATAGGAAGCTCAAGGAAACACTAAAGATAGCGATACACAGGTCGATTATTTTGCGATTTGATTTTCTTAAGGAATCAATCTATTAAAAGTCAAATCAAGTCAAGTCAAATAGCAAAATAATCAACTTGTGTATGTTTCTTTGCAGGAATAGATTCCATTATAGGAATCATTTACACATACGATCGATTTTATGTTCGATTTCAATCACTGATTGCTCTAGGTGGGCAGAAATCAATTTCCATTGGATCATCTTAAAAAAATCTATGAGTCCATCAAACTGAAAAATCGAACCATGTATGGCCACCTTAATAATTGGAACCAACAATAGCACAATAATTGTATCTTGTGTTGTTATGCAATTAGCTTGCAGAGAAAGAGTTTCATTGTGTTCTAAGTAGGTTAAAGTTACTGTGTCATTAACATTCATTTGTTTGGGGTGTTAATCATTTTGGAACAAGTATATACCGAATTGTTTCAGTTATTAGAAACCTGGATGTCCTAGAAATAAGAAATATTGGAGATGCATTTTTAGAGACTGATCTGGCCATGACTTAAGAACAGTATGCCAAGAGAATGATACAAACTGTCCATGTATCCCCAGTAGTGAACTGAACAACCTACCACTTTCTATCAATACTGTGCATGACAAGCAGCACCATCCTAATCAGAGATGACAATGCCTGACTACATTCACCAACCAGAGGAAAATGATGCTCGTTGTCACTGCTGACCTCTCCTTTGATCTCATGCTGAGGGAAACCGCAAGGCTTCGCAGGTGAGCCAGCATGATGATGAGTTATGAACTGTATGTCTTTGTACAAAATTAAAGCTAGCAGTAAACCTAGCAGATCTGCTAGAACCAGTTTATTAGCAGATCTGCTAGAACCAGTTTACAATCCCTATAACCGCATTTCTTTTAGCACAGGTATTGATCCATGCTTAACACAGCTCCATTTAGATTTAAAGTAAAATAGATGTGGAACAGTTTCATGTGGCATGTTTGATATTTGACATTGCTAAACAAGTAGAAAGTATTTTATGACAGGTGCATAAGGTGGTGCAAAAGACTCACAAAAAGACTAATTCAGGCCGCACCTTCCCTCTACTGAAACATGCTGTATACCTTTAATTATGCGGGAGGATTGGCAGTGCTGAGAGCTGGAGCAAGTCTTTCTGTCAATCTCTGGCTCTCAGCACTGCCCCTGCTCCCAAGTAAAGACTGGTACACAGCATGTCCGTGCAGAGTGATGGTACTGTGAAGAGCCTGGAATGAGTCCATCTCTGAGTCGCCAGGCTGGCAGCAGTGTTTTCCCTCTGCCAAAACATGTTGAATAGCAGTATTTACCCAGAAGGATGGGGCAGTTCTGAGTGCCAGAGCAAGTCTCTCAGCACTGCCCCATCTCTGGATTCATTACCGGTATACAGCATGTTCCACCTGACAGGTTGAAGATTAAAGGTGGCCATAGACTGTTCGATTTGTGGCAGTTGTCACCACAAAATCGACAGTCTTACGAGCTTGTGGCGAACAATCTGCCGCGAAATTGCTCGCAAATTGAACGTGCCTACCTTAAATTCGGCCATAAATCAATCTAACAAATCCACCCAGCAAATGTGCCGGCGTGCACCTTGGGAATCTGTAGTAGACACATGCCCTTTATAATATGTTTTTGGTTTGCAAATGTATTTAGAGGTGAGAATTCTAAATTTGTTGACCAAGTAAACCAAGAAGCTCTAAAACCTAAGGAAAATGTAGGCATATTAACAATTAATCAGTTCAAATATGCCTTTCGCATAAAAAAATATAAATATATATATATATATATATACAGTAAAAGGACAACATGCCCCGTAAAAAGATGGTCAGAGCAGCGGGTGCCAAACATTTGCACCTACAGGCTGTAGTAATTTAAATCTGTGCCTAATGAAGTCTCCACAATAAAGAACTAGATGCAATTTCGCTACATAACATGTGCACTGAGTGCGGTAGGGAAAGATGAAACCATGAATATATAGCATTTGCCCTTTCCCCCCACTTACTATACTTGGGGAATACAAATTACTGTTTCTGGTCTTCACCCCACTGATTCGCAAACCAGCATGATGTAAGATATAGTTCTGCTCGGCTTAAGGCTCATTTAGCTTAAACTTCCAAAAAGACTCATTCAGCAAGGTTTCATGCTTTTATGTGAAAACAGCTGCAGGCATTCCTGGTCTATTTGTGCACTTCAAGTTTCCAAAAACATATGACCGGTCTAAGAATAGAAAAATGGTTTAGTCAATGAGATTGACTGCCAGTCACTTCTAGAATATGCTTACTAACCAAATTTCCTATGCGGAGACATTCACATTACCACAACATATTACATACAGTACAGCTGGGCATACATGGGTAGATTCCTGTGCAAGCGATCCACAATCAATCACAGCAGCATGATGTGGGCGCAGGTCAATCGAATGGGAATCAATGTGTACCAAAGTGCACATCAATTGCCATTCGATGAGGACCCAGTATACCCGGTGTTGTGAGAAAATCTCTCACCACACAGGCTGAGAGATGCATGAGGAGAGAGGGCAGCCCGCATGGCCCCCCCTCCGTACACAGAGCTGTGACAGGTCCCACCCCCTTCCCATTGCCAGGAGCTGAGCTGATCACAGCCTGTGGGCTGTGCAGCTGCAAGCTTTCTACCTCCGCTACCCAAGGTCCCCCTGTGAAGTAATGGACATCAAACAGGGTTTTCCAACATGTTGGAACCCTGTTTAATCGAGTTTCTTCGAGCGGGATTTACTGAACCTGCTTGAAGGAAGACATACACGGGTAGATTTCCTAATAGATTAGAGCACAATCAAGCTCGGTGAGCGTGCACGGCACTCGATTGTACTCAAATCTATTTACAAATCTACCTGTGTATGCCCAGTTTAAGGGGGGGGGGGTTTCCACATGCGTCGGGACCCCCTCTGCTAAGCGGAGCACATTCACTTAACGTGCTCGGCGCATGCTGTGTCTTTACAGCGCCGAGATGTTCCGCTGATGCAAGGCTGAATGTAGCAGGTAAAGTCTATGTGCTCCGTCGGGATCCAAACAACTTGTAGCCAAAGAAGCTCTTCATGCAGGTCAATAAAGCCATAATTTAGCTGCAATAAAGGCTGGAATACACGGCTTGAAATTTGAGCCGATAGAGATCTCGGCAGTTGCGTGATGACGTCATCATGCTACTGCCCGGCTTCCCCGATATCGGGAGCCAGCTGTTCGCCCGTCCTATACTTTGAATGGGGAACCGCAGGTCCCTTTTTAAAGTATAGGATATCAAACAACATTTACCAACATGTTGGTAACCTGTTTGGCCGAGCAAGATCTATTGATCTCGCTCGGAAAAAGGCATACACGGGTCGATTTTTTCCCAGGATTTCTGCACAGCTCAGTGCCGTGAACTGTGCAGAAATTTGGAAAAAAAATGACCGGTGTATTTCTTCCTTAACAGAAGAAAACATCTGATAAATTGCTACAATATTAGGAGCGGCAAAATGTACAATTTGGCTCATCCTTAGATAGAGATAAATGAGCATGGATGAATAATTTCCTTGGTTAAGAGGAATCCTTTCACATGTTACCCATTACTTTTTGAGAATAGAAAGACTAGATTGATAACAAGAAAAAAGTATGGCAAGAAAAAAGTATAGAGCAGGTGTGGAACAGACATGATACAAAGCATAACACTGTATAATCTATAAAACATGGCAGAGGCAGTGTGAGGGCTTGGAGGTGCACGGCTGCCAATGACACTGGCACATGAGTGTTTAGGAATGATGCGACACAGGGCAGAAGCAGCTGAATTAATTCTGAGGTGTCAGAGACACATTGTCACATTGGAGGCATTTTCATAATACAGATGGACAATGACCCAAAACATACAGCCAAAGCATCCCAGGAATTTTGGAGATCTGATGCATAAGGCCAAAGTTATAATTAGTGGCTTGGGGAACAAAACACTGACATTTTGGGGCTCCGCAGACCTTACTCCAATCGGGACTGTGTAGACAATCTTCTAGACAAACAAAACCAAAACAATTCAAACAAACTTTAGATGTCAGATAAGGCACATGTAACCTACAAGAGAAAAGCATTGTTTGACAGCTGGAATATGACTATGAATGGTTGCCATTTGGACTGCTGGTAGACTCAGGGTTTAGTTACTAGCCCAGAAATGTTCAGGGTTGTACTACTGAGGTATGAGATCTGGGGGTTCAAACAGTGTTGTACTGTGAGAGTTACAGTCTCAAAGCTTTTGACCTGTGGATGGAAACAGCTAATCGTAGGCTCAATCAAGAACAGGGAGGTCCATCTGCAGCAGAATTTACTACGCAGGAAGCTGAAGCCGAGGACAGTGCGGGAGACAGTGTGGAAGGCGGCACTTATTAAAACCATGCTACATATGGTGAGTACCAAACACCATCTCCTGGTACTCATCTGAGGAGCTCACTGAAAACATTATGTGCACCCCTGTATTTAGACGGTGCCTAGACATCCAACAAAAGTTCTTTACAAAACCAAAAAATAAAGCAAAACTTTAGCACTAAAACAAGTTTACATCACATTTTACAGAGCATCTTATGTTCTTCATATGAAAAAAACTCTCTAAATTTTTCTCAAAAGGTCCCCACACAGATATCGAGTGGGGACCGACAGATGAGCTGTGGAGAGAAACGTGATGTCTCCATCGCTCACAGTATCAGCGGGCACCCTTTGTGTGCCAGCCGTTAGTTTGGATGGGGACACCAGTCCCTGTTGAAACTAATGGCATCAGCCAGAGATTACGGACATATTCATTCTCTGGCCGACCGAGCCATGTGGGCCACCATAATCGGCAGCCAATTTTGCCAGTCATTACGTGTGTGGGGACCCAAAGACCAGAAGCTTAGGTAGCCCACATACTTTCTGATGCTGCCAATTATAGGAAGCCAGTACTAAGATATACAAGTTACAATCGCTGAACTTTGGTCAGGTCACTGCTAGCAGGTGGTGAAATCATTGCGCAACAAAATAATAAAACAATTTGACCTATATGCTGCATGCAATAAATTTGATACTTCTAAAAAGCATTCAATGGTACTTTAGTGGCCTTTGAACTAGTAACAAGATGGATAAATAGTTTGTGCAGACAGGTTAGTCAACTTTCTAAAATTATAGAACTAAAATGAAAGTTTGACTTACCTCCATGCTGGTGGTGTAGCACTCCACAAGCCTAAAATAATATACTTGCCTGCCGTTCCCTGAAACCAGGAGAGATTTTGTCTTTGTTTGCCAGGCTTCCAGGGGTTAACTCAGAGTGCAATATCACAAGTGGCCACTGGCGGTGTTTATTACAGTTTTCGATGGGAAAATGTGTCTGTGTATATAAATCAATGTAGAGCCAAGATTAGGGACTTTCCCTGCGGTCACTGTTCTCTGACATGTCAGAGGCAGGCTGTGAGGCACCTTCTTAATTTACTCATTACATGTAGGTTTTTTTTATTTTTTATGCATTCCTCCCTAATATCAGCACTTCTAGTGCAATTGATGCAAACATGAACCTCTGGCAATACAATGTTAACCAGTCTAGATCTCTAGAGTTGCATTACAAAATCAAAGAAAGCGAGTTGTCGGTGAAAAGAAAAAAAATCAGCCAACCTTGGTTACATTCATAAAAAATCCATACTATTGCCCCTAGGAATAATTAACCCAATATCTCTGCAGACTTCCTCTTGGAATACTTTGATTAGGATTGTGCTCACTGGTGCTGGAGTCACAAATCGAATAATCTCCAAAGCCTCTCCAATGCAATGCCACAGTACAGATGTCCCTAACCCATGATGAAAAGTATTTACATACTAGGCTCTCGAAGATGTGACGCTGATGTCACATTCCTTCGAGACTGGGCAGGCAAGACTTCCTACAGCCGCAAGGGGAACATGGGACAGCTGTCTCAGATACCATTGCGGCTGTATGATGTCACGTCGAGGTGAGACTTGGAAAAACCGCCTCTCCTGTGGTCAGAATTTTTTTATTTTCAATTGCGGATCTGCAGCCGACACTGCTGAGTGACCTACGAGGCATCACGGAAAAATCCATACTAAACATATATGAAACAGGAAAAAAACTAACAACTCTTTCTGAAGAATAAATTTATTTGAGTTTTTTAAAGATTTTTAAGATATATAAAAAGGTATACAGTATATTTAATCTTTCCCCAGCAACATAAAATAATTTTAACAGCTAATTTGTTCGTGCCTTAATAAGTATTGTATCTATAAGATACACTACAGATTAAAAATGTATTGAGTTTCATATAGGTTCTGTAGGTAAAACCTGCATTAAGTACCTCTAACAAAAAGTGTCTCTGGACATAAATGATCTCTCATCAGGAATAATTAAGTTACAATTCATTGGCTAAGCTGCATTGCAGTGTCCCATAATTTACAACTTGATATTTCATTAAACCAGGTACCACATAACAACAAAGATTTTGTACAGAGTTTTAAATACATTGATAAAACAAAGAGAGACTGAGTACATTCTCATTTGATATACATGTTTTACAGTTTGAGGTCTTTGGAAGATAAAACTTCAAGCACGCATGATTTACAAGATATAAAGCACTTCTCTTTACAAGGCAACTAGAGGGGACACTTTCCCCTTTCTTTTATTTTACAAGAGTTGTCTGCTGATCATGGCTTTACTAAAAGAATCAATACATTTTAAAAGTATAAAAGATAGCGGCTATACACAGCTAAAAGTTTATATATATTTCAGAAACTCCACAAGGAAGCCTTGCAGAAAGACTGCTCTGTGATGTAGCCACAGGCAGTACACCTTGCGTATTGCTCAGCTCAGCTGTAGGTGCACAGTATCATCCCATCTAATGAACAAGGCATTCTGAATCTGCAGGCAGATTCCGGGGCCATAGGCTCACTACATCTAGGCCAACCCCAGAGGCAAGAGCTTTTAAAGAAAAGTCCTTTTTATAAAATACATTTATTTTTTTTAAAATGCTAAAAAATTAAAACAAAAGACGTCTAGCAGCACGCACGTATGTGCAAAATCCACCTCCATCTCCTAGAGCCAGGATGTAAGAAGCGTCATCAGTTTGTCATTTGCAAAATTACAGCATGAGGCGAATAGAATGTTTTGATTCTTTGGTGGAATCGTCTGGATCTGCTGAGGACTCTGTATGTTCATCCTGAGGAAAGATGACTTTATCAGGGGTATAATCGTTCCTCTTCAAGTCTTCAATAAAGATAGAAATAAAAACAAAGTCACACAGAGGAAAGAATAAAAGGCTTATTTAATTTGTCCTGTACTAGTATTTTTCAGATCATAACAATTCTGCAATCTGAAACTATAAAAAAAACACAAGTACAAATTTCAAGAATGTGAAATCCAAATAAACCAAATCAGAGGACACGACCAGTGACATAGGTCAAGGCTTTTTATTGGATGAATCTGGAGTACTGCTAGTTCTGACACTAAAATTCATGTAATAAAACAAGATATATTGATGTGATAGTACTTTTTGCAATTGCCTGTGATTCAAAGTTACATGGAGGTCTAGGTCTGTATAGCACCTGGAGAAACATAATAATCTGATAAGCTGCTGTCACTGGAAACGGCTAGTTATTTTATAGATTTATTGAGTTCAGAGACCGTTTTATTATAACTTATTGACATGTGTTCACTTACCTGGGAGCTTAAGCTTTCTACAACAGGAATTGCAGTGGTGCTTAGCACGGAAATTCTTAATGGCATCATCTCCTAAATTTGCTGGTCCAAATACCATGTCTGATGACCTAGAGGAAAAGGCAAATATCTAATTATATAGGGAAAATACAAATGTGTCTGGGTGTGCCTTGTAAGTTCTAATTTTACATTTATGCAAATATGACCTGTACTGCCCAATTACAGAAAAAAAGTGTACATGGTAATTCAAGAAACCACAATCTACCAGCTCACATTTCAAAACAGCATCCAAACACAGATTTACATCTGAAGAACTCTGTACACAATCAATCACAACAAACTATTGCAGTGGTCCAGTCAGGAGTTTCTGGGTAAAAATACATAAATTTGCCTAAAACCCTACAGATACTGGTTAAGTAAAACTAACCTTCCAAAATAAAGCCAAGAAGCCATAGGATGTTTGCTACTTGATATACTGTAGTAGGCTTTGAGCAAGTGCAGATTGTGTCGACAATGTAATTCTTAATTTAATAGGGCTGCCCTTTAACAACATCTTTATACAGGTGGCAAAACGGTGTCCTAGTTCGTCTGACTGCAAACTAGAACACATTTGTGAGGGAGGGCATGTTTTTTAAAAAAATAGGAGGATGTTTATTTAAAAAAAATATCATTTAAAAAAATTATTTATATATTTTTTTTTTATAAATGTTCAAGGACCAATGTGTGTGCATGAATCATTAACTCATAAGTACATAAAACAACTTGCCTTTTTTCTCCAGACTTGATGACTGACGGGTCAGTTAAATTCTCGCCAACTCCTAAAGAAAGAAGACAAAAAAGATAGAGGTTAAAGACAGGGTTAAAGTTGTTGAAAAATAAACTGCAACCAGAACAGGAAATAGAAATAATCTTGGATAAAAGCTCACCTTGTAAGTCTAGAACTAAAAGTTCTCCCCTCGTATATTCAAAAGTCCAGTGACTGAAGGCCAGCATAGTTTCCTCCAGCATGTTTGTTGGGACAATTTCATCTCCATTGTTGTTGTTATATTTGCGGAATTCTCCATTCATACACTCTTCTATGGCAAACCACTGTCCGGCTGAATGGCAGTATAGCAAGAACACTTCAAGAAACCTGAAAGGAGTAGTAGGAGTAGTATATTTCATACTTTTTAGGATAATTATGTTTTCGAACAGAGCAAACAAATAAAAACAAAAAGATTGTTATACATTTATCAGTTGTATTACAGATCAACAATTACAATGTTTCTTTGAGCATAAATCAACCAGGTCTTATTGTTTATGCATGCCCTGAGTATCTTCACTGACCTCTGCCAGAGGATCCAGGAAGAAGGCTGGAGGACATGGCCGACCCCCTTGGAACAGGTTAACATATGTGTACATTTATACCAACGTACGTATGTATACTTAAAAATACAATTTGCATGCAAAAAAATTGGCATATAATTGCCCATCTCTAGTGCCCAGTCATATCGGAAAGTTTGCATTATAGAATGAGTTCTGTAGCTTTATATCAAGATTACAAGGACTCTGATGGCTAATACTGCCAATTGTATTTTGTATATACAGAAAGTTTGGAGTGTAAAAGGTCCAGGCATAGTATTCACCTCCTTTAAAAATTTAAACATCAATCGACTAAAGATGCCATGAAATACTACTAATATAGCTGAGTTTTTTTTATGGTGTCTCTAGTCAATTCATATTTTAATTGTTAAGGGAGGTGAATATTATGCCTGGACCTCTTATCTCCTCTTATTACCCCCAATAACTAACTCTGATCACCATCTCTGCCAACCCTTCGCTCTCCCCTAAATCAGTCAAGCGTGTCAAGTTGTTTTTGTTTATGTCCTTGTTGCTTTGTGTATAAATGTGAGTCTCAAAAACCAGAATGGTATAAGCCTGAAGAAGGGATCTTCTTCAGGCTTCAGCTTGCTTCTCTAATTACTTTAGTTAGCCAATAAAGGGCATCACTTAAACTCCAAAGTCTGTATTGATCGATGGCTAACACGATACAACACTCTACTATTGTATTTGACTTGCATAATGCAGAAACAGTGTGGAGCAACATCTAAAATATTTGGTAAATCAGCCCTAATGTTGTCGTTCAGTGTTAACTAAATTTAGCCATATTCCCACCGTTGTGTCCTCCACAGCAATATATGTGTATGTTTCATTTCTTTGAAAACAATTATGGAAACAAGCCTTCAGATTGTAAAGTTTCTCACACTCCTTTCATTTATTTCCTTGTGGTTAATTGCTTTAGATTTACATACAAGTTGTGTGCATACATACAAATTGCACAACCATATGGAATAATAATAATGACCATGCAAAACAAGACATTATGTAACACATTTCCTTCAGCCATAATGATTCCTAAATATAGGATTTCTATTTATGTTCAAAGCATAAATTTTAGATACCATTCTGTTATTCATACAGTCATATTTTACAACATCAGTTCAGTACCTGGGAGAGTATGGGAAAGATTTTGGCTTCATTGCATTAAAAGCAAACGTCATTTTCTGCGCTGCCCTCTGCTGCTGTATTTCCTAAATGCATAGAAATCACAAACTAGTATCAGACGCCGTGCAGAAGATAATGAACAACTTACACTAATATAACACCAACACTCACTTTAAGGCAGAGATGGAGGACAGTATCTTCCTTATATATCGCTAACCAGGTATTCACCACCTCGGGAAGGAACGACTTGATGATATAGAAATGGCCAGCCTTTAGGATGTCATTCTCCGACCACGTACAGGCCACTTTGACAGCTCGTCTCAATCCACCTCCCATCTCTTCTTTACTGAGAAACTCAATCTTAGCACACAGCCCTCTCTGCGACCATGATGACATACTGTTGTTTAGGATACTTGGAGAGCTTTCTTCCAAGCGATACACTGTGACCAGTTCTCCTAAAACAAATATACTGATTTGTAAATTCATCTGTACATACAGATATGCACATACCATTATCAAATACTTCATCTTAAGGACAGCCAAAAAGGTAGAATATATTCTAAAAGTAAGTGAAAAACAGTCTGGTAAGGAAAATGAGCAAACAGAGGATCTAATTTAATCTCACTGAGCTAAAAAAAAAATAATAATAATAGATCTGGGAATCAATTCCTGCCCACCTGGTATGATCATCCAATAGTGATTGATCTCAAACAAAAAAAAATCGATCAAATAGTGATTGGACATGTTGAGCCGATTTTTTTGCTTCATATGCGCCCTTGTGTGTCAGAAAGTGGTAATGATGCTTTAAAGTAAACAAATTCACCTTCCAATCAATCCCACTGTGTGTTAATTGCAACGCCCCTGAACATGGTATGGGCAACAAACTTGCTGGAGAAGGGTTGGGGGTACACTACAAAAAAAAGTATGGCTCTAACACAAATAGTTTTTGCACAAATTAAGTTCAAAAAATTGTTTGAAAACTGAAATTATGACTTTTTTTACTTCCGTTATGCAAAAACTACATGTGCTAGAGTAAAAAATATTTTTTCAAATGTTCCCCCAACCCTTCTCTACATCTTCAGCAATTTTGGTGATGATACCATTTTCAAAGGCTTTGCAATCAGCTCACAAAGCTAGCAAGTCGCAAAATTCGACCATCTCTAGTATACACTGCTGAATATATTACTGGCAATGGAAGAAAGGTATAAGAGAACAAAGTGCAACACTTTTTGATCATTGAGCTGAACAAATCCTGTCATCCTAAATCATTTACAATGGGCATATCAGTCAACAATTTCTATTATATCACGAGGATGGCTGGTTGATTCTGACTGTGCAAGTGTGGCTAATGAGTAAATACAAACTAACATTTACATTACACACACAAACTAATTGTTTCCATAAAATAGCTCTCTACATATACATGGATTACTTTAGACACAATTTAAAGCTAAGGTTCACATGGCTTATAGCAGGAAGACCAACACCTCACACCTGACCACAGATTTCAGCATCCGTAAAGGGACTTCCTTAAGCCTTTAAATAAAAATTTAACATGGTTGCAGGTAACAGCTTTTAACCAGCTTTTGTGCCAAGTAGCTTTTCAGCTGCAAAGACAAACCAATGTGCAAAATTTCTTTGTTTTCTGGTGTAGATTTTGTCTGCATTGGATATATTTCAAATAACTTCTTATCAAAAGAGAGTAAATCTTTCCAATCGTTCCAAGCAAGTCAACTGCATGACATTTGATTAACAATTTAGCTGTCAGAAGAAGCTAAACCACTTGAGATATATTTCTGAAATTCGAACTGTTTTAGCATTAAACATATGACGCAAGCTCACCTTTCAGAGGCACTGGGGTGAAAGGAATACTCTGGGACAGTCGCATCAGATTGTTTCTTTCAACAGCTAAACAGAAGAAGAACTGTTAACATTCTACAAGCAAACATCTTTTATGAAGTCTAAACACTGATGTAAACGATCATATAACCAACCTGAATAACAATAATTGATGTCTGAAATGGGCTTGAATGGAGAGCCAAGGCCTACATAAAAGAAAAATGTTTTATTATGAAGCACATCATGAAGTTCTCTTACTTTTACCACAACTCCTCCTAAGGCTACGTACCATTTAAAGCATCCTCCTCTGATGTAGGCCTGAAACATAAAAATACACATAAACCTAAATATATATTTTATACAACAAAAAGTTCTATATTATGGTAACCTAACAGCAAGTTTCTTAAAATGTAGCTTTTCCCTTTTGTTTCTCTGGTACGCATGTATCTGAATGCAGTATGGCAAAATAACCTGGAATTAGTTTTTTATATCTAAATTAGTTGTCCCAATTTTTTATGAGATCAGTGCAGTAAACCTATGTATGGCTATGTTTCTATGATGTTTGTAAGTCCACTAAGGTTCCTTCGTTAATGCATCTATAATGTGCTAGGACATCCATTGCATTAATGCGGACGCAGGGCTCAGCAATGCAGCCCAATGCATCATATTATTGCATATAGAAACTGCATATTTAAATTTAACACAGGGGAAATGATGCGGTGGAAACACAAAGCTGGGCATACACGGCTCAATTTCTTAATAGATTCGAGCACCGTGCGCATTCATGGAGCTGGATTGTACTCAAATCTATAAAAAAATGTAGCCATCCAGCCTTCCAATGTGCAGGATCAATCGATCCCTCTCAAAGGAGCCCGGTCGAACAGGGTGACATCTTGGAAAACCCTGTTTGATTTCCATTACTTTGGATGGGGACTGATGGACCCCATCCAAAGTATCGGACAGGCTGGCAGCCACAGAAATGCTGCGGCTCGATATAGGGCCAGCCCGTCCGCAGCGCAATGACATTGCACCACGGTCAGGCTTCCCCGATCTGGAGGAAAATCAAGCCATGTGTTCCTGGCTTAAGTCAGACCACTGCTCTAGCCCAAGCTACACCCTGCTTTAAATTAACAAGAACTGCTCACCGCAGTTGCTTTTGTTTGGAGAAGTGTTTTATGAAGAAAGGCAAATGTGGACTGGTAAGCTTTAGAGAATCAGTACAACTACATGACCTCTGCAAGAGTATTTTACTTCTCAAAAAATGATCATAATCACAGGTTGAGACATTAAAAAAGATTTATATGCAGACAATTTAAAGTAATCAGTGAAGAGAACTCTAAAAAACGCAAATACAAATCGCCCTGAGAAGGCATCTTCTGCTCCCAACAGTCTGCTGTGATGCTGGAATCGCTGATATTATAATAAAAAAAAAATCATATGACCCTTACACATTTGACACTTTAACACCATGTAAAGTAGTCAGTGTACAGCTGGTACGACAGTGTAAACATTTGCTGTCTCCTCCGCATAACACCCAATATTGTCTTAACCTCTTGCAACAAAAGTAAGTACATTCCGAACTGAGAAATGTCCAAATTGTGCAAAAATAAGCCATTTTTCACTTAGAGGTGCACTACCTTTTCTTGGAGGAGACCACAAATTTAGAGTTTTAGTATTATACAAGCTATTCTTTGATTACTTTACATTGTAAGTCATATCTTCAGGATTGTCCAATGAAAATATATTATAAACTATTTACCAACATTTAAACTATATATACTTACATAGTACTATAGATACTTACCAGTGCATTTCCTTTCATACATACACATATACGTGTTTTAAATAACATGTGCACCATCAATATATTGGAGAATGATATATTTTTTGTTATTCGGTTTTAATTCAATAATGTGGATTACAGATTTATTTAAAAGATTTAGATAAATATTAGTGGGGTTATTGGTTTCAATGAGTCTACACTGCCTCCTTCACAACAAATGTAGGCTAACAGAAACAAAAACTGGGATTTCTTACATGTGTTTACCCAGGGAAGTTGATTGGGACTGCAACCAATCCTAAGGAAATCAACAAAAAATAGACATTAAAAAGATAAAATATTTTTTACAATAATTGACAATGCTAATAAAACAGAAAGAATTAAACACTGACAGTCCTCAAAAAGCCAGTAGAATCTAACTTTCAAATTAAGCCACATTCTGAATGGTTGAGTAGATAACAGCCACCACTGTATAAACACACACACACACACACACACACACACACACACACACATTATATATATATATATAGCAATGAATGCATCTCTCTTATTATCACAAATACTTATTTACATGACATACTATGCACAATGGTATGCTATGATGACTTTGCAAATACTGGGATGTATAAACTCATTTAGACTTTTGTATAGGTCTCAATTTCCAAGGTCCATGTTTAAATGACAGTAGCACAAATGTACACACTGCAGTAAGTGTTGCGTCTGCCCTAATTCTTTTATATCTATCATTCAGCATTCTGTTAGAGAGGGTTATCCTGACCTCTTCCCACAATGATCATGTTACAGGAACAGACCTTGATCTAGCCTATTTAATGAAACTTAATTACCCAATACGTAGACCCAAGGCCGCCTGGGAAGCTGTTTAACATATCTAGAACAAACATGCACTACAGTATAACAAAATGAGCATTTGTCCTAACCGCTAAAAAAACCTCTTTGGCATCTACAGTGGTCGTCTCTTCGGTAAGTGATGCTCTTCGACTGCCGCTGTGCACTAAGAGAAAGAAGGAAAAAACAGAAGTAGAGTGAGAAGTTTTGTGGCAGCTGCATGTACTTACATAGACAGCTTAGATGAGCTTTGTATGTAATTGTACAGATTGTACTGCTGAAATTAGTAAAGAACAGCAAGTTCAGTAGGCATAGCATTTCACGTAAACATGCTGTTTTGAGAACATATATAGCTGCTTTTTGAACAGGTGGCAATGTCTCAAAAGCTGTTGTCAGGGGGTGGGGGTGTGTTAGCAGAACATGTCTAAAGTATAAAAATTAAATATTAAGTAAATAATAGTCTTATGTTTTCCTCATAACAGTGGTCAATGATGTGGGGGTGGGGCTTATGTGTATTACATGTAAGGGTTACAGTAATCTAGAAATAAAAACTATAGATTCCCACTGTAATTACGTTTTCTTGAATGGAAAAGAAAAAGATGAGTAAACTTATTAACCAATTCAAGAAAAAAAAATATCGTATTTTTCTGACAAATTTTTTTTTTGGGGGGAAAATAAAACAGAGACACAGCCATTCAGATATCAAGTTAATATACAGAATGTTCCAGCAAAGTAGATAGGACTGGTCCATGCAATGCCAGGAGAGAGGGCTTTGCTGCAGCAGAGTGTCAGGGCTGAAACTCCCACATGTGTCTATACACTTGCAGTTCCCTTTCTCCGAACATACTGACCAACTTATGAAGAGACACATTTTACAATTTGGCACTGAACAACCTACCTATGAGCAGCTATTTACATATGAGAGGAGATATAAGTCTTTGTATTTATATGTATTTATTGCAATGCAGAATGTTAATGTAAATACACAAGTCATGGTATCGAATTGTAAAATGTGTCTTCTCCAAAAGTTGGGCAGTGTGTTTAAAGAATGGGCACTGCTAGTGCTAATGCATATAAAATCTCTTCTTGGCAGTGTTTTTTGGCTTGGCTGGAGGGAATGGAACAAAATTGCCCCCTGGGATGCAAAACTACTGTTCTCAGGATGGTTGGGACTGAATAAAAAAAATAATGTTTTTTTTTTTTTTTTT